>CM047817.1:91550607-91717345 GCA_026214975.1 Gentiana macrophylla
TACATTGGCCGTAGACACAAGGCGCAATTACAAAAATGCCCTTCACATCTAACGATCACAGATAGCGTCTAGCAACACGTCCTTGACCCCCAATCATCAGAAGAGTCAATACGCAATGACTACTACCTTTCATGTGCTCGATTAGCGTGTAAATAGAATCCTATCGCCGTAGTAATATCCATACGATCGTCTCTTGATCGTATCCCATAATATGGATATCAAAATCTCTCGGAATAACTCATTTACTCCCACTTTGCAAAGATTCACGAGAACTAGACATTCCTTATGGGAAGGCCCTTTCAGATATTCACTCCTACTGATAGGGTATGTGATTCCCGGACGACCAAACATGTATACTCTGCATGCTTCAGTATCACACTCAATCACTACCTCATGATGGCCCCATGGTTAGGGGAAACCTCAATAGTGTCAAAGCATTACAATTCACACCGTGATTCCATGTAGACTCCGGTCTTAAGGATACTTTCACAATCGTCACATAGTGTGACACTTAACAGTGTAAGTGGGTCAGTCTAATGTACGCATTCTCAAATACACGTCTACGTATAGTCCAAGTGTCTCTACACTTCGATAGACGAGATTTATCCCTGCCCTTAAAGACAGAAGACATCTAATACATGCTAGCCTGTTTGTACTATCAATGCCTTGTTTAATAGTACATAAGCTTAGAGACGTTTAAGTATCAAGCTTATTAAAGTGATTAGAGATCCCATCAACCATAATCACCTATCATGGTTTCTCTATCACAGTTTAATACTAAGGAGTTATTATATAACAATTCATAATTGGTTCTTTAAAAGAACAAATACATGACAAATTGAAAAGCCATTTATTGTATATGTGTAATCATAAAGAAATAGTAGAATTGATCCGACCGGTAGGATCCGGTCCAACCCGATTGGGTTTAGGACACTATTTTAACACGATACTCCGCCTCAGCAGAAGATCGCGGCACCATCTGTTGTTTCTTGGTCTTCCACGACACCGGTGAAGTACCAAGCACCCCAAACCACCCACTCAATGAACGATGAGTAACAGGGAAACTTGCCCAATCCGAAGCACACCATCCTTCCAGGGACAACGGACTATCAGCGTGCAACAATTTCCCCAGACCGGGGTTCTTCTTCAAATAACGGACCACCCGTAACGCGGCTTCCCAATGGGTAAGCCGCGGCTCTTGCATAAACTGGGAAAGGACATGAACCACATATGCCAGATCCGGGCGCGTAACTACAAGATAAATCAGACGCCCAACCAATCGCTGGTATTTACTCGGATCAGCCAACAATTCACTCTCATCGATCGCCAAATGGTGATTTTGCTCTATTCTCCAATAGACCAGTCTCTTCAATAATATCCAAGGCGTACTTCCGTTGGGAGAGAAAGATGCCATGTGAATTTACGGCAAGCGATGAGAGACAAATTGTCGCTCATTATTATGACATTTTACCCCATTTCTGATACCACTTTGAGCATTATTGTACCAATTTAAGTCATTAATTTCTTCCAATGTGTAGATAGTAATTATTATATAAAATATCATATTATCATAGGTTCTGTACCAGTTTAGTAACCGGAGCGTCGTGTCGGGTTTACGCTTGGTATTTGGTGATTTATTGCAGGATTATAGGTTGACCAAGACCCCAAGTGACGATACGTGGTAAAACCTTGTGGTCATGACGTAAAGCTCGATGGATGCGGAAGCAAAATTATTACAACAACTTTTATAAAATTTCATTACATAGGACTAGGAGATGCCCGGCTCAGACCGAAAAAGTCCGGCTTAAGCCGAATTCCAAAGAATTCTAAGATCGGGAATTATTCGGCATTTGATGGACAAGACATCCAACTTACTGAATTGACTCGGCTTAGACCGTAAAAGACCTTATTAAGCCGGAAATGGTTTAGTTCAACTCTTTATATTCGCATTTTACATTCAGAGACGGGGGAGGAAAAATATCAGAGGAAAAAAAGAAAACTTCATCTTATTCCCCAAACCCTTCTTCTTCCCCTTGAAGACAACTCCACCTCCCCAAGGATCTCCTAGCCGGATTTTGTCACCAAGATTCAACTCTTGATTTCAATTGTAATATTAAGGACTCCTAGTTCAATTTCTTCTACTTTGTTGGAGCTAAATACACTTGTGTATTGTATCAACTCCATTGGAGGTTTTGGAGCTTGAACGAAGGACACCAATTTCGAGTTTCGCTTTTTATTGGTAACTGTTAATCTTTATTTTGATTCAAGTGTTCTTATGATTATGAATGTTAATCTTGACATGTTAATGTTTTTAGTTATAAGTGGCTAGGTTAACTAGCCAAGACTATGTTGTTGTGATAGTTTAATCTCTATTAGTTGATTGGGGATGTTTGTTGATATATTTCATAGCTTTATGTGTTGTTGTTATCTTTACAATTTGCACCGTATTGCTTGTCGGTGTTGGATTGATCACCTAGCACTAGCACACACACTCTTAGTTAAGACCGAAAGGAGATATTAGGTGTGGGAGAAGGGATAGGAAAACCGGAAGGTAAAATTGACCTTAATTGGAACTCGATTTCTTATCCGGGAGTATTGACATTGTCATTGCATTCAAGTTAAGTATCATGTTGAATCATTAGGTCTAGGATTCTTAGACCAAGGAGGAGACATAGAGTAGTTTCATTCACTCGTATGAGGAAACTACTAGCTTAGAGTGCACCGGTAACACACACTTGAACAATAACGGAAGGTTGGTAGGTAGTTCATTCCCATGATGCTAGTAGAGATATACTTGATCAATGCATTGTCTTGGTTAGGCCTTTTATCATTTTATCACCTTTGTAGCAGTAGAATCATAGATACATTTACCTTCTTGTTAATTTGCGACTTAGATCAAGATAATAATATCTTTTTGGTGTTCAACCTCACAATCCTCGTGGATACGACCTTGACCACTTACTAGACTACAATTGACCCGGTACACTGCCGGTAAGATTCGAACCCTAAAAAGTCTCGATCAAAGTTTTTGGCGCCGTTGCCGGGGATTGTGTAACCGGTGATACTTATATTTGCTCAAAATTCTTTAGAATAAGTCAATCTTTTTTTTCTAATCTCATTTCTATTTTATTTTGGTGCTTACCTCTTTGGTAAGTCACCAAGTGCTATTAATTGTGTTCTTGTTGTTTTCTATCTTGTAGTTGATGAACCGTTCTCTACGTTGTAAGGCCCCAATACTCGTTACACCCCGGATATCAACACTTATATTAGGGATGGTTTGTTTGAGATAAAGGTTGGACAAGCTCGTAGTGAATTGGATCTTGGTAAAGCATTTTATCAAGAGTCATTACACCAAGAAGAGAAAATGGATGAGGTGCAAGGAAATGCACAAGGATGGCATAACCACGAAAATGCCCTTTTTGAACAAAATCCCTTAAATCCAAATGACTATCCTCCACCACCACCACAAGAACCATATCCACAAATTCCACCACCTCCACTTGAACCACCTCCACCAATTCCTCCACCACCCCAAGAACCATATCCATATGATCCCCCCAAGTCCACCTACCAAGATAGGATGCTTTGTGAGCAAGCCACTCAAAGAAAAAAATCAAGTTCATAATCCTATTCGGCTACCTCACGTTGATGAAATTTTTTTTTCAATCAAGTCTCATATGTTCGGTCTAGTGGAGAGTAGTGCTCAATTCCATGGAAAGGCCCATGATGACCCCCATTCACATCTTTATAATCTTGAAGAAATATGCAATACGGGATTCCAAGATAATGCTTGTCAAGAATTAACACGTCTTGCATTATTTCCTTTTTCTTTGAAGGTCAAGCAAAGGAATGACTTATGCCCCTTCCCCACCACCACTTGCAATCATGGGATGACATACAAAACGAGTTTTTGAAGCAATACTTTCCCTTTGGGTAGATATTTGGAGTTGAAGGTAAGAGTTACTACTTTCAAGCAAAATGTAATTGAATCTTTGGACAATGCTTGGGACCGTTTAAGAAGCTTTTGAGGCGTGTCCAAATCATGCTTATACTTTAGAAATGCAAGTCGATTATTCTATAGAGGCTTGCATAAATTGTCAAGGAAAAAACTTGATTCGGCATGCCATGGATCACTTATGATGAGCCTGAGACCAAGATGTTTATAAGGCAATTGAAAGAGTGACAAGAAATGAGAAATTGTGGGATCCCGGCCCAAGTGAAGCAGAAGTTGCCATTGGGGATGAGCGAGTCGAATGAGGAAGAAATTTTGAGAGAAATGGCGGTGATAAATAATAGGGTTGATGAATTACAAGCGGGGAAGAGAGATTTGAAGCATGAAGCATGTGATGAATTTCCCTTGGGTGTTTTTCATATCGAAGAATTAACAAACTCCGATGTATCTACAGAACAAGAAATGAGTTTATTGAGATGTCGGGTAAAGTAATAAAAATACTCGATACATAAATAAAACACTAGCAAGAGAACTAGGTTCAATCGTAGTATAGTTAGATAGAGTCGAGGTCGATCCCACAGAGACTCGGCTTAAATGAAATATGACTTATTAAACTAAAAAGCAAATTAAAGACGGTCTACGACCAACAATTAACATAGAATTAAAAATTGACACAATAGAAACACAAAACCAAACAAAAGACACAACGACACTAAGACACTTATTTTTATAGGTTTTATAAATGATTAACAAACGGTATTGATAACGCTAGTAGTAATTACTCCCACATGCTATGTATATTGACGACGAGACAAAATAAGACATTTAAGATTAATTATTCGACTACGGGAGTCATCCCTAAAATAGATCTAGCTCGGGTAGGCCATACAGATCATCGTGTCTCCATTACGTGACTTCACATTTTTAGTCTCCATCTCTCATATAACCCGACACAATTACGAAACTAGGGATGCCGGTATAAACCGTAACCTCATCTAAGCAACATTCCTATGGTTAGGCATACTTCTTAGACACCGAGTGAATCTCTGTCCTAATTAACAATCACTTTTTGGGTCTCATGTTAAATTACGATGACAAATAATTAAGTTGATCAAGTTTAATTACTCGTTTAAATTACAAAGCAGAGAACCTGATGTAGTCAAAGCCGTTCACAGACAAATCAAGAACATCACAGATCTTGCTACTAGCAAGCTCATATCTGAACCAGATTTGCTTTTTGAAAAGTCTTTTACGTCTCAAATCTACATAAACATGGGTTCGTAAATTAACTACATCACAAAATCAATTCACAAAACGACTACTCCATAACGAAATAAATTAGATCTACAAATAAAGATTGCATGATAGAGTAGACATTACCCTCGAAGACGATCGTGATTCCCACTCTTCGATACGATCTCTAACCGGCGATTCTAACGACTCCGTAATGAAAGGAACATAAAATAAAAAGCAACGGACTATATTGATAAAAGTATTGGAATATTGTATTTCTAGAGTGTGTCTCAAATGAAATTCGTACAGCTCTATTTATAGGGGTTCAAGCTGATTTAAAGATATAATTCAAAATATCAAAACAATTAGAGATAACTCTCGGCCGATCTCCGGAAAAAGGTGAACTCGCCCAAAGGCGAGTTGGAGAAGTCATTGCCAGTGAGCCTCTTGATTTCGATTGGCTCTCGGCTCTTGTCATGCCTTACTCCACGCTTTCGTCTTTGCTCCGGTATTTATCTTCAATGTAATCCGGTTTCGCTTTAATTTCCTTTGAGATTTACTTCCTCCGTTAATAGATATCTTCCGATTTATCTTAATCTACAAAATAAATATTTATCCCAAAGTAAATCATATTTAAATAATAAAAGCGATAAATACCAAATTATATCTTTTAAATTATCCAATATCAAATAATCATTATAAGCATGTAATTTAATGTAAAATAAATATTATTAGGCTCGATTTAAGGACAATGTTGATGACTTTTACGAGTATAATTTGACTACCCCCACTTAGACTTTGATCGTCCCGAACAAAGCATCAATAGGTTATTCCCCAAGTCAACATTTTCCATGGTCAACCCATACTTACACAAGAAACTGGAGTCAACTCATACCACTCATGCTCATAAGGTATCCATTATTCACTACTCGTTACGAATCGAAGTGATGTGTGCATGTGCATTAGTTTTATATATTCGTGGCAAGATCAAAGTTTATGCCAACTTCACAGTCTTAACCTACCAACATCAGCATTCCCACTTCTTAAGCCTAGCAATGGTTAAAGACATGGTGCAATAATCAAGAGCGTCATCCATAAGGTTTTTGGACTCGGAGACCGAGAAAATACTCAAAGCCTCTTAAAAACTTGACTTTATTCGTATTTTCATAACTTCAAGCATTAACAAATCTCAAGAAAGAAACTTGCTTTAAAAGTAAATTATGCATTGCAAGAATCCCTCTCTCATAGATTAGTCAATATCATTGAATATTACCACAAGCGCGAGGCTACTTTGGTAATGTCACTACTATTGATGTTTAACACATTGTTAAAACACGAGATAATTCTCAAGCTTATTACTCCGCTTTGATGGCTAGAAGATAAGAATACATCAGCAGATAAATTTCGACTCTAGGTTTGCATAACCAATCATCTACGCAATGTACACATAATTCTTTCAGTTATTATAATTTGTGCGGTAAACGTCGATCCACAAATTGAGTAATCGAATAATAAATAACTATTTGCAATCGTTAGCATGAATATCCTTAAATTTACATTCACATAAGTATAAAATGATCACGTAGTCATGCAACTTGGTTCCTTCCCTACTAATTCTATGTCTAAGAACTCGCAATTCTAAGGATACGAGCTAATTAATTTGGCATTTGTTCAATTTTTATCATTTTCACCGATTTTTTTTTATCATTTTTCACCGTTTCATTCAATTTTTAATTATAACACATCATAGCTAAGTCTCCTACCCCCACTTAAACTTGGCATTGTCCCCAATGATAAAGAAAAAGGAGAATTTAAGAAAAAGACTTAGCTCTGGAAACGGCTCTCAAGCAGAAGCAAATTATCGGAGTTATGCAAGCACATCGTGGAGAAGCAAACGAAAACCTGTTTAAGCAAACCAAACAGAAACTCCACGAAACCGTTAATAACATGTCAATGGCAGTTATAAAATAATGTGGCAGTAATTAGATATAGAATATCCAAAAACAAATTAAGCCACTTTATTTCATACAACCAACGACAAAGGAAACCAAAGAGTTAAAACTACAAAACTCACATGGCGGCTATCAAGGAAAAAACCTCGTTTATTCAGAACTTAGACTCGGAACATGGAGAGATGAAAAAAAACCTTAACAGTCTCATGCTAATTTATTCAAACAAAACAAAAACAAAAGATAGTTTTCAAGAAATAGTTCTGAGGTTATAGTCGCCAGCTCGACTTAACTCAACGATGGTTTAAGTATAGGTAGGATCTTCAAGAGTGAAGACTTCCTCCTCCTTCCCTTGACCAAGACCAATGTAATGTTTCACACGGTGTCCATTAACCACAAAAGTGGATTGGTCTTTAAGGTTCAATAACTCAACAGCTCCAGAAGGGAAAACCTTACTCACTTGATAAGGGCCATACCATCGTGATTTTAACTTGCCAGGAAAGAGTCTCAAGCGTGAATTATAAAGAAGAACCAGATCGCCTTCCTTAAATGTGCGGTCCAATATCTTCTTGTCATGAAATTTCTTTGTGCGCTCCTTAAATATTTTCGCATTCTCATAAGCTTCCAGACGAAACTCCTCTAGGCGAGTCAATTCCAACAATCTTCTTTCTCCAGCTAAACTCTCATCAAAATTCAACATACGCGTAGCCCACATGGCACGGTGTTTGTTGGGGAGATTTTGCATCATTAAAAACAAAAGAAATTTATAAACCCTAACTATCATGCAAAACTAACTCCTAACCGACCAAAACATCGGGTTGTTGCTAGTAAAGCGTAATGAGTAAGGGGTCGATCCTCAGGGAAAAGGTATGTAGAATCTAATCCTAGTAATCCTCCCAATTGCTACTCAACAAAAACAAATAAACGAAAAGCAAAAGCATAAAAACAGAAAAAATAAAAGAACAATCAAAATAAATCTAACCTAAGAAACATGGGAACAACCAAAGTACAAACCTAAGTGATTTCAATTCTAGTTAATCTCATGATTCTAATTCAGTTTGTGGTTTCACCCTTTCACGAGACACAAATCCCTAATCTCTTAGTGAACTTATCTCTCAAGCTATGAAAGCCTACTTTCGTAGTGAATTCAATTATCTCTCTCTCATCTTTCGAGTGTTGAGACTGATTTACCAAACAAAACTCGGGTGTAGATTCAATTAACTCTCGTTTTTAAAGAACCTAACAACCTAGGAATCTAACTCATTAACTTGTCATCATTAATGGCTAAAACCCTATCTTTCTATGGTGATCTAGCGTTTATGCAACTTCCGTATTATAAACATCAATCGTGAACTAATCTTTCGATTCTAATTCACATGGCATACAAATCGCATAGAAAAATACAAACGACTTAAAGCTCATGAAGATAAAGCGGAATTAAATTAAGCGAAAGAAATCAAACTCACATAGTCTTGATACAATGGTTGAACTCCATGGAAACGAAAAGAAAAGCTACATAATCTACTCTAATCTAACCTCGGTTCACCCGAGCACAAGGCTCGGGTGACCGCCTTCAAACTCCCAAGTCGGCCGCTCCTCGGAAAATTCGAGTATATAAAAGTATATCCTTAGGGTTGAGGATATGGCTCTATTTATATAGATAAGAGGCGGTTCGGCCGAAAGTCGGCGTGACGGGCGTTCATTATCATGACGCTCGTTCATTTCTTGAACGGAGACTGGACGCTCGTTCAGCTCACGTCTGGAGACTCTGAATGTAAAATACGATTATGGACGCTGCATGGGCCTTGATTCACCCTTGGACGCTAAATCGCGCTTTATATGGACGCTCGTCCACTGACGATCAAATCTTGATTTTTCCATCTTTATCTTGATTGATTTCTTTCCTTATCTCTTTTAATCTTCCATAAATGTGATTGATCCTCTTCAATCTCGAAATTAGCTCTTTAGGATCACCTTTTCCAACACAATTAAGTATCTACAAGACAAGGAAAATATACCAAAACATAACATAATTCCAAAATAACATAAAATCATCATTTACGCACATAAATTGATACGTTTTCATATTTAACCATTAAAAACCTCATTTACTCAATTAATCAATTATAAGCTCAAATCCTATGAAAATCATACGAATGTAGGGGAAATTGATATAGAAAATATATATAAAAATCACTATAATTCAGCCCTTAACAACACCCCCACACTTAAACTTTTGCTCGTCCTCGAGTAAAACAGAACAAAGATCAAACTCGAGACAAATAAACATCTATACAAATATAAAGTATATTCAATAACTTAGAAGTTCACCCGAGTGAGTGTGTGCATAGCCATAATAAACTTCCACTAAGTTCCACAATCTGAAAGTTATTCAAACCAAAACTAGCCCGGTTTCCCATCTGAGTTAGAAATATTCAACAACTATAACAGGCACTTTACAAAACACACATATCCCAAAAAGAAATAGTAGAGAATATCTAAAACATTTCTGACAAACTCAGAGAATAATCCCTACAACATATCCTTCAGTTTATACTGGGATAAGATAGACGATAACTAAGTCCTTACTTATTCATAATAATATATTTCAATATTTTCACTTTTTCACACTTTTCTAACACACATCGAATAAGCTTTTGCCTCATAGCGAGAATAGGACATTTCAAGATAATCCCTACCTTACTCCAATCATAAAGGCGACTATAATAAACTGATCGTCGTGAGCTTTTGGTCATCATAGTGGAATAGGACATACGTGGTACACCCTACCTCACCCAAATCATAAACGACTTCCGACACACACAATTACAATTATGTTTACTTAGAGATTTCAATTTGGCAAAGTGGAAAAGATTATTTTCTAGTAGCACATACCACTGAGCATAACACCTCAAGTAAACAATTTATTACTATTGCAAAGACTTAATCACGTTTCACTTATCACATTCAAACTTACAGATATTCACAGTATGCCATACTTTAATCCTAGAATACAAACTACTAAACTTTTCAAGAATTGTACATAAGCAAAGAAACATGCTATAATCATCAAAAATCTCCAACAAAAATGGGGTAGGCTTTCAACATTTAGCTCATCATTTACTATGGCATGTGAAAAAGAGTGTCGGGTGAAACAACTAAAATTACTAAATATACAGAATATAGCAAAAATGATATAAACTCAAGCAAAGATATGCCTTTGTCTACTCGGGACTTAACAAAAAATTTGAAAATTAAGCACTTTTCATAGAAATACTAAAAATATGAGCAAACGAAAGTAGACACATAAATCATCTATCCCTTCCCCCACACTTAGATTGCAACTTGTCCTCAAGTTGTGCAGAATGAAAAAGAAAAAGAAAACTTAGCTGATTGTATGCCGAAAGGGAGCTATTCTGGAAGCGTATCGATCCACCTCCAGAAATGCTCGATGAATGCAGTAGACTGTGGACCATCCACCGGAAAACCGCTATCATCTAAAACTCACAAAGGCTAATGCAAATACCCTGCACACTTGACAAACATGAAATACCTCGGGGATAGGGGGAAGATAACATATAAAGCACAGGAAAGGAAGTCTAGAGAATTTTTAGATTAAGCTCATATAAAGATGGACATATACATGGAATATTACAAATTAGTAGGGCTAGGTGCAACTATATGAAAATGCATTACAATGCAATCTACGTGAAAAATCCTAAAAATAAAATAAAAATGAGGTAGTATTACGAAACCGATGTTAACTACACTCAAAAAGAAAAATAAACTAGGTGGTATTACTTAAAACCGAGCGGTGACCACACTTAAGAAAAATAAAAGGAAAAATAGAAAAACAATGCAACTATATGAAATGCAACTAAATGAAATGCATTTAAATGATATGCAAAAGAAAATAAAATAAAAGAAAGAAAACTAGCCCACTATATGCAACACGACATATATATAAACGTCTACCACATAATGACAAAGTTACGATAAACGCATGTTGTCGCTACTAGTGCCGACGCGCCTTAAGACTTATCGAAAGTGATAGACTTATAGAAACCAACAATCATCTATCTAGCAGGTATAACTCATATGGAGAAAGGGCGTAGCATACGGAAAACCGGCGATAGCTACCCATATGAACTATAAAAACAAAGGAAGCACGTAAGTCTTAAAAGCTTAAAAGATTCATCGGAGCGGTATGTAGCATACGGAACCGACATTAGCTACTAATTAACCATAAGAACGATTATAGCTTACGAGAACCGATAAATCACTATAACATGCCTAGATGAATCATATATAAGGAATTGATCAATTATCTAACATGGATTCATAGATGGAAAGGTAAAAACATATAAGTTCTGGGGCATCTATGTAAAAATCAATTAGCCACGAAGCTCGAATGAAAAATCCACATCAAATAAAAGCATTGAAAATAAAATCAAGAAAAACCGTAACTGGATGAACCCCGGATTTAACGTTCACTTAGCGTTGAATCGGACGAACGTTCATCTTGTCAAACGCTTCGTTTGCTCTTGAAAACCTCCAGGACGGACGTTCGTAATTCCAGACGCCCGTCGATCCTTCAACTTCGAGCAGCGTTGAAACCTTTCGACGGACGGACGGCGTTCATACACCCGGCGCCGTTCTTTCACCGCAAGTTAGGGGGCTGACGAAGCGTTCACTTACTTGGACGCCCGCCCAAGCATCAATTTTTGCACGTAAACGCAGAAACCACAAACAGAAAACCCTATACTTGGATCATCAAATTATATCACAAAGACACACATCATATATCACAGAGCAGCCACATCAAATTATAGCACAAAAGGGTTAGACTAGATTACACAAACATGTAATTCACGTGTCATAAATCGAGTAAAAAAAACTTTTGCACATTCTTAACCCAACGGTTATCGAAACACGGCAAAATAAAAAAACCTCAATTTATTCAACGCTACTTTTATTGAAAAACAAAAACAAAAAACACGTAACGAAATAGAAAAATTAATTCAATTAGATTCAACAAAACACCGATTCCCCGGCAACGGCGCCACTTTTGTTGGGGAGATTTTGCATCATTAAAAACAAAAGAAATTTATAAACCCTAACTATCATGCAAAACTAACTCCTAACCGACCAAAACATCGGGTTGTTGCTAGTAAAGCGTAATGAGTAAGGGGTCGATCCTCAGGGAAAAGGTATGTAGAATCTAATCCTAGTAATCCTCCCAATTGCTACTCAACAAAAACAAATAAACGAAAAGCAAAAGCATAAAAACAGAAAAAATAAAAGAACAATCAAAATAAATCTAACCTAAGAAACATGGGAACAACCAAAGTACAAACCTAAGTGATTTCAATTCTAGTTAATCTCATGATTCTAATTAGGTTTTTGTGGTTTCACCCTTTCACGAGACACAAATCCCTAATCTCTTAGTGAACTTATCTCTCAAGCTATGAAAGCCTACTGTAGTGAATTCAATTATCTCTCTCATCTTTCGAAAGTGTTGAGACCGATTTACCAAACAAAACTCGGGTGTAGATTCAATTAACTCTCGTTTTTAAAGAACCTAACAACCTAGGAATCTAACTCATTAACTTGTCATCATTAATGGCTAAAAACCCTATCTTTCTATGGTGATCTAGCGTTTATGCAACTTCCGTATTATAAACATCAATCGTGAACTAATCTTTCGATTCTAATTCACATGGCATACAAATCGCATAGAAAAAATACAAGCGACTTAAAGCTCATGAAGATAAAAGCGGAATTAAATTAAGCTGAAAGAAATCAAACTCACATAGTCTTGATACAATGGTTGAACTCCATGGAAACGAAAAGAAAAGCTACATAATCTACTCCTAATCTAACCTCGGTTCA
Source organism: Gentiana macrophylla (assembly GCA_026214975.1). NCBI lineage: Eukaryota > Viridiplantae > Streptophyta > Magnoliopsida > Gentianales > Gentianaceae > Gentiana > Gentiana macrophylla. The sequence continues at coordinate 91,563,634 of CM047817.1, forward strand.
CCCGAGCACAAGGCTCGGGTGACCGGCCTTCAAACTCCCAAGTCGGCTGCTGCTCCTCAGAAAATTCGAGTATATAAAAGTATATCCTTAGGGTTGAGGATATGGCTCTATTTATATAGATAAGAGGCGGTTCGCTGAAAGTCGGCGGCAGACGGGCGTTCATTATCATGGACGCTCGTTCATTTCTTGAACGGAGACTGGACGCTCGTTCAGCTCACGTCTGGAGACTCTGAATGTAAAATACGATTATGGACGCTGCATGGACGCCAGTTCACCCTTGGACGCTAAATCGCTTCATATGGACGCCGCCCACCGGCGATCAAATCTTGATTTTTCCATCTTTATCTTGATTGATTTCTTTCCTTATCTCTTTTAATCTTCCATAAATGTGATTGATCCTCTCTCGAAATTAGCTCTTTAGGATCACCTTTTCCAACACAATTAAGTATCTACAAGACAAGGAAAATATACCAAAACATAACATAATTCCAAAATAACATAAAATCATCATTTACGCACATAAATTGATACGTTTTCATATTTAACCATTAAAAACCTCATTTACTCAATTAATCAATTATAAGCTCAAATCCTATGAAAATCATACGAATGTAGGGGAAATTGATATAGAAAATATATATAAAAATCACTATAATTCAGCCCTTAACAGTGTTCAAGTTCAACTGGTAGATGACATGCTTTTCCAAACACTGTTTTATAAGGGGACATACCAATAGTCGTCTTATAAGCAGTCCTATAAGCCCATAAGGCATCATCTAATCTCAACGACCAATCCTTTCTAGTCGTATTCACAGTTTTCTCCAAAATGCGCTTTATTTCTCGATTTGTAACCTCAACTTGTCCACTTGTTAGAGGGTGATATGCAGTAGCTAACTTGTGTCTAACCCCGTACTTAATCATTAACTTTTCAAACGGCCTATTGCAAAAATGGCTTCCATTATCACTAATAATGGCACGAGGGGTTCCAAACCACGTAAAAATATTCTTCTTCAAGAACTTCAGAACGACTTTCGCATCGTTAGTAGGCGAAGCAATGGCCTCAACCCATTTGGACACGAAGTCGACCGCCACTAAGATATAGCGGTTGGACAAAGACGAAGTAAAGGGTCCCACAAAATCAATACCCCAAACATCAAAGAGTTCCACCTCTAGGATATTCTTCAGTGGCATTTCATTCCTTCTCGAGATATTTCACGTCATTTGGCAAGAATGACAAGATCTAGCATATTGATACGCATCTTTGAACAAAGTGGGCCAGTAAAAACCACATTGGAGAACTTTTGCAGCTGTCTTGTCTCCTCTATAATGTCCTCCGGCCTCATAAGCATGGCAATGTCTAAGTATATCATACATCTCCTCTTCCGGCACACATCTCCTAAAGACATTGTCGGATCCTAGCTTTTAAATAGATAGGGCTCTTCCCAATAATAGTGCCTAAGATCCTTAAAGAATTTCTTTCTTTCTTGGGGGCTGAGATTTGGTGGCAAGTATTTCGCGGATAGATAATTCACACAGTCTTTAAACCATGGTTGTTTCTTCTCCTTCACAACCTCAACACGCGAAGATACTGCAGCACAATCATCCTTTCCATGTATAGCCGTGATGGAGAATAACTGTTCATCAGGAAATGTTTCTCCAATCTCGGTCATTGGTTCATTATCCTCTATTTGTAAACGGGGAAGATGATCCGCAACCAGATTCTCAGATCCTTTCTTATCACGGATTTCTACATCAAACTCTTACAATAGTAGAATCCATCTCAATAACCTTGGCTTGGAATCTTGTTTGGCTAAAAGATACTTCAAAGCTGCATGGTCCGTCCAAACAGTGACTTTAGATCCTACTAAAAAATCTAAACTTGTCAAAAGCAAAGATATGACTGTAAGCTCTTTCTCGGTGAGTTGCATAATTCCTTTGAGCAAAGATTTAAAGTTAGACTAGCATAGTAGATGGGCCTAAAGATCTTGTCTTTTCTTTGTCTAAGGGCAAAGACTCTCTGAAGAGTATCGCTTGCATCGAACATCAACTCAAAAGGTAGATTCCAATCAGGCGCAATCAGAATGGGTGCAGTAATAAGCATGCTCTTTAACTCATTGAAAGCTTTCATGCACTCATTAGTAAACACAAATGGCACATCCTTGGCCAATAATTCAGTAAGAGGTTTAAAGATTAAGGAAAAGTCCTTCACAAACCGACGATAGAATCCCACGTGGCCAAGAAAACCTCGCAATGTCTTAAGATTGGTTGGTGGAGGTTGTTTTTCAATCACCTCTACTTTTGCTCTATCCACCTCTACACCGTTCTTTGAAATACGGTGGCCAAGTACTATACCTTTAGTAACCATAAGATGACATTTCTCCCAGTTAAGTACCAGATTCGTCTCTTCGCATCTCTTCAACACTCGTGCTAGATGCGTGAGACATGAATCAAAATCATCTCCAAATACGGAGAAATCATCCATAAAGATCTCTAGGAAATCTTCAACCATATCAGCAAATAGAGAAATCATGCATCTTTGAAACGTTGCTAGTGCGTTGCACAAACCAAAGGGCATTCTATTGTAAGCAAAGGTTCCATATGGACATGTAAAAGTGGTCTTTTCACGATCCTCGGGTGCGATATGAATTTGATAATATCCTGAGTAACCGTCAAGGAAACAATAAAACGCATGTCCGCTCAGTCTCTCGAGCATTTGATCAATGAAGGGAAGAGGGAAGTGATCCTTTCGAGTTGCATCATTTAACTTCTTAAAGTCAATGCAAACTCTATGACCAGTAACGAGTCTAACAGGAATCAACGCATTTAACTCATTGGCTTGTACAGTCAAACCTCCCTTCTTAGGAACTACGTCGATCGGGCTCACCCATTCACTATCAGAGATAGGGAAGATGATCCCCATTTCTAACATCTTAATAACTTCATCCCTTACCACGTCCTTCAATTGTGGAGTCAACCTTCTTTGGGGTTGTGCAACCGCTTTCTTTGCAGGATCGACGGAGATTTTATGCATGCACACGCTAGGGCTAATGCCTTTAATGTCAGCTATAGTCCATCCAAATGCTCCGCGATACTCTCTCAACACTCTCATCGCCTTTTCTTCTTGTATTTCAGTCAAGCGGTAAGAAATAATAAGCGGTAAGGTCTCGTCTTGAAGGAATACATACTTTAAATGTGCAGCAGAGGCTTCAATGTCGATTGGTAGGTGGTTCCTCTAACGAGGTCTTTAACTTTTGTCCGGTTAGCTTAAGTTCAAAGAACTTATGCCAAGTCGGTCTATGGTAGATTTTCTCAACCTCGGTAGACTTCATCTCCTCAACATGGCCAGGGGTTCCTCTACTACATCCAGGCCATATCACTTTTTCTTCCTTGCTATGTTCATACGGTACTTCATCCTTTAATTCCAAGGTAGCCTCGAGGAAATCCTTAATATCCTCATATTTTTGGAAGTCATTGACAAGCTTGTCAACAGAATCCAACATTAAACATGCATCCTCTTCATCATCAGGTGTCTTCCTAGTGTCAAGCACGTTGAATGCTATTTCATCTCCATTAACTCTTAACACTAACTCTCATTTGTAGACATCGATAAGCATCCTACTAGTGGCCATAGTCTTCCTAAGATTAGGGGCACTTCGTAGTTAGCTTCCATATCTAGCACAAATGTCGACAGGAAACACAAACTTCTCAACTCTTACTAGAACATCCTCAACCACTCCACAAGGTTCCTTAACCGAACGATCAGCTAATTGCAAAGTAATTGAAATCTTTTTAAGGTCTTTCATACCTAGCTTTTGAAAAATGGATAGAGGCATCAGATTTACGCTCGCTCCTAGATCACCCAAGGCCTTGTTCAAACATACGTTACCTATGGTGCAGGGAATGAGAAAGCTTCCCGGATCCTTGCATTTAGCGGTTAGCTTATGTTGAAGAATGGCTGAGCACTCCTCATTTAGGTAAATGTTCTCTAAATCTAGGAGTTTCCTCTTAGTAGAGATAGCTTCTTTTAAGAACTTGGTGTACTCAGGCATCTCAGCAAGTGCTTCAACTAAAGGTATATTGATATGTAACTTTCTAAAAATATCAATGAACTTCTTATACCTTTTGTCATCAACCTTAGGCTTAGATTTGCGTGGAGGATAAGGTAAGGTTGAAGGATCGACATCAGTGAAAAAAGGATACTTATTATTATAAAGCTCCACTCTAGGGCCAGCAGGTTCCTTATAGGTTTCTTGCTCGGGTAAAGTTCCAGAGGTATTTCCTTCCTTGCTTGGCTCACCATCTTTAATCTCTGCGGTTTTCTCTTTCTCTTTTAAAGATGGTGGAGTTACTTCTTTCCCACTTCTAGTCATGATCGTATTCAAATCCTTAGGATTCTTATCAGTGGTGCTTGGCAATCCTCCAGGGGGTCTAGTTGAGACTTGCTCAGCTAATTGTCCTATTTGGTGAGTGAGATTCTGGACTATAGCTTATTGATTGGTCACCTTAGCATCGTTCTTCTGACAATATTGGCTAAAGTTAGTGGCTAACTCAGCCATCGATTTTGAAAGTTGTCCCATATTGTCAGTAACGACGTTGCTCAATTTTTCTATCGCAGCTTCCCAACCAAAAGTTTTAGTTTGCTGAGGTACCTAAGGAGTAGGCGGTTTAGGCCCTTCTCCTGCATTGGGTCACTATATCGGAATCCAGGATGGTTATGATTAGGCTTGCATCCTCCCCATTGATTTCATTGTCTCCCAATATAGTTGGCTTCTTCAGTACCAGCATTCTCACTTTGATGAGTCACTTCGATTCCAGTCCCTTTTTCTCTACTCTTGCCATCCTCTCTTGCATTCCATCTACCTTACTGTTGATAACAGACAGTTGTTCAAAGATTTTGGTAGATGCACTATCCTCAAATATATCAGCAGCCATCTTCACAGTAGCTATGTCATTGCCTCCCCATTGACTATTCATCGCTATTTGCTCCATCTTTCCTTGTGCCTCCTCAGGAGATAAAAGAACAAACGCTCCATTGCTAGAGGCGTCTACTCTAATTTTCTCAGTCTCTCTCAATCCATGGTAGAAAGTTTGCATTAAAAGCCAGAGAGAGATATCATGATGAGGACACTTTCTCATAGCTTCCTTAAAGCGCTCCCAAGCTTGATCAAAACTCTCCCTAGGTTGTTGCTTAAAACCTAAGATATCCTGGCGTAACTTAAAGGTTTTTCCTAAAGGAAAATACTTATTCATGAATTTTTGCAACAATTGTTCCCAAGTAGTGATAGATCCAGCCTCTAAAGAGAGAAGCCATTGCTTAGCTTTATCTTTCAAAGTGAAAGGAAAAAGCTTAAGACGAATGTTACCCTCTGGGATTAATTCTGGCTTCACAGTGCTAACGATTTCCAAGAAATTTGTCACGTGAACACCAGGATCATCGTTTTGGATTCCATGAAAAGTGGAATAGTTGGTCACCATTTGAATTACATTAGGCCTAGGGTGATAGACTTCCGCAGGGTCTTGCGGTGCTACGATAGCGGGAATGAATTGCTCAAAAGTAGGTGTTGCATAACTTTGTAAAGTACGCCTCGCTCCTTGAGCTAGGGCTTGGTTTCCATTATTAGCATTATTAACATTATTGGCATTATTAATAACTTCAGGATTAAGTACCTGGTTCGGATTGTTCGGAATGCCTTCCATTTCTGCCTCAGATTCAGAATGCTCAGAATGATCGGTTGTATGTCCTTTTTCCAATTCGTGCTCGCTTTCCTCAAGATTTGGATCCTCTTCTCCTTGCTTAGCCAGTTCTCTAGCTAACTTCCTATTTCGCCTTGCAAATTTCTATTTGAGATTATATGGCTCAAGCGGTTCCTTCGATTTCGAGTTGCGTACTATAAAATAACAAAAACAATAAAACAATTAAAAACTTAAAAGGCTATGCCTTTAACTAGACTATATAATAAAAACGAAACCAAAACTGACTTTAAAAATTACGAAAAATACGAAAACACAAAGTAGAAACTATGTAAAACGAAACAAAACAGAAACCGACCAGAAAATCTGGCTTGCTCCCAGCGAATTCAGGGCTGGCTGGGAGCGAGTTCACCAAATTCTGGGGGACTACCCCGATTCATTTTATGACACTTATAGGTTAAATTTATACTGTGAAAAATAATTAAACAGACACTATTCACAATATTTACGAATTTACTCTTAATAAAATAAGCTATACTTGATTAATGAAACGAGTCCCCGGCAACGGCGCCAAAAACTTGATTGTCGGGTCAAATAATAAAAATACTCGATACCTAAATAACACACTAGCAAGAGAACTAGGTTCAATCGTAGTATAGTTAGATAGAGTCGAGGTTGATCCCACAGAGACTCGGCTTAAACGAAATATGACTTATTAAACTAAAAAGCAAATTAAAGACGGTCTACGACCAACAATTAACGTAGAATTAAAATTGAAACAATAGAAACACAAAGCCAAACAAAAGACACAACGACACTAAGACACTTATTTTTATAGGTTTTATAAATGATTAACAAACGGTATTGATAACGCTAGTAGTAATTACTCCCACATGCTATGTAGATTGACGACGAGACAAAATAAGACATTTAAGATTAATTATTCTGACTACGGGAGTCATCCCCTAAAATAGATCTAGCTCCGGGTAGGCCATCTAGATCATCGTGTCTCCATTATGTGACTTCACATTTTTAGTCTCCATCTCATATAACTTCTGACACAATTACGAAACTAGGGATGCCGGTATAAACCGTAACCTCATCTAAGCAACATTCCTATGGTTAGGCGTACTTCTTAGACACCGATTCAATCTCTGTCCTAAGTAACAATCACTTTTTGGGTCTCATGTTAAATTACGATGACAAATAATTAAGTTGATCATGTTTAATTACTCGTTTAAATTACAAAGCAGAGAACCTGACGTAGTCGAAGCCGTTCACAGACAAATCAAGAACATCACAGATCTTGCTACTAGTAAGCTCATATCTGAACCAGATTTGCTCGTGAAACGTCTTTTACGTCTCAGATCTACATAAACATGGGTTCGTAAATTAACTACATCACGAAATCAATACACAAAACGACTACTCCATAATGAAATAAATTCGATCTACGAATAAAGATTGTATAATAGAGTAGACATTACCCTCGAAGACGAGCGTGATTCCCACTCTTCGATACGATCTCTAACTGGCGATTCTAATGACTCCGTAATGAAAGGAACATAAAATAAAAAGCAACGGACTATATTGATAAAAGTATTGGAATATTGTATTTCTAGAGTGTGTCTCAAATGAAATTCGTACAACTCTATTTATAGGGGTTCAAGCTGATTTAAAGATATATTTCAAAATATCAAAACAATTAGAGATAACTCCCGGCCGATCTCCGGAAAAAGGTGAACTCGCCCTCAGCGAGTTGGAGGGTCGCTACCAGCGAGCCTGCTGATTTCTGATTGGCTCGCTGACTCTTGTCATGCCTTACTCCACGTTTCGTGCTTCTCCGGTATTTATCTTCAATGTAATCCGATTCTGCTTTAATTTCCTTTGAGATTTACTTCCTCCGTTAATAGATATCTTCCGATTTATCGCAATCTACAAAATAAATATTTATCCTAAAGTAAATCATATTTAAATAATAAAAACGGATAAATACCAAATTATATCTTTTAAATTATCCAATATCAAATAATCATTATAAGCATGTAATTTAATGTAAAATAAATATTATTAGGCTCGATTTAAGGACAATGTTGATGACTTTTACGAGTATAATTTGACCGTCATCAACAACATCGGGATTTGAACAACACTCACATCAATGCTTTTGATCCACCTCTTTTTTACCAACAAGTTCCTACTCAATGTGCCCCGGTTCAACAAATTTCTCAATCAACGGAAGAGGTTTCTCAATGGAAAAATTTGATGGAAAACTTGATAGGAGTTGTTGCTACTCAAGCCGCCAATATGCAAACCATGATGACTTCTATTGGTGGGATGTGCCAAGATGTTGGCAATTTGAAAACATCCATTGTGGGACAAAATACAAGAATGAGAACGATGGAAGCATCAATGAGAGGTATTGAAGAACTTTTGATTAGGGAAGGCGAGAGAAATAGTAGTAGGCCCCCGGGTGGATTACCAAGCAACACCGAGAGAAACCCGAGAGGAGTCCATGTTATTACTCGAAGTGGAAAGTTATATGGGCATAATGATGGAAGCAATGAGGTTGAAGAAGATTTGATGATGAGAAAGATGAAGGGTTGAGTGAAGAGGAAAAGGAGATTGTTGATGATTTTTTTAGAAATGATGGCTTTGTTGAGGAAAGGAAGAAGAAAAATGGATAAAGGTTCCAAGGCTATTGAAAAACCCTAGAGCTAGTGACTTAAGGACCTTATTCAATGAGCATGTTAGAGAGAAAACCGTCAATGGAAGGTTGGCTCACACCGGGAACAATTCAAAAGTTTCTGGAATTTACACAGATAGCCCGGTGCATACTGGAACCAATACGGATAATGCCGGAATTACAGGATGAAATTCTAGGCATTCTTAAAAGAAAATGAGGCATAATGATGACACGTGGCGCCCACGAAATGCACAAACATTCAAAGAAGCTTCACCATCTTCATCAAACTACAAGGGTAAGGGAGGTATACATTCTAACCCTACTTAATTGATCTTGAATCACTTCCCTATCCCCGGAGAGAGGAAATCAAAAAGATGAAGTTGGATAATAAGTATGCACGTTTTCTTGACACTTTTCGGCACTTAACCATTAATATCCCTTTCATCGAAACACTCACTAATATGCCGGCGTATGGTAAGTTTCTTTTGTCGCTCATTATTATGACATTTTATCCAATTTATGATACCACTTTGAGCATTATTGTACCAATTTAAGTCATTAATTGCTTAGTTTCATCCCAATGTGTAGATAGTAATTATTATATAAAATATCATATTTTGATAGGTTTTGTACTGGTATAGTAACCAGAGCATCGTGTCGGGTTTACGCTTGGTATTTTGGTGATTTATTGCAGGATTATAGGTTGACCAAGACCCCGAGTGACGACACGTGGTGAAACCTTGGGGTCGTGACATAAAGCTCGATGGATGCGGAAACAAAATTATTACAACAATTTTTATAAATTTTCGTTACATAGGACTAAGAGATGCCCGGCTCAGACTGGAAAAGTCCGGTTTAAGCCGAATACCAAAGATTTCTAAGATCGGGCATTATTTGGAGACATCCAACTAACTGAATTGACTCGGCTTAGACCGTAAAAGACCATCTTAAGCCGGAAATGGATTAGGTCAACTCTTTATATTGGCACTTTACATTTAGAGACGGGGGAGGAAAATATCAGAGGAAAAAAAGAAAACTTCATCTTCTTCCCCAAACCCTTCTACTTCCCCTTGAAGACACCTCCACCTCCCAAGGCTCTCTAGCGGATTTTGTCACCAAGATTCCACTCTTGATTTCAATTGTAATATTAAGGACTCCTAGTTCAATTTCTTCTACTTTGTTGGAGCTAAATACACTTGTGTATTGTATCAACTCCATTCGAGGTTTTGGAGCTTGAACGAAGGACACCAATTTCGATTTTTGCTTTTGATTGGTAACTCTTAATCTTTATTTTGATTCAAGTGTTCTTATGATTATGAATGTTAATCTTGACATGTTAATGTTTGTAGTTATAAGTGGCTAGGTTAACTAGCCAAGACCATGATGTTGTCATAGTTTAATCTCTATTAGTGGATTGGGGATGTTAGTTGATATATTTCATAGCTTTATGTGTTGTTGTTATCTTTCTTATTTGCACTGTATTTCTTTTCGGTGTTGGATTGATCACCTAGCACTAGCACACACACTCTTAGTTAAGACCGAAAGGAGATATTAGGTGTGGGAGAAGGGATAGGAAAACCGGAAGGTAAAATTGACCTTAATTGGAACTCGATTTCTTATCCGGAGAGTATTGACATTGTCATTGCATTCAAGTTCGTATCTTGTTGAATCATTAGGTCTAGGATTCTTAGACCAAGGAGGAGACATAGAGTAGTTTCATTCACTCGTATGAGGGGAAACTACTAGTTTATGAGTGCACCGGTAACACACACTTGAACACTAATGGAAGGTTGGTAGGTAGTTCATTCCCATGATGCTAGTAGAGATAAACTTGATCAATGCATTGTCTTGGTTAGGCCTTTTATCATTTTATCACCTTTGTAGCAGTAGAATCATAGATACATTTACCTTCTTGTTAATTTGTGACTTAGATCAAGATAATAATAGCTTTTTGGTGTTCAGCCTCACAATCCTCGTGGATACGACCTTGACCACTTACTAGACTACAATTGACCCGGTACACTGCCGGTAAGATTGGAACCCTAGAAAGTCTCGATCAGCAACCTCCAACCCAAGGAAATACTTCAACCATCCCAAATCCTTCATTTCAAAACAGCTACTCAAATAATTCTTGAACATCTGCAGTGCTGTAGCATTATTTCCGGCAAGGATCATATCGTTGACGTAAAACAACACACTAATCCGAACCTCACCACAAACAAGAGTAAATAGTGAGTAATCAGAGTAAGATTGACGAAATCCATAATGTTTCAGAGCCGATGCCAGTTTACCGAACCAGCACCGAGGTGCCTGCTTCAAGCCATATAACGATTTTCACATCCGACAGACCATATTACGGTTGGAAAGCCCAAACCCAAAGGGAACCCGCATATATATTTCCTCATCCAGATCTCCATGGAGGAAGGCATTGTGTACATCCATTTGGTGAAGTTCCCATTTCTTAACAGCAGCTACAGCGAGAAAAGTCCTTACTGTGACCATTTTTGCCACAGGAGCAAAAGTCTCATGATAGTCAATGCGCTTGACCTGGTGATTACCGAACGCAACCAAGCGAGCCTTTAACCGCTGCAGGTTCCCCAACTCATCATATTTTTTTGTGTAAACCCATTTTCTTCCTAGTTCCTTTTTTCCCGGAGGCAATTCTTGCAGGACCCAAGTGCCTTGCTCCTACAGGACACTTATTTCTTCAGCCATAGTGCGCCGTCCTTCAAATTTGACTGCCTCTTTAAAAGATTTCAGTGGCTTCCCTGCACTTACCTTTGCTAGAAACCGTCTATGTGCATCAGAAAAACATATATAATCAACATAATGTGTAAGCGGATATAAACTACCTGAGGAGTCAGATGGAGCAGAGGAGCGCACCGAAGGACTTTTCTTATTCACTGCTAAATGTGTCCCAAAATCCTGATAGCGAGAATTGGGAAATTTTGCCCGAGTCTCCACAACCCCCATGCGTCACTGTCGTTCACAACCCCACTAGATGAGGTCAGCCCCACAACAAGATCCCCAACATCCGCATACACCTCCCCACTATCAATATCCGGAACCACTATCGGGGATGGGGAAGTAGAACATGACTCATTGAAAGGAAAGACATGTTCAAAAAATTTCACGTCCCTAGACACAAAAATTTCTTCCATTTCTAAATCGAAAAAGGGTCCAACCTATCTTCGCAAAAGGGTATCCTAAAAAAACACACTTTCTTCGACTTTCAAACTTATCTCCCTTATGCACTAAGTTATGGGCATAACACAAGCATCCAAAGACTCATAGGACATCAAGATTAAGGGGGTTTACTAAATAAGCATTCATAAGGTGTTTTATAATTCAAAACACGTGACGGAGTCCGATTAATTAGGTAGCATGCGGTCATAACACATTCCCCCCAAAACTTCAGCGGAAGATGTCCCTCAAACCGCAATGCCCGAGCCACATTCAAAATATGTTGAGGTTTTCGCTCAACTCTACCGTTTTGTTGAGGTCTACCCACGCACGATGTCTCAAAAATAATCCCTTCCGTTTGAAAATATGGAAGCAAGCGTTTAAATTCTCTGCCATTATCACTCTTAACTCGCTGAATTTTTACACTAAATTGTCGTTCAATCAGTGCCACAAAATTTAAAAAAATTGTCTCAACTTCCATTTGTTATATAGTAAATAGACCCAAACAGAATGAGAAAAATCATCTACATTTGTCAAAAAATAAGAGGCCCGCATGTAGAACGAGTCACATACGGTCCCCACAAATCACAATGCACTAATTCAAAAATCTTACTAGCTCTAATATCACTAATCGGGAAACTATCCCGTGGTTGTTTAGTCTAGAAACAGGCATCACAACCATATTTATTCAAAAAACTAGATGCACTCACACTGGGAAGTTGTTTCAGCACTTTTTCTACGGGATGTCCCAAACACTTGTGGCATAGATCCATGGATTATGTTCCACTGATTGCCATAACCTTGATGAGTGGTACTCCCCAAAAAAAGAAAAGTCCATCTTCGCGCTCACCCACTCCGATCAGCCTCCTCGTTATTCGGTCCTGCATAACACATAATTTAGACGTAAAATGAATATCTGACAATTAAATGAATCTAGTAACTGAGCCACCGATAATAAATTGCATGCTAAATGAGGCACATAAAGAACATGTTCGAGTTTCAAACCACCGGGCAAAGTACTATTTCCTTCATGTGTGGCGTGAGAGGTTCGACCATCGGGGAGGCCTACAGGACATATATCAATCGTCCGTACGTCCACTAAATTATTTATATCTCTAGTCACATGATGGGTAGCCCCAGTATCTATGATCCACGAATATTCACCAATTAAGCGATCTTTCGGTTTGGCGAGGTTCAAAACATCAAGGATTCCTTGCCACTGTGCCGGTGTTAAATTAGGAAGTCTGGCCTGCTCCGCTGTTGAAGGAATTTTCAGTCCAGTTGAGTTTGAACCTGATGAGCCGACATTGGCATTGTTCACACATGCTGATCCCAGATCGGGCCAGCCTGATGCAACAGCTGCAACATTGATCGACGTCCCCCTTCCTGCTGAGTTTCCCGTCCGTTCTCCTCCACGATTCCCACGACCTGAGCCACGACCACCACGTTTCTTATCCCCCCCACCACTCTGGATAACCATGTATCTAAAAGCAACTCTGTTGATCATGCCCGTTTCGTCTACAATGATTACATAATTTTTCAGCGTTTTCTGCTTTTGATTTTTGCTCGATTTTCGGCCTGAATTCTAAGGGCCATCATTGTATCACCTTCATCTTTCTGCTGAGTATAATAGCCTGCACGAAGTTCTTCTTTTTGAATCAAATTTTGGTAAGCTCGATCCAGATAAGGGAGCGGATCCTGTGTTAATAATTTGAAGCGAACCAGGCGTATGCTCCGTCTAGCCCAACTAAAAACCAATGAAGTCTATCATCCAGAAGTAGTTTTTGAAATTGATCTGGAAGCTTGCACTTGCATCCATCACAGGAGAATAAGGGAACGGTAATTAACATAGCCAAATCATCCCAGATTTTACTTATACGACCAAAATAAGAGCTATAGTCTCAGTTTTACCTTGTTTACATTCAGCCAGAGATGCTTTCAATTGACAAATACGAGTTCCGTTTACCACACCAAACCGTCCCTTTAATGCTAGCCAGAGATCTCGAGCATCTTCATATTGAGATAATGTCGATCGAATTGAGGGTTCGATCGTATTCATGAGCCATGACAATAATATCGAGTGCACCGTATACCAATCCTCCAATTTTCCTTCATTTGTTGGCTTCTTAATCGTGCCCTCCAAGAAGCCGAATTTTCTTTTCACCCACTCGACGTAGTTGTTTCCACGTAACTGAGTTGGGGTGATAAGGTAACCGGGATTATCATTAGTACTGAGGAAGTATGCGTCCATCTTCTTCCCATGTTCTTCTCCTTCGGCCATGCTTGATGAGCTTGCCGACTATAGTTTGCAGCGTAATAGGGTTTCCTGCTGCGTGTGTTTTCTATTGTTTTTTTTTTTCACATACCGTAACCTGACTCTGATACCATGACAAATTTAAATTAACAATCATAATTTTCTGATTTTATTCATCCAAACATCAAGTATTTATACATCATAGGGTGATACATCCATAAAAAACTAACTATGTCCTTCTATTTAAATTAACATCATTATTATTTTAAATATATAATCGTCCGCAATATAATGAGTAAAAATATCAAGATGAAATATCGGATATAAATATTAAAATCATGAAACAAAAGCGACTATTTATTTCTTATATTAAATGTTATTTGACATGACCTTTTATGTATTATTAGGAATATGTATTACATATTGGGATATATTCACGTAACACGGGTTTACACATCAATAAATATTTACATCAGAAGAACATATATAAGCAAGGAGTTACATTCAAGTTCACTCAATGAGGGTATCCATTCCTAAACCGCCAAGTGTTAAGAAACTATGAGAGCCACCTAGGAAAATTTAGTAAAATTCAATGTTGATGCACAGGTGAAAAGTGCGAGGTGGCAATAGGAAGCCTAGTCGAAATAGCTAAATGAACATCTTCCGCAGCTTCTCTCTAAAGTTCGTTGGAGGCTTTGATGTCGTCATAGCTGAAGCCTTATCCATTCACCAAACTATGGTATTTGCAATCACATAAGGCTACTTTAATGTCATATTCGAATACGATTCGCAGGCGGTTCAAAAAAAGCTTTTGTCGGATAAGGAGGATTTATCACACATAGGTTCTATTATCGATGATTGTAAAGTTCTTATTCTGTTTTTATTAATTATTGTTCCTCCTTCACAATAAATAAAGAACCTTCCGCCCATCTTCTTACAGAAAGGAAGACTTATCACTGTCGATCTCAAACAATGAGGTAAGAGACCGCATTCCAATATACTTTTGACATGCTCGGCTGATTTGAATCAATAAAAGATTCTCTTTTTCCTCGTTACAAAAAAGAACATGCATAAAGTTCAAACATACAAAATGATTATATTAAATGTTATTTGACATATAACAAAAAAAAATGTTATTTGACATGACTTTTTGTTTATTACTAGCCATGTGCATTACACGTACGCACGTGTTTACGCCTCAACAAAGAATTACACTAAACGAACAAAAAAAAATCTTTTTTGAAAGCTACATTTTCATTAAATCAAATAAAAAACACAAGCGTCGAGTACATCAAGTGGTGGTGTCACACACAAGATACAAAACCAGCGGCAGACCGACCTGCATGTGCTAGACAATATGTGGGCCTATTACTAGAGCGTCGAACAAAGATAAAAGAACAAGACTCAAAATCCCTAGCCAAATGAAGACACTCAACAACTAAGCACCCCTAACAAGGAAAGATCCTCCTACCTAGATTGAAGCCGTTGAACGCATAAGAGCGAATCCTTCTCCACCACAATGCGACAGGGTCCCCGTGACACTGCCAAAAACAATGCCTGATAGATCGTTGTGAGCTCCAAAGCCTCTACGTTTATAAAGCCCGTGACTCTTTGAGATACTACATGAAGTACTCGCCCATCCCAATCACGAAATATAGAAGTCAAATTCAAATTTACATCAATATTTTCTGTTTTTATAATATTTTTAGTATTTTAGAAAACGAACAATAATTTAAAGGGCTTTTAACAGTTTTAAGACCTCATGTTTTATCATTATATCAAAATTGACCATTATCTATTAAAATGACAATTTTAGGACTTCATGTTTGTGTTTCTTTTTAAGTTTTAGAACAATTTCAAAATTCCCGTCTAAGTTAACGGCAAATCATGTTAAGTTGGACGGAATAGTTGAAATTGTCCTAAAACTAAAGAAAAAAAAACACAAACATAAGGTCCTAAAATTGTTATTTAAAAGATAAAGTCAATTTGACAAAATATTAAAACGTGAGGTCCTAAAAATGTAAAAATTCCTTAAAAGTGACATTTTAGGACCTCATGTTTTAACTTTTATCAAAATTGACTTTATCTTTTAAAATAACAATTTTAGGACCTTATGTTTATGTTTTTTTTTTAGTTTTAGGACAATTTCAAATATTCCGTCAAATTTGACGTTAACTTAGACGGAAATTTCGAAATTGTCCTAAAACTGAAGAGAAAAAAAACACAAACATGATTTCCTAAAATTGTCATTTTAAAAGATAAGGGTCAATTTTGACACAAGAATAAAACATGGAGCCCTAAAACTAATAAGTTCATAATTTAAAGGTATATATCTTTCTTATACTATAAAAAAAGAAGAAGTACTACAAGGCCTTCTTGAAAAAAAACAAACTTTAATGCAAGACTAAAAAACTTTTGGAACATTTTTTCGCATAACACACACTATTCTGATCCAACATAAGTCAGAATATGGTTGATTATTCTGATTTCATTTCAGTTCAAACGTATTTGTTTTCTAGACCAAATATCGGTCAGAAAGCCGTTCATACATTCTGACTCAAATTCAGGCAATTTTTTTAGCATTCTGCCTAAATTTTTGGATCAGAATAAATATGTCCGAAAATTTAAAGGATAATTGAAAAAAAAAATTATGTGTGTTAAGATATTTTGCTGTGTGAAAATAATATCTTTAATTGATAGATGGAGAAATTTTTTATGCAATACTTATCATGTCCTTCCTAGCCCCCTTCCCCCCCCCCCCCCCACCCCCCCCTTCTTATAACAAAATACGCAGATGAAACATAGACCTGCCTCTTTAAAACTTATGAGTGAAAACCCAAAGTGAAAAAATCATGCTTATGTGAAAGAGTGCAATACTTTGTGTTTCCAAAAAAAAAAATCCCCGGAACAAATAAAATATAATGTGGAATCCAAAAAAGAAATAGAGTTGTAGACATCGTGTAAAATCTTTGAATCTCATTCATTGTCCTCCTCGTGTTCCGATTTCCCCAATCATGGACATAGTTGGCCAAAGTTGCACCAATCTTCTCACTTATTGTAATATTTCTAATTTTTTAAAAAGGGCAAAAGAGTCATTTAACGAAAATTCAGAATATTTTTTTTAAATACTGGTCTTAAGTTAAAAAAAGAAGAAGAGAGAAATAGCTCCTTGGGATGTATTTACAAAAATAATAATAATAAAAAACTCATTCCCTTGTAAGTTGGGAAGTTGTCAAAAAACCAAAGTTCGAAGTCTGAACTTTGAGAAAAGAAAAGGCAAAGAAGAATCTTTAAAGAATCTCATCAACCATTGCTCGAATTGAAGATTCAAGTAGAGCACTGGAATCCTTGTGAAGAGGGCTACATTTTTATTTTATTTTTTTGAAACTACGTTTTGGTATTAGAAAATTGAAATTCAGAAAGCTTGGCTTGAGGAAAACAAGGTTTTGTAGTTTTGCGTTGGACATTTTGCTTCGTTTTGCTTGGATTTCATTTAGGAGGGTCTTTCTATTGAACTTGTGTTGTTTTATATTGTCTCGCAAGTAGTTTGGTTGTATTTTTATGCTTTTTCTGTGTTGAATTCGTTGCATATGCCTTGTTTTTTGTTTGGATCCTGATGTGCAGAAAATCTGCAGATTTTTAGGGCTGTTCGACCGTTTGGCGCCCGCCAAAATGCTTTAGCACGCGCCAAGACTGAACAGAGTCTCTGTTGTGCTCCAGCGCGCGCCAAAGATCTTTAGTGCCGGCTAAAGACCTTGTTGTACAATTTTGAGCTTTTAAAGGCTTAGCTTGAGTTTGGGCCTTCCTATGTGATATAATAACCTTAAAGTAACATGACCAAGCCATGAATAAACTTATGAGGCATATAGTTCCGGCACCGAATGGGCGCTTTGAAGAGTTGAAGTTCGGGTCCGTCGGAAGAGTATAATTGACATTGTGCATTGATGAAGTAGTGTTTATCAATGCCTGTGTATGTGCTAGGACATGGTTAGAGTCTAGTTGTCTAAGACGAGAGAGTAGAGTTGTTAAGTGATCCTTTCTATGAAAACATTTAGGTGGCTAGTTAATGATTAATAATATACATAATTTCATAGATAAAAGTCTAAACATCAATGTTATTCTTGGTAAGGCACAAGACAATATCGCGATGTGTGGTGTGGTCAGAAAAAGTGGATAACTTCTCCGATCACATAGACGGTCAGTAAAAGTGGAGGGACTCCGCCGAACACACACACTATCGGGACTAGCCCGTGGCTACTAGTGCAGATCTCTAGTAGGTTTCACCCCAATGTTCTTAGTGCAAGACTAAGCATAGTGCCTTTGAATATATGATGTAACAAAGATAAGTTGAGCTAGAAACAAAATATGGACCCCACACGTGTTATAGAACACAATGTGATCTGTAGATGTGATGACTAATCATAAAGATAATCTTAGTAATGTTTGCTTTCCTTTCATTATAAAACACAATGTTCGATAGCTTCTACCTCTTGTTAAGCACGCTATGTACTTATCCCTTTGAATGTTTGTATATTTTCCCTTTTCCGAGAAGATGAGCAGGATGATCTTGAGATGAGGATGTCGAATGAGCTATGCTATGCTATGATTTGGAAGTTTATTGTCAAGATTTTGTTTCTAAATATGTATTGTAATGACTATATATCTTTCCTATCAAAGACATGTGGTATTTTCAGTTGCTATATTTTAAGACATAAGTTTGTAAGATATGTACCTACGGCATGTAAGACCTTTCGTATGTTGTAAGATTTGGTTTATCGTATTGTAAGATATCGCCTCTATCTTTAGTTGGACGGCTTTGTAACTCGTTTTAGATCTTTGTATGATTTACCCGAGTCTCTTTAGCTTCCGCGTTGCTTTTATCTGATACGATAACGTAAAGGTTTACGTATAATGTTAAGAGTATCTAATGTGATACGTGCCAGACGTTTTTTTCCGCATAAGGACTCGGTATCCGGGAACGGAGCGTTACACTTAAATCGACCACATCAATGCACGATAACTTGAACAAATATTTGTTGCTATATGTTGACGATGAAACGCCCATCCGAAAAGTAAAAATAGCATTGATCAGCACTTAAAGTGATATGAAATTTAATTTATCAGTGTAAGGTATCACAGGTTTTACACCCTTCATGACACATGAAGGGAGCTTCGAGAACTCTTTTCCAAGATTTAAACCACATAGCCATCATAATCGACGTGATCATGCTTGGCGTGTCATAGGTCCATGCATTAATATCAGTTTTACTCCAACTGGAAAAAGATGGGGCTCCAATCCAAACCCTTTATTATATCTCCTTATCGATTCCATCACATCCATAATATCCAAAGATGCAAATCGGTATGCAAATTGCTTATGAAAATAGCTCAACTTGAGCACTATCATCAACTCCATTCTTTGAAAGTCTGAATAACGACATCTCCAAGCATTTGAATTTTGAAATAACTGGTTCATTTTGATCTACGTCAAAAGATTCATGAATTGAAAGGACCCGAAATCACGATCCATCCAGATCTTCTTCCACGTCTTTCATCCTCCGCCAACAACTTATGCTCCCCTTCCTGAACCCTAACTGACTCATCAACCGAGCGCACATCAACTTATGTTTATCCAATGTTATCGCCCAAATTTCAAAATTAAATTTGTTCAGTTTTATTTGATGGATTTCATATACAAATCATCATTTAATGTCTTTTCCTTTTATCAATTTCTTTAGAGAAATGATCGTTTATTAATCAAGCTTGTCCAAATCGACCAAAGGAGTACATATGAATTTCAACAATGAAAATTGGAAAACTAAGGGAAATCTAAAGACCAAGCTAATTTTAGATCCCTAAAATGTGTGACTGCACTAGAAATATAAGCATGCGCAGGAGGACAGGCACAGTCTAAGGAATGCTACTAAGAATAGATACAACCATACTAAAGATGGATAGTGAAATTACAACAATGATAAACCCAAAAATCCTTACACAATACGAGGTCTTAAAAGTACAAACCAAACTTACAAAGATCTTAGAAGTAAGAGTACAACAAGTCTAAGAAAAAGGAATACAACTAGTCTAGTACAACCTTTACAAGGAAAATAAACTAGAAGCTTCATCAAGGCATCAACGTCCTCAAGTGTCGTCATCTACTCTTGGTCAACCTGTTCGTCTTCTCACCCCATAATGCATACAAAAATAAAATGCAAAGGAGGTAAGTACGAAGTACTTAGTAAAAGTGAGGAAATAATCAATAACTAAGTTGTACAACAAAAAGCATGATGTGTATCCATCACGAGATATCCTTGCCAACTACGGCGAATAGCACCGATAGTTCCAGGACCACCCCGGTATGCATATACTTTCGGCAATTTCCTCCACTGCCATTCAGCCGTTTATAGGCCAGCAGCGTTGTTCGCTTTTACTGAACGTATCACATCGCCGATATGAATCTATGACTTACCAGAAACGATCGACGTTTTATCTTTTACTAAATATGTATGTAATATTATTATTTGTTGTAACTAGTCACCTAAGTAATTTCAAGTAAGCTCTCAGACCTAATGCTCTCCTACTTAGACACGGACAAAGCCTAGCAAATACACAGACATTGATGAATACTAATTCATCAAAACACAAGCCTTTTCATGCTCTTCCGATGGTCCCGAACTTCAACTCTTTGGAAGAGTACATTCGGTGCCGGAACTAAACGCTTCAGAACTCATTCGAGGCTTGTTCATTTTCATTTAGTGTTATTAGTTCAAGAATTAACATTTAAAACTCATCTCGTGGATTAAAAGCATAATTTCTCCAAAAGTGGGTTGAAATGTACGCACACCTCACTGGGAATAAAAGAGACCATTCTCAAACAAAGACCTTTGCAAAGCATTCTAGCCAATGCGTATGCATTCCACCTACAACATACTAAACATTCCTTGCTGCACTTAAACAATTTCTATCCCAAACCAAATAGATTTATCACCAAAATACTCATAAAAACAGCAGTAAAACTCAACTTAAACACACCAAGGCATATCACAACTCACTAACTACAACCTAACATGAATTCTAGCACCACGTAACACAAAACTCATCAACATTCAACCCCATCATTATAAAACTATGATTACTCATTAGGAAGATCATCTTACCTTAATTGCAAGTAATCTTGAAAGCAAAGCGCCAAGAAATCACTACAACTCTTGATCTCAAATCCCAAAACCTATTAAATCAACAAGAAACTCTAAAATCCCATTTTCTTGAAAATCCTGAAATGAAAAAGTGCTTGAAATAGAAGATTACCTGGATTATTTCCTATAAAACTATTTTTACTTAAATAAATAGGATAAATAATAATTAGGTCGTAGTAGGCATGCCCAATTACTATTTTACCCTTTCTGAAAAGTCTGGATGTTACATTCCTCCCCCCTTAAGAGGAGTTTCATCCTCGAAACTCGTATGTAACTGGGGTGTACTTGAATTCTGGACTTTGCAAAGCGTTTCGCCTTCTAACTCTTACAGTTCTTCTTTCATCTTCCCAACTCTTCTACCTATCTTGAGCCATCTCGAGGTTGCGACGATCCACTTCAATCTTCTCGTTGCCTTGCTGTAACAACTCTGGTCTCGTATTCTGCCGTCACTCTACTTCATCCCAAAAAACTCGCGTTCTTCCTTTTTCCCCATGCGGAGTTTCAAATGTTGACATCTAGATGTTGGCGCGGTAGCTATTGTTGTTGTCAACTCTTCTATCTCTATCTTCATGAAAGATCGTCAGCAGTACTGTTCCAACTCTTGTACATCTTGGTCGCTCCGAGATAAACTTCCATTGCAATCTCATGGTTTTCATCCTTCATTGTCCTTCCCAATCTTCCACACTCGGAACCCAAAGCTGATTCCGATGCTAACGGTTGCCATCTTTATCTAACTCGTGTCCATTGGCTGGTTGGGCTCCATCCACACACTTGTAACCGGAGACAACTAGATCTTTGTCTTGCTTCTTCACGATCTCAACAGCTGCCTTACATCTCGCGATCAATGGTACGACATACTTGCTTCTCGACGACCTATGTCCTCGAAGGCTTGAGCTTCCTAACCGACTAACAACTTTTTGGCATACTTCACTTCTTTTGATCTCAACCTCCTACACTGCGGCCCAAGCATGTTGTAGGACTGCAAGGATTATGGCTATAGAGTTATCTTGGAAAATAAATGAAATTGAAAAGTGACAAGTTGAGTAGCAGGGTGGTATGTTCACTAAGTAAGCCAAGGAAAGGTATAAGTACTCAAAACAAGGGAGGTGACAGACGTTTCCTGGTTTAAACGATCCTAACCGGCAGTGTACCGGGTCAAATTGTGGTGCTAGTATGGTGAGTCAGAGTGTCGAATCCTCAGGGAACTTGGTAATTTCTTTTACGTGTGGTTAAACACCAAAGAGTCATTATTAACTCGATCTAAATCGCAATTTTATAACACAGATCACTACTATTCTAGTCAACATAAAATAAATACGTAATTTAAAAGTTATTCTAATATAATATATATAGATATATAAATATATATAGATGTACATAAATTGCAAAGTATATATATAGATATAAATATATAGATACCAATATATTAAGCAGATAATTTTAGAGAATCGCCAAAACTTATATAATTGGTTTATACGATCTTTTCGATTAATTGAAATGTGTTCGATCTCTCCTTTTATTTTAGGTCCAATTGAGTAAGTGAAAGCGGTGCACTCTGAGGTAAACAATTCCTCCTCACATGAGCGTATGAAATTCTCATATGTCCATTGCATCATCCAAGGTCCACAATTATTACGGTAAGCAATTAATCTCGAACAGTCCCGAGTACAAATCTACCTTTAGATAAAAGGAGTCATTCCGTTCGTCAACGGTCAATTTTATTTTAAAGGCTCCGGTTGTCAAAGCCGGACGATTTAACTTTCCGGTTTAAGTTTCAATTAAAGCTGATGATTTAACATTATTACGATCTCGAGTACAAATTATAATAAAATTCATTTCTCCCAAAACAAATTTACCCCGGGTAGGAAATCGGATTCCGTTATCACGTTATTCACACGGCCAATTTTACCTCCGGTTTTTCTATCTTTTATCTCATATCCCGACTACGAGGCGTCAATTCATAATTAGATTATGAATTCCTCGGATCGATTAAATATGTCAATACGAATACGATCAAAATAGAAAAAGATTCAATTAACTCAATTTTTAGTCATTTTAACTTAACAACATTTCTTTAACTAAAAGATCGAAATAAAACCGATTACATAGTTTTGGCGAAGATTATATTTAGCCTAAAAACATTATAACAACGAAAAATATAAAAACAAACATAAATACTTAAGAAAAGTTACCCGAATACTGAGTTGATTGTAAATCGTATCTTCCGGACATTACAACTTCTTTAGCAAAACCGACTTCCGAGATTTTCCCGAGCATTATAACGATACTAAAACTACATTATTACGGCGTAAGGCCTTATTTACAACTACTACTAAAATTAAAAAAGAAAAGAGAGAGGAGATATATATCTATAGGATGTATATATATATTGGTACACTTCGATCCGTTTCTCGATGCATTCCTTATATAGGCAAAGAGGCAAAGGCCGGCCCGGGCGGTGGTTACACGGACCGGTCCGGAATCATCATGAGTGTAACAACTCATCACATTCTGGATCCTTCGATATGATAATTATGCAATTAAAACTTGTAAAATTCGTATCTTGAGTTGTAGACCTCCAAAATTGCAAACGAAATGCCAAAATTAAGGTCTCGAGAAACTCTACAACTTTCATGAAGGACTCTTCTTCAGATAACGCCTTCTTGATAACCTCGTGTTCTCCCGAAGCTTTTACGGGATTTTTCTTAATCCAAATCGATTAGCCACTTGATCACCTGTTTAAGTTGTAGACCTCCAATCTTCATAATTTAAATTGCATTCAAAGCTCTCGGAAAAATCTACAACTTTCGTGAAGAACACTTTCTCTCGAAAATGTTGTTTTGATGAGCCATTCGTTTGTCGAAGACGTTTTCTATTATTACTTATCCAGATTGGTTGGCCACTTGTTCACTTAAGCTATTCAATTGACCATTTAAACTCGTGGCACTCTCTAAATCATTCCAGAGATATGGTTAAACTTCAATATATGTCGATTCTCGGGGTATTGGTTTATAAATCTGCAATAAAATACCACAAATACCCACGTAAATCGACACTTATTAATCCGATTTACTAAAATCGGTACAAAATTACAACTTTTACTATTATTACTATTAACTACTCTAAAATTATAAAGATTAACATTTTATACCATAATTTCATATATTTTATATAGAATTTGTTAATAAAACATAATAATATAACGTATATTTAATCATATAAAAATAATACATCAAATTACTCCCACTTAGCTTTTGATCGTCCTCATAAAGCAAAAATAAATGATAATAAAAGATAGTATAATTTTGATTATAATTTATATTGTCAATATTATAAATATATTATCTATCTTAATTTAAAATCTTAAGAAGACAGAAAGAGTATATAACTGAAATAACTTAAACATTAAATATTATTTAGATAAAATTATATATGTAATACTTAATAAGTATAAATAAAATATTAGAATTATTTTTAATCGCAACTATTATGAAATTCTGGAATCGGAAACTTCGGTAAAGTAGTCGACAAAAAATGGCTTATAGAGTTTAGGTTCAAGATGTTGGTTAATCGGAAAAAAAAAGAAATCAAAAAGAGAAAGAGGCAAGTCGTACGTACCTACATCTTTATATTCTTGATCAAAAATAATCATCGATTAATAACACATTTTTTTTTTTTTTAAGATTTTTTTTTTTTTTTTTTTTTTAAGATTAAGAACTAAAAGCGTGAGTGTGTGTAGAAAATCAAACTTACAGGCATTGCTTCATCAAGATTGATCGGAGTATTACTCTTTCGATCGAAAATTACAAGTCCGGTTTCCTTAAACTTGTAATAATTCCTGAGATCTTATGATTCAAATTTTTCTTTTTCATTTTATCTTGTGCCCTCATTCCCAGCAATAGGACATTTCGTGATAATATACCTAAATTTGGACTACTATCATCGTGCAATCGGGAGCTTAATTACCTCATAGTGATATAGGACATTTCGTGATAATACCCTACTCACTCCAATCATTGGTAGCTACAACCGATTTGTTCTTTTTATTTTTAAGTTGTTAATCACAGATAAGGAAGATACCTGATATTTGATTAATTCTGTGTAAATATGGTGCTTCGTTCTTAATTCTTTTATAGAATATTAATATGTCCGAACTTATTACCAAAATCGACTATGTTGCAAGTGTCATGAGGTAAGATCGAATATACTACTACTTATCTAATCTTTCCAATCTCAGCATATACCAAAACTTAGCTTTTATGTCTCCATCTCTTTTTATAAGTACGTACAAACTTGCGGTATTTCAAGGAAATGTAGACCAAAATAGCTAAAGCTCGGTTATTTAATCACAATTTACAATTTCGAGTGAGGTCTTGATCACTCTAATCAAGGCTGAGGTAGGTTATTTGGCTATAGTTATATTTTTGTGGTGCCAAAAATCGACAAACTTAGTCCAATTCCAAACTCATAATTCATATTGAAAATGATTCTAAAAATTTTACTTATAAATATCAACATACTTATATAATTTTATAAAAACAATATCTAATATTAATTACTCAATTATATAAACTTAAAATCTTATTAAAATCTAAATTAGACATATAATATAATTATTGTTTTGACTATTTTTCGAAAATTTTAATGAATTTTCTAACCTAACTCTACTCCCCACTTACTTAAGTGGCATCAAATCCGATGTTCAATAAGTAGTAAAGAAGTAGGTTCGAAAATAAAATTAAAATTATCTATTAACGTTATTTTTCTGATTTTATTTTAGCGTATACTAATTAAAACAAACTTAAAAAACTAAGACATATATATTAAACAAGATACATTATTACAAACTTAAAAGAAAAACTTAACTTAACTAAAGAAACTTCAAACTTAACTTAATTTAACTTATTCAAATTTAAATAAAACCAACAAACAACTCTCTAAATGGTAGACGAACAACCCGGTGTATCAACCGGTAGCAAACCAAACCGACTATCTCTAGACGGAAAAATTTCATCCGTCTCCAGCTCTTCTACTCCATTCAGAAGAGTACACAAACGTGATATCATCCATGAATTAGGCATAGGTTTCCCCCTACTACCTCTCGTGATCGCAAACTCCAACACTGTCCTTTGAATCAATATACCCCAATCAACAAATACACCGAATGCCAAAGCAAAAAGTAGAAGCATTTCATTCTCATTAAACTTCCAAAATCCAGTGGGATAAACTCGAGAATTTATAAAATGCTTCCACGCCTTTAGATGTGGAAGTAAAGCTCGTGTTGACATGTCGTGATTTGTATCAAAAAGCGGGAACAGACATTGGAAAGACTCGTGTACTTTATTCAAATGATTGTATGCATTGTCTAGTCCCTATTTTATTTCAAAGTGCTGCATCGTAACTGGTGGTATTTCAAAAAGTTGATTTATAATAGATGAAGAGAAGGGAACAGCCACTCCTCTTACTATAACAATCTGAGTGATATCGATCATAGATGTCGTCATAAGTGCAGAATAAAATTCTCGCACTATTGAGACATTTATCCTACCTCTCGGTGTACTGACAAATTTCTTCCAGCCACAACTACGGATCATAGTTTTTCCCCATTGATCAAGCTTATCTAAATTTAAACCTTTCTCCAATAGGATTGGAGAATTTGCAAAAACGATTGTGTAAATGATATTCTCGTTAGAAGCATGAGATTCGGATGATCCGTGTATCGGCTCGTAAGAATTAACCGATGGTGAAGAGTGGTTCGACATTTTAAAGTTTACTATAAAATAAAAGAAGGAAAATTGAAGATGGTAAAGATATGAGCATTTGTTGCTCCTCCTTTTACTTCTTAAATAGATAGTAAAAAACTTACGTGTGTGCATTAGGACGGACTCAAGAATGACTCGGCCTTCCATTCTTCACGGCCCGGTCCGGGAAAATGCCGGCTCGGTCCGGCCTCATCCTACTTTTTTGAGGGGACAGAGGTAAAAGACAACTTGTGTTTTGTTTTTTACTTCACGTGTGAAACAAGGCTTCCACTTGCCTTGAAGATAATTTGATAATGGTTGAATTAATTCATCCACTTTGATACTGAGACGGATAAAATGACACATTAGTTATATTTTGAAAACGACTCAATAATGATACAAAATTATTTTTGTGATTTTTATAGTTTATAAAAACTAAACGATCTAGAATGCAAACCAAATTTTTATAAAACAATTGTAAAACTAAACGAAAAATGAAAACCAACCAATATCTAAATGACAAATGTCGAATAAAAAGCGCAATAAAAATGTTTAATAAAAAATTATTAAATTCAATCTTCATCGTAGTCTTCCTCAGGATCAACTTGAAAACTCGAACTCGGAAACGACTGAGAAGCTGATGGCTGAACTGTAGTCGTGGTCCTGACTGAACTATCAAGACCCATCGAACTCATGCCAGTCGTGACATGTGCAAACTCAGTGAATCCTCCCTAACTCGACATATTTGGTCTCGAACACTGTTTAAAATACACTGTCCCACTAGATTGGCTTCCAAAAGGATATGACGATGGATGAAAGCTCGAAGGTGGTGGAATAGGTGTTTCCCACTGTGGTAAGGTATAAGAATCAGACTGACAAGGTGGATAGGCAGGATCATCAAAAGTAGGATTACGGAAGCAGCGCTCGTTCCTTCTTAAACCTCTACGAATATCATCACACCACCGCTTAGTACTCTCGTGAATAAAGCCACATTGGCTTGACCACGTGCAACATCTGTCACTAAAGATTGAAACATGTCATATGTGATAGTGTTGGAGAAAGGAGTTTGTTGAGGCTGACTAGAAAAAGACGGAAAAGAAGAAGATGTAAAAGCGGTGGAGTGGGTTTGAGTTTGGCGTCTTCTAAGCAAAAAAAGAGCTAATACTACCATCCGGAAGACTAGTCAAACTAGGTCCAATCGATTTCCATCACCAGAGATAACTTGTCATTAGGCGGGAATGGTACTCCCAACCTACGACATAAATCGGATATAAAACAAGGAAGTATAGATGACTCCCCAGTGCAGCGATGACAATACTCTCAAAAATTCTTTTAAACATGACCTTTCCAACATCCACTCTAACATCATTTACCATTGCCCAAGCGATACAAACATCTTCTTTTCCAAAAGCAGTATGTTTACTAGAAGGATAGAGATTATGGCTAATAAATCTTTTAATTGCCCTCAAACCTCTAAAACAGATTCCGTAATTAAACCGATTTTCAACCCACACCGCGGTCGGGTCAAAAGCGATCTGGGCTCAGGCGATGCGCTCAAAACTAGCAGGATCATCTAAATTATAAACTACCCTGTAATCCTCCTCATCGTGGGAAAAACCTCAACTCCTAAAATTGCATTAATGACGGCAGGGTTAAAAGGAATATTTCTGGCTCGTAAGGGTACAGTTTCCGACTGAGTAAGCTGTTCTTCTGACAAAGTAGATAAAACCGAATAAAACTCAGCTACTATAGTCGTGTTAATCTCCCCTTCCTTACGTCGCTAAATCTAACCACCGACGCTTTTAAAGATATTCTTAACTTCATCACCTAAGTCATCCAAGTCTAATCCTTTTTCAACCAGAACATCACACTTACTAAAATTTTTCGTATACGCTTTCTTAGCCTCAGGTGATGCGGTTTTTTCAAAGCTTACGGCTTCCTCCTCAGATGATAAAATTACTGTGCCTACGACAGAGTCTAAATTGGAATTTTGATTTTCTCTTTTAGAGACTCTACAGTACTCGACTCACCATTCTACGATATTGGTGATGCCAATCAACAACAAAAACAACAACAAAAACAAACAAAAAATAAAAATGTCACAACACACTCAAAAATCAAAACAGTTGAAATTAATCTAAAAATTATGAAAAATAATAAATTGACAACTAAATAAACTAAATTATACCTTAATATGTAGAAAACGTTGAAAAGTAGGCCGGAAAAGTTCAAAAGTCGCCGGAATGAAATGGAGCTTGTTTTTGACCCTTTTTGAATTTTCTAATTTGTGTTGAAGAGAGGAGATGATAATGAGAAGAAATTAAGTAATGGTGTAGTGTGAGATGAAGTTTTGTTGAAGAAAAGTGAAAAAATTTCGTAATGGTGGGGTTTGGTGTTTTGCGGCTGTAAAAGAAAAATTAGGGAAGAAGAAGAAGAAAAGAAGGGTCCCCGTCTTTTTTATGTTTTTAGACCCCGGACCGGTCCGGGTTAAGGCCGGATCGGTCCGTGCCCAAAATTTTCACTTTTTCGATTTTTTTGCTTTTTTTTTTGAATAAAACTTATACAAATTCTAATAAAACTTAATTAAAGTCTTAAAAATAAGTTTATAAAATTTTTAAAACTTACTAAAAAATAAAATTTGAAGGAACTTTTATAATTTTATAACAATTTCTAAAAATTTAATAAAATCTTTATAACACTTTAATAAAAAGCTTATAAAAATTTAATAAATTTATATCAACTCTTATAAAACGTTTAAATTAAAACTAAAAAAACAACTTTTATAAAACTTTTATAAAACTCCTCAAATTTTCATAAAGATCCAATTATAAAATTCTCAGAAGTTATGCGAAAATTTTATAAAATAAAATAAAATAAAAGACTCGAAACTTAAGGGTTCCTCGACTTTTGATTTCTAAATCTTCCAAAGTTTCGATATAACGCTCGATCAACCTAACTCCTAAAAACGAGGCATTTGAATTATCTCTCGAATTCCATCGGGATTTTCGGATAACCACCTAATCGTTCCTTCCTAACAATATTCAAACACTCATCCGGGATTTGGTTGTGTTTTCCCACAGCCATCCAACATGTTCACTTTTCCCATGATTCTCTGCATCTCATTAGAAACTTTGCCCTTCTTTTTATCGCACTTCTTGATGTTCCATTACATACTTCTCTCAATCGATCTCTCTCAACAATTTCTTGTTTTGTTCAAAAACTAAAGCTTCTATAGAAAACGCGACATCTTTATCAAGGCCTAATTTCAAAAGTAAAATAAAAACTCCTATTCTATCTAAAAAGACATCCAGGTTCTTTTACGTCTATCGGTAAAAGACGAAAAGAGTTCAAACATAATTAAAATTACGGAAAAGTAGAGTAAAGATAGATAGCACCTGGTATTGGTGATTCGATTCCAGCTCGCTTTTCGAGTTTTTATTTTTCCTCGCTTTTTCAATTTGTCGGGGGATCAATCAGTAGCATTATTTCTTCTTTCAGTGTGATTCCTTCTCCCTCCACAAATAACTTTACTCTGTGGCCATTGGCTGGAAACAACTTTAAACGTGAATTGTACAAAAGCACTCGATCACCTACATGGAACTCACGCTTAAAGATTCTCTTATCATGGAAAGATTTCGTGTGTTCCTTGTAGATTCGAGCGTTTTCATAAGAATCGAGACGAAATTCTTCTAGTTCTGTCAATTGAAGCAATCTATGATCACCGACAACCTTAGGATCGAAATTGAAATCTAATAGCCCCAGGAAGGCTCGGTGTTCTAACTCATTTGGGAGATGACAAGACTTACCAAAGACTAGCTTATAGGAGAACAACCAATTGGTGTTTTAAAAGTCATTTCAGACGCCCATAATGCATCATCTAATTTAATTGCCCAGTTTTTACGATTTGAATCAACTGTTTTTTCCACGATTCTTTTGATCTCTCTATTTGACACCTCTACCTGACCACTGGTTTGCGGATGATAGGGCGTTCCTAGTTTATGCGTTACACCATATTTCTCAACTAACTTAGTAAATGGTCTATTACAAAAGTGTGAACCTCTATCACTAATGATTGCCCTTGGAATGCCATATCTAGTGAATATGTTCTTTTTAAGGAATCGTATGACAACCTTGGTATCATTAGTGGGAAGAGCTTGACTTTCTACCCATTTTGAAACATAATCTACCATTACAAGAATAAATCTTTTCCAAACGATATAGGAAAGGTCCCATGAAATCTATACCCCAAACATCAAATAACTCACATTCTAAAATAGGTTGCATAGGCATTTCATGTTTTTAGATACATTTCCCCATTTTTGACAAGATTCACAAGATTTAACATACTTATAAGCATCTTTATATAGTGTAGGCCAATAAAACCACATTGTAAAACTTTAAAAGCGTTTTCCATCCTCCATGATGACCTCCCGCCTCACGATCATGACAAAACGATAAAATACCTAAAATTTCATTATCAGGCACATTTTTCGATTATCCCATCCGAACATTTACGGAAAAGGTCCTGGTTCCTCCGGTAATAAAATTTTAAGTCGTAAAGAATTTCTTTTCATTTGCCAAGTCCAATGAGACGGAATATAATCACGAGTTAAGTAATTAATGATATCTCCAAACCAATGTGAGATTTCCTTGAAGGAATTCTATTTTTAATAACTGCATGGTTGAAGGAGTATCTATTCTAAATAGTTGTTCATCAGAAATGAATCTTTAATTTCATTCCCTATCTCTTCCTCGATCTCCATTCTACTTAGATGATCTCGCTACTACATTCTCACTTCCTTTTTTATCTTTAATTTCAATATCAAATTCTTGAAGTAGGAGAATCCATCTAAGAAGGCGTGGTTTCGCATCCTTCTTACTTAGTAAATACTTGAGTTGAATGGTCTGTGTAGATTAGTACCTTAGAACCAACAATATAAGATCCGAACTTATCTAAGGCAAAAATTACAGCCAAGTTCTTTTTCAGAGTTGCATAATTAAGGTGAGTGCGTTTAATGTGTGGGATGCATAGTAAATAGCTTTGAGAATTTTGTTATACCTTTGACCTAAAAGCAGCTCCTACAACTAAATCGCTTGCATCACACATAATCTCAAAAGGCAAATCGACCTGGTGCTACCAATCATCGTGCAATAATCAACTTCGCTTTTAAGGTCTTAAATGCTTCCATACATTTACTATCAAAGTTAAAAGGTACTTCTTTTCAAGTAAATGACTTAGAGGCTTTGCTATCTTTGAAAAATCTGCAATAAATCTCTATAAAATCTGCATGTCCAAGAAATCCTCTTAGAGTCCTTAGATTCCTTTGGTGGCGGTAATTTTTCAATCACCTCGACTTTAGCTTTATCAACTTCAATTCTATTTCGGAGATTCTATGACCTAAAACAATTCCTTCCGATACCATTAAATGACATTTTTCCCGATTTAGAACTAAATTGGTATCCTCACAACGTTGTAAAACTCTTTCTAAGTGCGACAAACATTTACCAAAAGAATCTCCATAAACACTAAAGTCGTCCATAAAAATTTCTAAGAATTTCTCAACCATATCGGAAAATATAGACATCATACATCTTTGAAGCGTAGCAGAGCATTACATAAACCAAGCGGCATTCTTTTATACGCAAAAGTTCCATAAGGACAAGTGAAAGTAGTCTTTTTCCTATCTCCCTTTGCAATGAAAATCAGTAAATATCCTGAATAACCATCTAAGAAACAAGAATACTTATGACCACTTAAACGCGTTCCAACATTTGAACTATGAATGGAAGCGGATGATGATCTTTCTTAGTATGATCATTTAGTTTTCTAAAGTCAATGCACATTCGATAACTGTAATTTCCCTTGTTGGAATCCATTCATTCTTATCATTCTCTTTCAACGTGAAACCTCCTTTCTTTGGTACAACTTGAGTTGGACTCACCCATTCACTATCTCGATATAGGAAAGATTATTCCCATTTCTAATAGCTTAATTACCTCTTTCTTAACGATTAAGCGTAAATTCGGGTTGAGGCGGCGTTGCGGTTGAATACAAGGTTTAGCATCTTCTTTCAAAATTATCTTATGAACACAAATCTCGTGGCTAATACCTCGAATATCGGCAATCGTCCATCCAAAAGCTTTCTTATGCTTTCTTAACATTCTTATTAATTGATCTTCTTCTTTGCTTTCGATTAAAGTTGATGAAATAATAATCGGTAATAGATTATCGAGTTTCAAGAAAAGCATATTTGATTTAAAGGTAACGGCTTCAATTCCAGATTCTTGGCGGATCTTCTATTGACGATTTAAGAAGCTGGTCCTTCTAGTTCTAACTCCAAATACTTATGCCATGGTGGCTTAAAAGTAAAGCTTCCTTTATCTAGAGAAAGGATTATCTCTTTCATTTCAATGTCTTCCTCATCTTCTTTATAGATAGACAGAGTTAAGCATTCTTCTAATCTGTCTTCAAAAGTTGGTAACTGATTATCATAGACAGAATGAATATCTTCTATAAAAGAACATGATTCTGGTGATGTATATGGATGGTTCATAGCTTTGAAAATATTGAAAGCAACTTCATCTTCATTGACTCTCAAAATTAACTCTCCTTTATGAACATCGATTAAAGTTCTTCCTGTAGCTAGAAATGGACGACCTAGAATAAGAGGCGCTGAATATCCTTCTTCCATTTCCATAACTACAAAATCTACTGGAAAATAGAATTTGTCTACTTTAACCAGTACATCCTTAATCATTCCTTTAGGGTACTTAATCGATCTATCTGCCATTTGCAGAGTCATTTCAGTCTTAGTAAGCTTTCCTATGCCTAGCTTTTTATAATCCTCATAAGACATGAGATTTATACTAGCTCAAGATCACATAAGACTTTCTTAAGCAGTAAATCCTCCAATTTCACATGGAATCGTAAAACTTCCAGGATCTTTCAGTTTAGGTGGTAACTTATCTTTTGAAGTGCAGAACATTCTTCATTTAGGCATATATTCTCATATTCCTCTAATTTTTCTTATTTGATAGTATATCTTTGGAAACTTTCCATAGGCGGGTATATTAATCAGAGCTTCAATAATGGGATATTAACATGAAGATGACGAAAAGTATCAAGGAAGCGAGCATACTTTTATCGCTTTTGCCTTTTGATTTGTTCTTTAGGAGGGTAAGGTAAAGATTCTAAATCTATAACCTTTGGCTCCTTAGTCAATTTCTCTTTTCCTTTTCCTTAAACCTTTGAGTATTACTTAGTCGCCATGTTTGAGTTCTTGAATTTTTCCTTTAAATTGTTCCCTGAATCAATCTCTACTTCAGATTTTTTCGGTTCTTCCTGTTTCTCATCTATTCTAACATGTTCCTTGAATAAATTCCTTAAATCTTTATCCATAGGGTCTTTCAAAATCCTAGGATTTTTACCCAATTTTCACCTTCATTTTCAGGTTCCAAACTTTATTCCTTTTCAAGAAATTATTTATAATTTCTTCTTCCTCATCGATGAATTCAATTTCATCTTTAGTTTCATCATTCTTTCCATCTAAATCATTTTCTACTTCATTATTCCCGAAGTTTTCTACTCCATTGCTTCCACTCGAGCTTCCTACTTTCGTAACTACAACATTTACCTCTCTTGGGTTTCTTTCGGTGTTGCTTGGTAATCCTCCTGGGGTCTACTTGTTGTTACGTTCACCTTCCCTACTCAAATGATCTTCCATATTCCTCAATGAGGCTTCTATTGTTCTCATTCGGTATCATGTCCACTCATAGATGTTTTTATTGTACTCATATCTTTAGTGATTTGTATGCCAATAGAAGTCATCATTGTTTCCATATTCTTAGCTTGAGTAGATACTACACCCATCATATTTTCCATTAGTTTTTCCCATTTTTCAACTCCTTCTGCAGTTGAGTTGAACTCGAGAGTCTTGGTATACTTTGAGTGGTATGTTGAGGATAGGATCTTGGTAATGATTGTAAATTCGATTAGATGTATTTTCTTGATAAACTTGGTTATTATTCTATATGGGACTGGATATGGCGGTTGTCTGGCTTACTAGGGTTTTCTTGGACCATCGATAAGTAGGATGATCTCTCTAATAGCATTAAACGAGTTTGAGTATGCATTGTTCAAATTCTATCTTCTTTGAAGAAAACTCACCTCCTCTCTTGAATATCTGTTGGTTCTTCACTCCCTAATGACACATTATCATGACTTGAGTATTCATTTGGTGTACTATTTTACGAATTTTGGTTCTTATTCTTTGTAAACCATCAAATTTCCTACTCAAATTCTCCAAGTGTGCTAGAACTTCCGTGATTAGACGTACATTCTCTGCAAAAGCTATTTTTCCGGTGCTAGAACCGGTTTCCACATTCGTTATTTTGGAAATCTTTTCTATAGCATCAGAATCTGTTTGAGCTTCACTCATCATTAACGAACCACCACATGCATGATCTACATCCGCACGTGAATCTTTTCTCAATTTCTGACGGAAGAGTTGAATTTGCATATCTAAGGAATAACCATGATCGGGACACGCTCTTAACAATTTTTAAACCTTTCCCACGCATTCCCAAGAGTTTCCTCGAGATCCTTGTCTAAAGTTAGCAACCTCGACTTTTAATTCCAAATTTCGTCTCAGAGTGAAATATTGTTTGAAATTCAGTTTGAATCTCCTCCCAACTAGTAAGTGAATGATGTGGAAGAGACATAAACCAATCTCGGGCTCGTCCTTTTAAAGAAAAAGGAAACATAGTCATCCTCGTTAATTCCTTATGAGCACCTTGACTTTTGGTTTGTATTGCACGATTCTTCAAAAGATAGAGATGATGATGTGGATCTTCATCATCCTCTCCTAGGAATTGAGCTCTTGCGTCAATTAAACCAAAAGATGAGATTTAATCTCAAATTATTCGCTCCTTCATTAGGTAAAAGTATGGGATTATTAGTCCGGTTTCTGCATGCGGTTTGATCACGAGATAGGTCTCGGGTTTGGTGGATTATTACGATTATTCTCGGTTCCGATTCGATTATTTCTATTATTATTATTATTATTAGGGTTAACGGGGTTTTGTCCATGCCCTAGAGAGCATGTTCCAAATCTTGTTCGGTGTTTCATCACCGATTTGACCATTCGTATTTGTTTGAAGATGATTCTTGGTCAGGATTTCCCTGACTAGTATGACCGCGTTTACTCTCTACTCTTAACTGCCTTTCGTAAGTGTTTATGTCAGGCTTATAAGGAGTGAGAGGGGCCTTACCACTTCTGGTCATCAACTAACGAAAATAGAAAATAACACGAAATTGATAGTAGTAAAAATTGGTAATTTTCCTATAAGGTAACAACCAACGAAAAATAAAATAGAAATGAGATAAGAAAAGTGTTGACTTATTCTAGAATTTTAAGCTAATACAAGTAGTAACCATAGACACATAAAAGAAATTAGCGGCGTTCCCGGCAACGGCGCCAAAAATCTTGACAGGCGTTTCTGGTTTAAACGATCCTAAACGGCAATTGTACCGGGTCAAATTGTGGTGCTAGTATGGTGAGTCAGAGTGTCGAATCCTCAGGGAACTTGGTAATTTCTTTTACGTGTGGTTAAACACCAAAGAGTTGTTATTAACTCGATCTAAATCGCAATTTTATAACACAGATCACTACTATTCTAGTCAACATAAAATAAATACGTAATTTAAAAGTTATTCTAATATAATATATATAGATATATAAATATATATAGATGTACATAAATTGCAAAGTATATATATAGATATAAATATATAGATACCAATATATTAAACAGATAATTTTAGAGAACTGGCCAAAACTTATATAATTGGTTTATACGATCTTTTCGATTAATTGAAATGTGTTCGATCTCTCCTTTTATTTTAGTCCAATTGAGTAAGTGAAACGGTGCACTCTGAGGTAAACAATTCCTCCTCACATGGCGTATGAAATTGTCATATGTCCATTGCATCAGTCCAAGGTCCACAAATCATTACGGTAAACGAATTAATCTCAACAGTCCCGAGTACAAATCTACCTTTAGATAAAAGGAGTCATTCCGTTCGTCAAACGGTCAATTTTATTTTAAAGGCTCCGGTTGTCAAAGCCGGACGATTTAACTTTCGGTTTAAGTTTCAATTAAAGCGATGATTTAACATTATTACGATCTCGAGTACAAATTATAATAAAATTCATTTCTCCCAAAACAAATTTACCCCGGGTAGAAATCGGATTCCGTTATCACGTTATTCACACGGCCAATTTTACCTCCGGTTTTCTATCTTTTATCTCATATCCTCGACTACGAGGCATCAATTCATAATTAGATTATGAATTCCTCAGATCGGTTAAATATGTAAATACGAATACGATCAAAATTGAAAAAGATTCAATTAACTCAATTTTTAGTCATTTTAACTTAACAACATTTCTTTAACTTAAAAGATCGAAATAAAACCGATTACATAGTTTTGGCCAGATTATATTTAGCCTAAAAACATTATAACAACGAAAAATATAAAAACAAACATAAATACTTAAGAAAAGTTACCCGAATACTGGTTGATTCGTAAATCGTATCTTCCGGACATTACAACTTCTTTAGCAAAACCGACTTCCGAGATTTTCCCGAGCATTATAACG
This sequence comes from Gentiana macrophylla, assembly GCA_026214975.1. Taxonomy (NCBI): domain Eukaryota; kingdom Viridiplantae; phylum Streptophyta; class Magnoliopsida; order Gentianales; family Gentianaceae; genus Gentiana; species Gentiana macrophylla. Next base: position 91,601,046 of record CM047817.1, read on the forward strand.
ATACTAAAACTACATTATTACGGCGTAAGGCCTTATTTACAACTACTACTAAAATTAAAAAAGAAAAGAGAGAGGAGATATATATCTATAGGATGTATATATATATTGGTACACTTCGATCTGTTCTCTGATGCATTCCTTATATAGGCAAAGAGGCAAAGGCCGGCCCGGGCCGGTGGTTACACGGACCGGTCCGGAATCATCATGAGTGTAACAACTCATCACATTCTGGATCCTTCGATATGATAATTATGCAATTAAAACTTGTAAAATTCGTATCTTGAGTTGTAGACCTCCAAAAATTGCAAACGAAATGCCAAAATTAGGGTCTCGAGAAAATCTACAACTTTCATGAAGGACTCTTCTTCAGATAACGCCTTCTTGATAACCTCGTGTTCTCCCGAAGCTTTTACGGGATTTTTCTTAATCCAAATCGATTAGCCACTTGATCACTTTGTTTAAGTTGTAGACCTCAATCTTCATAATTTAAATTGCATTGAAAGCTCTCGGAAAAATCTACAACTTTCGTGAAGAACACTTTCTCTCGAAAATGTTGTTTTGATGAGCCATTCGTTTGTCGAAGACATTTCTCTATTATTACTTATCCAGATTGGTTGGCCACTTGTCCACTTAAGCTATTCAATTGACCATTTAAGCTCGTGGCACTCTCTAAATCATTCCAGAGATATGGTTAAACTTCAATATGTCGATTCTCGGGGTCTTGGTTTATAAATCTGCAATAAAATACCACAAATACCCACGTAAATCTGACACGACACTCCGATTTACTAAAATCGGTACAAAATTACAACTTTTTACTATTATTACTATTAACTACTCTAAATTATAAAGATTAACATTTTATACCATAATTTCATATATTTTATATAGAATTTGTTAATAAAACATAATAATATAACGTATATTTAATCATATAAAAATAATACATCAGGAGGTTGCATGGGTTACAAGAAAAACAAGATTATTCTGTGTTGGGGAAAAGTTGAAGGTGGTTCCAAACTGAAGAATGAGACATTGTATCATAATACAAAAGATGGCCACCAAGAAAGAAGCAAAAGGATTATCTTGCTTCATTTGTGAGAGTGGAATTCTGCAAGTTACGGTGGTCTGCATAGGAACTTAGGCCACTAGAAAGGAAGATGATGAGCTCTTACATAAGCCCTTAGAAAGTGGAGACATCAAGGGAAGCGCCACATGATGGACTTGGAAATATTCTCAATGCATGGAGAGAGAACACTGGGCTTGAGAACATTAGGAAGGTGACCTTGATTGTTAATCATTTGGTTAACAAAGTGGCTGTTGGCGAGCTAGGAGAATTCTTAGTTCACGTGAATGTCATGGATGAATCACCATACAACCGAGAAGCAAGGCAAAGGTGCAAGGTCGAGCACCAAAAACACTAGACAATTTAGAAATCAACTAAAGAGCAAGAATCTCAACATGAAGGGGCCATGGAGACAAAACGAGTACACCAAAAAGGTCTCAGAATAAAATAAACACTTGTCAAGAAGTGTCCAAGTTTGAAATAGTCAAAGAGAGGTTATTTCAATATTTAAAAGAAATATAAATTTCCCTCAAGGAATTGTAAAGGAATATCAAAAGTTGGAATAAGTGAGCGGAAAACAAGATTTTAAGTGAAGAGGAAACGACACTTAAGAATTGTCAGATAAGGTTTGATTTCGAAGAATCAATTCAAACTTTCAAATGAAGTTTAAACGATCATTGACGATTCAAATCAAGGGTTCAAGGTTGCACTACTCGAGAGGAATAGTACACTGCCAAGGAACAAATGCTCGAGGTTAAATAAAAAATAGGCATTTCAACCGATATAACAAAATTGTAGTAGAAACGTCAAAACATAAGAAGGAATGTTAAAATGTTTATCTGGCGGTTCATGACTCTAAATGGCCTGAAAGAGAGTTAAAACCGAAGGGTACAAGGTACATTAATCTGAATTGGAAAATCGGAAGTTTTGGAGTTCAAATGTTGGTTGGCTAGATAGGTTCGGAAGGCATCTTGAAAAAGTCTACCTTCTGCTTGAAACAGGTTTGACATAAATTGCTAGAATGTCAAGGGTAGGTAATTGAGAAGGAATTTCATAGTAGGCTTAAAAATTTGACCGGATAAAGAAGATATGCATACCTTAAAAGAACAGGCAGCATTAGGTGAAATAGTTACAACATCGACACTACCCTTAGGATGGGAGCTGAGAATGAACAAAAGTAAGAAAAGTGTTCTGACATCAGAAGGCTTAATGAAATTTGAATTTGAAATGAATGATGGGAGTGCAACAATGTATAATTTTGAAGAGAACTTGTTTCTTGATTTGAAAAGTGAGAAAAGTAAGAACTTGTTTAGAAGAAGGGCTTAAGGCGATATGTTTCTGAGGTAATTAATGACAACAAGCGGAGAGGATTTGTTGAGTTTAAAGATCTCAAGTGAGGGATTACATGAGAAATAAATTACCAGAAAAGGTATAATTACAAAGGGCACGAAAAGGGTCTGAACATCAAACATGGCATGCTGGAGGATAGCATCTTGGTTATTGTTTACAACTGCAAAAGAAACTATAACGTTAGCTTTACAAGCATCCTACTAAAAGGTTTAACTCAGAAGGAGATCAGACTTCGGGGAACTCCTAAACAAAACAATCGTAAATTACTACCCTCTTAACCCAAACCCTAAGTCAAAGAGGTGAGGATTTCCTTTTAGGCTGTTGTGTATGATATTTACTCCAGACCTGTCATTAGCAACTTGTGTAGCCCAAACAAAAAGTAATTTGAGCACGATCCAAAGATAAAAGATTTAGATACTGGAGTTTCCCAAGTGATAGAAAAATATTGGAATTTTTTAATGAGATAAAGTCAGTCAAAAATAGTTATATCTGACGATTGCACAAGGTGTCAGAATTTCCAGATTAGTAAACACTGAGTTGAGTTGCAAATCGAGATCAAACGAAAAAGAATCTGAACTTAGTTCCAAAAGGATAATTGTAGATAAAAGTTTTCTCTGCAACATATCAAAAATTCAGGTCATTTGAGTGTGTTTAACCTGTTCAAAACAGAAGAAGAAGTGGAGGTGCTGCTGCAGATTTTCTGGACAGAGTGTCCGGCATGAACATGAATTTTATGAACAATTGATTGAGCTAAAATTTACCCCAACAAAAACAATTTATAAAGACTCGAAACCATGGGCAAACTAACTCTTTAACCGGCAGTGTACCGGGTCGATTGCTAGCATAGCTACAGGAGTACGAGCTCGAACCCAAAGGAATATGGTTGTGAATACCAAAGTAAACTTCAAACTTAGTCTAGGAAAATCGATGGTTGAAAAGGTTTATACAACTACAACGACATTAAAGCGATTAGTAACGAAGTTTAACTAATGGAGAGGGACATAGCCGAACCATGATCCATCTAGCTAGTTCCAACCCTAAGGATAGACAAAACCGGGAGTGTGCATTAAAACAAACGAACTCTTGCAAACGATCTCACGGGTGCGTGCTCCTAATTCTGGTGCTAAGATCTGAACAACTCTCCTTTAACACCCTATGCCATGTTAACTACCCTTCCCTTTGAAAGATTCACTAACAAGACATGATACGCACTAGAGCCGCTTAAACGTTAAAACGAGTAACCTCAGTTTGGGCCCAGGCTTAACAACTAAGCCGGGTCTACTCCGCGATCCTAGAACCCCTTATCCCACATCTTCCCACAGAACAACTCATATAAGGTTGTTGTGTGTGATATTTGACCTAGGTAGCTAATCTAGTCCAAATCCATTATAACAAGTTCTAAGACGTGAAATATGCAAGATAAAACATTAAAAAGCACCACACACTCCCAATTTCATCACCCAAAGGGTGATTTCACCAAATTTCACATGATTCGACTATGTTAAGGAATTATCTACTCATTATACTAATTAAAACATACATATAACAGTAAATAAAAGTCATAGGAGGTAAGGGAGAGAAGAAATATACAATAAAATCGAGAAATCCAAGTTTGAGATCCAAAAGTACAAAATAGAGAAGTAATTAAAAGGTGGAGTCTTTGAATTTGGAATTGAGATTTGAGCTTGGAAAGAGTAGAATCTAACTATATTTAAGCTAATCTAAGCTAAGAGAAAGTGTTTTAAACTACTACAAAAATCGAGCAAAAGAGGGGCTAGGGTTAGCTAAGAGATGGGAGAATATATAAGTGAAATTCGATGGAAGGGGGTATTTATAGGGGCAAAAATCTACAGAAAAATGACTCCAAAAGCCAGTTTGGAGGTCCCCAAATGCGTGTTTTACTTCAGGTGCATTCTGTCCAAAATTAGCAGTTTGAAACGCCGGTTTGAGAGTTGAAACGCGCGTTTGAGATGATGCAGTTTTCTGGCTGCAGTAAAACCATGATATCTTCGCGTGTAGAACTCCGATTTGAGTGATTCAATATGCGTTGGAAAGCTCTTTCAATTATATACAACTTTCATGAAGAATTCATGACCAGAAAATTCTTGCATCATAGGTCAAATTTCTGCTGAACAGAACATATGGGGTTGAGATACTAACACTTCTCTCCCCTTTTCTTCATTTTTCTCCTTCCTAAGTTCATTTTTGCACCTTGATCATACTTCTCATCATAAATCTTCGCCTTCCGGGTTCTCATGACACCTAGACCCTACAATCTCATGAACGAACAAGACACACAAACGATTCCGGAGGGTAAAAGTGCTCGGAATGGGGTTAATATCACTGAAAAGATGTAGTAAACCATCAAAGCGACGGATTTACTCCCCGTGCTATAAGCTCACAATATTACCACAAAAAAGGTCTAGAAACATAAAGAAACGTGCTAAAAGGGTGGTAAACGGGGGTAAAAAAATGCACCGGAATCACGTAAAGTTGACTCCCATCAACCACCCCACACTTAGAATTTGCTCGCCCTCGAGTAAATTAGGCATTTTAAAACCAAACACGGGATTCAAATTTGTGATGTAGGTGCTACTACTCACACTCTCGAGGTAACCACAAAGTAAGAAACACGAACATATACACACCGGTATAACATTATCAAGAAAATGGAGTGTGTGTGGTGCCAAGCTAAAGCCAAGTGCTCAAAATGGTTGTCAGGTCTTAAATCCCGACCAAAAGTCTACAAACCGTCTCATTTCCACTAGTATCTCCACTAGTATCTCCACTAATCAAGGTCACTAAGTTTAGACACGATTGGGTAGGACTTTAAAGGTTATAATGTTAGGCTAGGGTAATTCTGGCTAATCGAAAAGGATATTTTGGGGATTGGAGAAAAAGAAATACGAGTGAACCTAATCAACAAGTGTATCACTTCTTCTCACTTCAAAACAACCACATCCAACATCCTTCGATTTATTACAAGATAGAACACTTATAGAACATCGACATATCCGAACTCATTTCCAAACTCAACTATGTTTCAAGCGTCATGAAGCGAGAACGAATACACCCACGTGTATATAAGACTTCCCCCAACTCCAACATCATAAAGATCACTTTTAAGCTCATCACTTTGATTCCAACCTTTTATTTCTATATACTTTGAGCTTTTATTGCAACTAAGATAGAATTTATTTTTCTCTCTTTTTTTTATATAGAGAGAAGAGACCTCTTTTTGTGCTTTTGGGCCAACCCAATACAAAAATGACCAACATAACCTCCACTCTGCCTTATAGCTCCCCCAAAACAAGAAGAACACTAACCCAACATCGATATCACAAAACCTACCACCCCACACTTGTCTTAGCAAGTGTGTCTCATCAAAAGACTAGATCCACTCATAAGGTGATCAAAAGGAGCGTGACCAAACATAAGGCTCGGGGTTAGGGTTTTCGACATTTGCGTAACAAAAGCGGCTATCAAAGCGAATGGTGGTCAGACCATTCTATCAAGGCTAAGAGGGGCTAAGAGGGTCTAATGTTCGGGATTAGGCTTATTTGGCTCTGTTCGGGTCAAAGAAGCGCCAGGACCGTCATCTCGTATCTTACTTAGGTGAACCTTTCTATTTCGCCTCGAAAACTAGTGGTATGAGAGGTAGTAGCAACTAAATTGTGCACAAAGTGTAGCTTTACGTGAAAATTATAAACTTCATTCTCAAGATAATATTAAACCGCAATGTATACGTTCGGGGTCCCCACTAAGGTGGTTGATGAGCGTTTTTTCTCACCGAACAAATTTATAAAATACTCAAGACAACGGTGACTAAACAAGCTCTCTAACCGGCAGTGGACCGGGTCGATTGCTAGTATAGCTACAGGAGTCCGAGGTCGATCCCACAGAGAAAGGTGTGTTTGTGAGTACCAAAGTGAACTTCTAGCTTAGTCTAGGCAAACAAGCGGTTGATTTGTTTATTACTAAAACATGAAAGGGAGAAAGGAGATTAAACTACTAAGTTCAAAGAGGGAGAAAGGGACATAGCCGAACCATGATCCATATGACTAATCTCAACCCTAAGGTAGACAAAACCGGGAGTGTGCAACAACAAACGAACTCTCACATTCAATCTCACGGGTGCGAACTCCTAAACCCGGTGCTAGCGTCTGAACAACTCTCTTCTAACACCTTATGCCATGTTAAGGTCTGAACAACTCTCTCCTAACAAGTCATGTTTTGCACTCGAGCCGCTTAAACGTATAAACGAGTAACCTCATGATGAGCTCGGTTTAACAACTAAAAGCGAGACTACATCACGATCCTAGAACCCTTTTCCCACACCCTCTCTCTGAACAACTCTCAAGAGTGATGTGTGTGATTTTGACCTAGGTGATCAATCTAACCCAAATCCGTTATAACAAGTTCTAGAAGCGTGAAACATGCAAGAAACAACAATAAAGCGCACTACCCACTCCCAATTTCATCACCCAAAGGGTGATTTCATCACATATCACATGATTCGACTATGGAGAGAAATTAGCTACACATTATACAATCTAAACAACAAACAATGGAGAAAAACATAGCAATAACAACAAAAGAACAAGCAAACATACTTACTTGATTGAGATTTAAGAGAGGAAAATTCGTGCTCCAAAAAGATCAAATTTTGACAATCGAAATGTTACGGATCGAAGATTTAAGTTGTACAATCAAAGAGAGGATTGAAAGAGCTTTCTAATGATATATAGCACTAAATCTAACTCCTAAAGATGAGAGAGAACGCCCAAAATGACCCTAAACTACTCCTCCTTCGCGGCTCTCCTTCTTCATGGTCCAAAGGGGGATATTTATAGATAGGGTGCAGAAAATGGCCCCAAATGCACGTTTGAAAGGTCCCAAACGTGCGTTTTGCTTCAGCCAAACGCCAGTTCCACGTTCCAAACGCCCGTTTGAAGAAAGGGCTTCACGAACAGAGAGTTTGGAGCCCAAACGCACGTTTGAAATGGTTCCAAACGTGCGTTTGGGATGATGTAATTTTCTGCTGCAGTAAAAACTTCATAACTTCTTCATCCGAGCTCTGATTGGGGTGATTCAAGATGCGTTGGAAAGATCTTTCAATTCTCTACAACTTTCATGAAGAAGTCATGACCAGAAAATGCCTCCATCATGGGTCAAAATGCTTCTGAATCAGAACAGTCACTCGGGCACCAACTCTTTCTCTTCCTTTTCCTATTCTTTCTTCTTTCTTGGCTCATTCTTGCACCTTGATCACACTTATCATCATAAATCTTCGCCTTCCGGGTTCTCGAGACACCAATACCCTACATCATCACAACAACCAAAAACAACCAAAACATTCCGGAGGGTAAAAGTGCTCGGAATAGGGTCAATATCAATAAAAGGAGGTAGTAAACCATCAAAGTGACGGATTTACTCCCGTGCTATAAACTCACGATATTACCCTAAAGCGGTCTAAATTACCAAGAAACATGCTAAAAGTGTGGTAAACGGGGGTAGAAAATGCACCGGAATCACGTAAAGTTGATTCCCATCACCACCCCACACTTAGCCTTTGCTCGTCCTCGAGTAAAATAGGCGTTTTAAAACAAACCAAGGGATTCAACTTTATGATGTAGGTGCTACTACTCACACTCTCGAGGTGGTCCCAAAGTAAGAAACATGAACATAAACACATTGGTACAACATTATCAAGAAAATGGAGTGTGTGTGGTGCCAAGCTAAAACCAAATGCTCAAAATAATTGTCGGGGCTTGAATCCCAACCAAAAGTCTACCAACCGTTTCATAATCACGAGCCTCTCCACTAATCTAGTTTACTAAGTTTGGACACGATCGGGCAGGACTTGAGCGGTTATAACGTTAGGCTAGGGTGATTTCGGTTAGTCGAAAGGGGTATTTTGGGAACTGGAGAAAAAGGTACGAGTGAACCTAATCAACCAAGTACCAACTCATCTTTATCATGCAAACCACCCAAAACTCCTTTTTGATCAACTTTGACATTTTGGGAACCATAGGTTACCAGTGCACCCGAACTCATTGCCAAACTCGACTATGTTTCAAGTGTCGTGAGGTGAGTTCAAGCACACTAGCACCTATCTCACTATCCCAACTCTAACATCATAAAAATTTATCATTGAGCTCCTTACTTTGACTCCACGCCTTTATTTCTATGTACATCCTCTCTTTTTTTTTTTTTTTTTTTTTTTTTTTTTTTTTTTTTTTAAGGAAGAGATAGAAGAAGAGATTTTCTTTTCTTTTGGCCCAAGAGCCGAACACCAAGCCCAAACGAGCTCCTCAACACTTTATAGCTCAAAAGCGAGAAACAACAACCCAATCAAAAACATCATCTCTCCCACCCAACACTTGCCTTAGCAAGTGTGGTCTAACAAGACTAAGTCCACTCGTAGGGTATAAAATGAAGGAAATGTGACCATAATAAGGCTCAAGGGTAGGTTTCGACTAAGTAACAAAACGGCTATAAGCGAATGGTGGTGAGACCATTCTATCAAGGTGAGAGGGGCTACGAAGGGTAATCTGTTCGGTTAAGGCTTATTTGGCTATGGTAGGGTCAAGAGAACGCCAAAACCGTCATCCCATGTCCTACTTAGGTAAACCTATGACATTTCGTCTCAAGGCTAGTGCTATGAAAGGTGGTAGCAATCAAATTGTGCACAAAGTGTAGCTTTAAGTGAAAGTAATAAACTTCATTCTCAAGATAATATCAAACCGCCAATGCACATGTTGGGGTCCCGACTAAGGTGATTACCACTCAAATGTGAAAATAACACATACAACACGGTGTTAAGACCCTTGCAAAATTTTAAAATTACCCAAAAATCGACTCGAGCCCGATCATAGGCTAAGCATACCACATTTATAGCACATTTAACAACGAAAACAAGAAAAGCAGCTAAGTCTCCCACCCCACACTTAAACGAAACACTTGCCCTCGATTGTGTGAGAGATAAAAAGAGTAAAAGACTTAGTTGCTTGACCAAAACCGGCGAGAAAAGGCGCACTTTAGCTTACGTGACATCTTCTAGTAAGCTCCATCTCGAAATACACGAACACCATGTAGATGCAAAAAACAGCAGCAAACACATGCACGGAAAAAATCCACGTGCCAAAAGATGGTGATAGATACGAGATATATAAAAATAGAAGCCATGCCACAATCAAGGTATCAAAGCATATCAACCTTACTAGGCGGGAAGTGCCTTTGGATGTAAAGATAATCAAAAGAAACACAGAGCATCCACGCATAAAATAAGGCCACAGAGGCTCACATAAAAACATCCCCGTCTACGTACAAGAGCAAGAATCAAAAAGGAAAATCTCACCCCAAACTCTCTTGTGAGACAAAACTCTCCCCTCTTGCACCCAAAAACCACTTCAAAGACAAAATTATTACCAAAAAGGTGGGTTGCCTCCCACAAAGCGCCTTTGTTTTACGTCGTTGGCTCGACCAAGTGGCACCAAAACGGACTCAAACCATAAAGGACTCAAAACAACAATTCAAATATTTTATTTCAAACAAGTATCACCAAAACCATCAACCAAAATCCGAACTCAAAAAGATTAGCAACTCAAGAAGAATAAAATGGCAAACATCACGAAACCGAGTTCACTAGAAACTTACCTCTCATGGCTCTCGAGGTTACCTCTTGCCAACTCGGGAATCCTCTTTTGTAAAAATTTCTCATCATCTTCTTCTTGAAATTGCCATCCCATGGTAGTTGTCCACTTTTAAAAATTCTATAAGCTCCATCTACCGGTGAGTGCACAAAATCGATCCCATAATACTCATCAACACAAGGTGGAAGAGTATAATAGTCTGGGACCGGCATGCTAATAATCTCCAACTCTTCCGGTAGCTCTACCACGGATGTCATACCAAGCTCATTAGATTTCATCACACACTCCAAAATTGCATCATCATGCACTTCAATCGGGAGTGATGGTGAAATGGGCGATCCCGTCTTCTCTTGCGACTCTATCTCCACATAATCGACGACCGCAATTGAATCTACCACACTCTCTGTCAAGTTATCATTTTAGTACATCATGGGAAGGTGGTGTAGTAGACAACAATTGCGCCGCTTCCATCTCAAAATCTTGCAGTTCTTCTTGATCCCAGAGCGTTTCATTACCAAAGAATTCTTGCTCAGTCATAACAATGGTTGGCTCCACCACACACTCTTCCAAGGTATCATTAGATATTTCAATAGAATGTGATGGTGTGATGAATGACCCCAAATCAATGTCCGCTCAGAAACCTCGTCATAGTGAATCGAATCATCAATCTCACTCTCAACCCGAACTTCTTCAATGAGCACCTCATCCTCCTTAACCACCTCTATTGCACAAGTCTCTTCCTCTTCTCGTGCCTCATCAGTTCAAGCAATTTCCCCATCCGGTCTCCAAGATTGCTTATGTCGGAGTCAAATCTTTTGTCGACCTCTTGCATATCCTTCTTGAACTCTTTCTCGAACTCTTGCAATTGATTTGACAACTGCTCCATTTGATTGTCAGTGAATTCTTCTTGTGGCATGGAGGAGGCTGGTCATCTTGAAAATCCTCATAATGTTGTGGCTCATAGCTCGAATAACCATAATTTTGACTTTGGTATGCACTAGGCATCGATAAGCCCATGAACTTTGGTTACTCTCTACTCTGCTGCGATATTGAGGATGAGGCATGAAAGCGTTGTTGATAATATCGCTCAGTGCACGAGGTTGGTAAGGGTATTGTTGTTCGGTGAGTACCATTGATTGAAAAATCCTTCCATTTAAGCACAACTGCAAAATCTCAGAAAACAACAAGAAAACAATAAAACAAAACCTAGGCCCAAGCCTTCGGTTCACTTACAAGATATCACAAATAACACACACCGTTCCCCGGCAACGGCGCCATTTTGATGAGCGTTTTTTCTCACCGAACAAATTTATAAAATACTCAAGACAACGGTGACTAAACAAGCTCTAACCGGCGATGGACCGGTCGATTGCTAGTATAGCTACAGGAGTCCGAGGTCGATCCCACAGAGAAAGGTGTGTTTGTGAGTACCAAAGTGAACTTCTAGCTTAGTCTAGGCAAACAAGCGGTTGATTTGTTTATTACTAAAACATGAAAGGAGAAAGGAGATTAAACTACTAAGTTCAAAGAGGAGAAAGGGACATAGCCGAACCATGATCCATATGACTAATCTCAACCCTAAGGTAGACAAAACCGGAGTGTGCAACAACAAACGAACTCTCACATTCAATCTCACGGGTGCGAACTCCTAAACCCGGTGCTAGCGTCTGAACAACTCTCTTCTAACACCTTATGCCATGTTAAGGTCTGAACAACTCTCTCCTAACAAGTCATGTTTTGCACTCGAGCCGCTTAAACGTATAAACGAGTAACCTCATGATGAGCTCGGTTTAACAACTAAAACGAGACTACATCACGATCCTAGAACCCTTTTCCCACACCCCTCTCTCTGAACAACTCTCAAGAGTGATGTGTGTGATTTTGACCTAGGTGATCAATCTAACCCAAATCCGTTATAACAAGTTCTAGAACGTGAAACATGCAAGAAACAACAATAAAACGCACTACCCACTCTCCCATTTCATCACCCAAAGGGTGATTTCATCACATATCACATGATTCGACTATGGAGAGAAATTAGCTACACATTATACAATCTAAACAACAAACAATGGAGAAAAACATAGCAATAACAACAAAAGAACAAGCAAACATACTTACTTGATTGAGATTTAAGAGAGGAAAATTCGTGCTCCAAAAGATCAAATTTTGACAATCGAAATGTTACGGATCGAAGATTTAAGTTGTACAATCAAAGAGAGGATTGAAAGAGCTTTCTAATGATATATAGCACTAAATCTAACTCCTAAAGATGAGAGAGAACGCCCAAAATGACCCTAAACTACTCCTCCTTCGCGGCTCTCCTTCTTCATGGTCCAAAGGGGGATATTTATAGATAGGGTGCAGAAAATGGCCCCAAATGCACGTTTGAAAGGTCCCAAACGTGCGTTTTGCTTCAGCCAAACGCCAGTTCCACGTTCCAAACGCCCGTTTGAAGAAAGGGCTTCACGAACGAGAGTTTGGAGCCCAAACGCACGTTTGAAATGGTTCCAAACGTGCGTTTGGGATGATGTAATTTTCTGCTGCAGTAAAAACTTCATAACTTCTTCATCCGAGCTCTGATTGGGGTGATTCAAGATGCGTTGGAAAGATCTTTCAATTCTCTACAACTTTCATGAAGAAGTCATGACCAGAAAATGCCTCCATCATGGGTCAAAATGCTTCTGAATCAGAACAGTCACTCGGGCACCAACTCTTTCTCTTCCTTTTCCTATTCTTTCTTCTTTCTTGGCTCATTCTTGCACCTTGATCACACTTATCATCATAAATCTTCGCCTTCCGGGTTCTCGAGACACCAATACCCTACATCATCACAACAACCAAAAACAACCAAAACATTCCGGAGGGTAAAAGTGCTCGGAATAGGGTCAATATCAATAAAAGGAGGTAGTAAACCATCAAAGTGACGGATTTACTCCCCGTGCTATAAACTCACGATATTACCCCTAAAACGGTCTAAATTACCAAGAAACATGCTAAAAGTGTGGTAAACGGGGGTAGAAAATGCACCGGAATCACGTAAAGTTGATTCCCATCACCACCCCACACTTAGCCTTTGCTCGTCCTCGAGTAAAATAGGCGTTTTAAAACAAACCAAGGGATTCAACTTTATGATGTAGGTGCTACTACTCACACTCTCGAGGTGGTCCCAAAGTAAGAAACATGAACATAAACACATTGGTACAGCATTATCAAGAAAATGGAGTGTGTGTGGTGCCAAGCTAAAACCAAATGCTCAAAATAATTGTCGGGGCTTGAATCCCAACCAAAAGTCTACCAACCGTTTCATAATCACGAGCCTCTCCACTAATCTAGTTTACTAAGTTTGGACACGATCGGGCAGGACTTGAGCGGTTATAACGTTAGGCTAGGGTGATTTCGGTTAGTCGAAAGGGGTATTTTGGGAACTGGAGAAAAAGGGAGCGTTTATTTCACCAAACAAAATTTATAATATTCTCAAGACAACGGTGACTAAACAAGCTCTCTAACCGGCAGTGGACCGGGTCGATTGCTAGTATAGCTACAGGAGTCCGAGGTCGATCCCACAGAGAAAGGTGTGTTTGTGAGTACCAAAGTGAACTTCTAGCTTAGTCTAGGCAAACAAGCGGTTGATTTGTTTATTATTACAATTATACTAAAACATGAAAGGGAGAAAGGAGATTAAACTACTAAGTTCAAAAGAGGAGAAAGGGACATAGCGAACCATGATCCATATGACTAATCTCAACCCTAAGGTAGACAAAACCGGAGTGTGCAACAACAAACGAACTCTCACATTCAATCTCACGGGTGCGAACTCCTAAACCCGGTGCTAGCGTCTGAACAACTCTCTTCTAACACCTTATGCCATGTTAAGGTCTCGAACAACTCTCTCCTAACAAGTCATGTTTTGCACTCGAGCCGCTTAAGCGTATAAACGAGTAACCTCATGATGAGCTCGGTTTAACAACTAAAACGAGACTACATCACGATCCTAGAACCCTTTTCCCACACCCTCTCTCTCGAACAACTCTCAAGAGTGATGTGTGATTTTGACCTAGGTGATCAATCTAGCCCAAATCCGTTATAACAAGTTAGAACGTGAAACATGCAAGAAACAACAATAAAGCGCACTACCCACTCTCCAATTTCATCACCCAAAGGGTGATTTCATCACATATCACATGATTCGACTATGGAGAGAAATTAGCTACACATTATACAATCTAAACAACAAACAATGGAGAAAAACATAGCAATAACAACAAAAAGAACAAGCAAACATACTTACTTGATTGAGATTTAAGAGAGGAAAATTCGTGCTCCAAAAGATCAAATTTTGACAATCGAAATGTTACGGATCGAAGATTTAAGTTGTACAATAAAAGAGAGGATTGAAAGAGCTTTCTAACGGTATATTACACTAAATCTAACTCCTAAAAGCGAAGGAAACGCCCAAATTTACCTAAACTACCTCCATTCGCGTCTCCCCTTATTTTCTGCTGTTTCGATGTGTTTTTATAGCAGAAACGACCCAAACGCGTTTGGAAGGTTGGGAACGTGCGTTTTGAGACAGCTGCAACTCTGTATTCGAAAAAACAGTCCAAAACGCACGTTTAAAGCTCCAAACGTGCGTTTCGCATGATGAATTTTTCTGCTGCAGTAAAACCTTCATAACTTCTTCATCCGAGCTCCGATTTGGGTGATTCAAGATGCGTTGGAAAGCTCTTTCAATTATCTACAACTTTTATGAAGAAGTCATGACCAGAAAATGCCTCCATCATGGGTCAAAATGCTTCTGAATCAGAACAGTCACTCGGGCACCAACTCTTTCTCTTCCTTTTCCTATTCTTTCTTCTTTCTTTGCTCATTCTTGCACCTTGATCACACTTATCATCATAAATCTTCGCCTTCGGGTTCTCGAGACACCATTTCCTACATCATCACAACAACCAAAAACAACCAAAACATTCCGGAGGGTAAAAGTGCTCGAATATAGGTCAATATCACTAAAAGAGGTAGTAAACTATCAAAGTGACGGATTTACTCCCGTGCTAATAATTCACAAGATTGCCCCTAAAGCGGTCTAAATCACCAAGAAACGTGCTAAAAGTGGGATAAACGGGGTAAAAGATGCACCGGAATCATGTAAAGTTGACTCCCATCAACCACCCCACACTTAGCCTTTGCTCGTCCTCGAGTAAAATAGGCGTTTAAAACAAACCAAGTGGATTCAACTTTATGATGTAGGTGCTACTACTCACACTCTCAAGGTAACCACAAAGTAAGAAACACGAACATATACACATTGGTGCAACATTATCAAGAAAATGGAGTGTGTGTGGTGCCAAGCTAAAACCAAATGCTCAAAATGATTGTCGGGCTTGAATCCCAACCAAAAGTCTACCAACCGTCTCATAATCACTAGCCTCTCCACTAATCAAGGTCACTAAGTTTGGACACGATCGGGTAGGACTTGAAGGGTTATAACGTTAGGCTAGGGAAATTTCGGTTAATCGAAAAGGGTATTTTGGGAACCGGAGAAAAGAAATACAGTGAACCTAATCAACCAAGTACCATCTCAACTTTATCATACAAACCACCCCAAAACTCCTTTTTGATCAACTTTGACACCTTGGGAACCATAGGATACTAACGCCCGAACTCATTGCCAAACTCGACTATATTTCAAGTGTTATGAGGTGAGATCGAATACATTAGCACCTATCTCACTATCCCAACTCCAACATCATAAGTAAAACTTTTGAGCTCATTACTTTGACTCCACGCCTTTATTTCTATGTACATCCTCTTTTTTTTTTCTTTTTTTCTTTTCTTTTCTTTTTTTTTTTTTTTTTTTTTTTTTTTTTTTTAAGGAAGAGATAGAAGAAGAGATTTTCTTTTATTTTGGCCCAAGAGCCGAACACCAAGCCCAAACGAGCTCCTCAACACTTTATAGCTCAAAACGAGAAACAACAACCCAATCAAAAACATCATCTCCCCCACCCCACACTTGCCTTAGCAAGTGTGGTCTAACAAAGGATTAAGTCCACTCGTAGGGTAAAAATGAAGGAAATGTGACCATAAATAAGGCTCAAGGGTAGGTTTCTGACTATGTAACAAAACGGCTATCAAGCGAATGGTGGTCAGACCATTCTATCAAGGCTAAGAGGGGCTACGAAGGGTAAATGTTCCGGTTAAGGCTTATTTGGCTATGGTAGGGTCAAAAGAACGCCAAAACCGTCATCCCATGTCCTACTTAGGTAAACCTATGACATTTTCGTCTCAAGGCTAGTGATATGAAAGGTGGTAGCAATCAAATTGTGCACAAAGTGTAGCTTTAGTGAAAGTAATAAACTTCATTCTCAAGATAATATCAAACCTCAATGCACATGTTTGGGTCCCGACTAAGGTGATCACCCTCAAATGTGAAAATAACACATACAACACGGTGTTAAGACCCTTGAAAATTTTTAAAATTACCCAAAAATCGACTCGAGCCCGATCATAGGCTAAGCATACCATATTTATAGCACATTTAACAACGAAAACAAGAAAGCAGCTAAGTTTCCCACCCCACACTTAAACGAAACACTTGTCCTCGGTGTGTGAGAGATAAAAAGAGTAAAAGACTTATTTGTTTGACCAAACCCGGCAGAAAAGCGCATTTTAGCCCACGTGACATCTTCTAGTAAGCTCCATCTCGAGTACTGAACACCATGTAGCAGAAAACAAGGCAAACACATGCACGGGAAAAATTCACGTGCCAAAAGATGGTGATAGATACGAGATATCTAAAAATAGAAGCCATGCCACAATCAAGGTATCAAAGCATATCAACCATACTAGACGGGAAGTGCCTTTGGATGTAAAGATAATCAAAAGAAACACAGAGCATCCACGCATAAAATAAGGCCACAGAGGCTCACATAAAAACATCCCCGTCTATGTACAAAGGCCGAACCAAAAGGAAATTCTCATCCCACACTCTCTTTTAAGCAAAACTCTCCTCTTACAACCAAAAACTACTTCAAAAACATAATTATTACCAAAAAGGTGGGTTGCCTCCCACAAAGCGCGCCTTTGTTTTACGTCGTTGGCTCGACCAAGTGGTACCAAAACGGACTCAAACCACAAAGGACTCAAACCAACTCAAGACAACATTTTTAATTCAATCAAAAATCACCAAAAACCATCAACCGAAATCCGAACTCAAGAATATCAACAATTCAAGGAGAATGAGCATAGCAAGCATAGGGGAAAACGAGTTCATTAGGAACTTACCGCACATGGCTCTTGGGAATCCCCTTTCGTTGAAATCCGCCATCATCCTCTTCTTGAAATTACCATCCCATAGTAGTTGTTCCCTTTCATAAATCTTGTGAGCTTTGTCTACCGGGGAGTAAAGAGTGTAGTAGTCCGGGACCGGTATGCTAATCACCTCCAACTCTTCCGGTAGCTCTACCACGGATGTCATATCAAGCTCATGAGATTTCATCACACACTCCAAAATTGCATCATCATACACTTCAATCGGGAGTGGTGGTGAAATGGGCGATCCCGTCTTCTCTTCAAACTCAGAATCCGGTTCTTCAAAAAATGTGCTCAAATCTATCATACACTCCTCCAAGTCATCGTCTTGCATTTCTTCGGGAGGCGGTGTAATAGACAAACATTGCACCTCTTCCATCTTTTCTTCATCCCAAAACGAGCTACTTTCATCACCAAAGATTTCATGTTGAGTCTTAACAATGGTTGGTTCCACCATACATTCCACCAAGGCATCATCAATGTTCTCATCGGGAAGTGAGGGTGTAATTGGAAGAACGTGAAACCTACCACAGTCAAACTCTACAAGAGGAGACTCTAGTGACATGGGCGATCCCAACTCAATCTCTAGCTCGGAAAACGCTTCATCTAGATAAAAATCATCATCATCTCTCTCCGTTTTCCTTGAATGAGCCTCTTCTCGCTCTTTTCCCACGGCTTCTAGCTCCTTTCTTGTTTCTTCTTCTTTCTCAAACCTCCTCTTTTCATTTAGTTGCACTACTCGATCTTTAAGATTTTGCAAAGATTCCTCTTGTTGGTCCAACAATTTCTCATGATATTCATCCTCAATCTTTTTCCCTACCGACTTCATCTCACTCGGTTTCTTGCGTCTTGGCCCTCTTCTTGTCTCGGAAACATAAAGTCTTGTAGCTTCCATAATCCGTTCAATTTGGTCAAGCGCTCGATCAGGTTGTAACATCATTATATCACCACCGCTTGAAGCATGAAGTCGGTTTGCATATCTTGATCAAGTCCTCAAGAAACAATGGACTTGGTCCCAAGAGTGACTCCATGTACGGGACATTGGCGCAACAAGGCCTTATACCGTTCCCATGTACCTCGTAGTAGTGACTCGTCTTCATAAGCATCAAAGGTCATAATTGCCTCTTTCAAATCAAAAACTTTTCCCGGTGGATAGTATTTAAGCAAAAATGTGCGCACCACCTCGGTCCAAGTGTGTAGGAGTCATGCCTTAAGAGTCATACCACGCCCCTTGCTTGGTCTTTTAGAGTGAATGGGAACAAAAGTAGCTTGATTGCCTCTTCACTAACACCTTCCATCCTTATAGTCCGACACACCTCGAGATAATGATCTAGGAAGAAATAAGGATTTTCGATTTCCGCCCCTCTAAAGGTTGAGTTGTCCCTAATCATATTGATAATATTTTGCCCAATACTCATAGTGTTGGCGGTGATCGGGGCAACCTTATCGGACTATGCCCCACCAAGTCGGCCCGTGGCATGACCAAATCTCTACAAGTCCGCACATCTCCTTGATTCGGTGCGGATTGGGAGTTTGCATATGAGCTTGCATTAATGCTTGAAATCGCTCTTGTACTTGATTCATGAGCCAATTCATAGCATTCGGGTCCATCGGTGGCATTGCTCCACCTTGTCCTTTCCTTGGCAGTTTACCCTTTGTTGAACATTGTTACTTAAGGATTGGCCTTGAGCTCGATTAGTAACTCCTTGACCTCCCCGATAGAAGGGTGTTCCACAAAAACTTGGCCTCCACGACCAACTTGATTAGTGTCTTGGTCCATTCCCGCTTGTTCGGACTCAAACCTTCAAATCTAGCAATCAAATTCCCAACTAGAAAGGCCCTTCCTCTTTGTTTAGCAAAGGTCTCCATTCTAGCAATGTAAGGTTCAAGCGGTTCCCAAAAACTCCGGGCAATGCACTACAAAACACCAAACAACAAGAAAACAATAAAATAAAACCTAGGCCCAAGCCTTCGGTTCGCTTGCAAGATATCACAAATAGCACACATCTTCCCCGGCAACGGCGCCATTTTGATGAGCGTTTTTTCTCACCGAACAAATTTATAAAATACTCAAGACAACGGTGACTAAACAAGCTCTCTAACCGGCGATGGACCGGGTCGATTGCTAGTATAGCTACAGAGTCCGAGGTCGATCCCACGAGAGAAAGGTGTGTTTGTAGTACCAAAGTGAACTTCTAGCTTAGTCTAGGCAAACAAGCGGTTGATTTGTTTATTACTAAAACATGAAAGGGAGAAAGGAGATTAAACTACTAAGTTCAAAAGAGGAGAAAGGGACATAGCCGAACCATGATCCATATGACTAATCTCAACCCTAAGGTAGACAAAACCGGGAGTGTGCAACAACAAACGAACTCTCACATTCAATCTCACGGGTGCGAACTCCTAAACCCGGTGCTAGCGCCTCGAACAACTCTCTTCTAACACCTTATGCCATGTTAAGGTCTGAACAACTCTCTCCTAACAAGTCATGTTTTGCACTCGAGCCGCTTAAGCGTATAAGCGAGTAACCTCATGATGAGCTCGGTTTAACAACTAAAAGCGAGACTACATCACGATCCTAGAACCCTTTTCCCACACCCTCTCTCGAACAACTCTCAAGAGTGATGTGTGTGATTTTGACCTAGGTGATCAATCTAACCCAAATCCGTTATAACAAGTTCTAGAACGTGAAACATGCAAGAAACAACAATAAAACGCACTACCCACTCCCAATTTCATCACCCAAAGGGTGATTTCATCACATATCACATGATTCGACTATGGAGAGAAATTAGCTACACATTATACAATCTAAACAACAAACAATGGAGAAAAACATAGCAATAACAACAAAAGAACAAGCAAACATACTTACTTGATTGAGATTTAAGAGAGGAAAATTCGTGCTCCAAAAGATCAAATTTTGACAATCGAAATGTTACGGATCGAAGATTTAAGTTGTACAATCAAAGAGAGGATTGAAAGAGCTTTCTAATGATATATAGCACTAAATCTAACTCCTAAAGATGAGAGAGAACGCCCAAAATGACCCTAAACTACTCCTCCTTCGGCTCTCCTTCTTCATGGTCCAAAGGGGATATTTATAGATAAGTGCGAGAAAATGGCCCCAAATGCACGTTTGAAAGGTCCCAAGCGTGCGTTTTGCTTCAGCCAAACGCCAGTTCCACGTTCCAAACGCCCGTTTGAAGAAAGGGCTTCACTAACAGAGTTTGGAGCCCAAACGCACGTTTGAAATGGTTCCAAACGTGCGTTTGGGATGATGTAATTTTCTGCTGCAGTAAAAACTTCATAACTTCTTCATCCGAGCTCTGATTGGGGTGATTCAAGATGCGTTGGAAAGATCTTTCAATTCTCTACAACTTTCATGAAGAAGTCATGACCAGAAAATGCCTCCATCATGGGTCAAAATGCTTCTGAATCAGAACAGTCACTCGGGCACCAACTCTTTCTCTTCCTTTTCCTATTCTTTCTTCTTTCTTGGCTCATTCTTGCACCTTGATCACACTTATCATCATAAATCTTCGCCTTCCGGGTTCTCGAGACACCAATACCCTACATCATCACAACAACCAAAAACAACCAAAACATTCCGGAGGGTAAAAGTGCTCGGAATAGGGTCAATATCAATAAAAGGAGGTAGTAAACCATCAAAGTGACGGATTTACTCCCCGTGCTATAAACTCACGATATTACCCCTAAAACGGTCTAAATTACCAAGAAACATGCTAAAAGTGTGGTAAACGGGGGTAGAAAATGCACCGGAATCACGTAAAGTTGATTCCCATCAGTGGTCACCACTCGAATGTGAAAGTAACACACACAACACGGTGCTAAAAACCCTTGAAATTTTTTTAAAAAATGCCCAAAATCGACTCGAGCCCGGTCATAGGCTAAGCATACCACAAAAATAGCACATTTAACAATCAAAACAAGAAAAACGGCTAAGTCTACCACCCCACACTTTAAACGCAACACTGTCCTCAGTGTGTGAGAGAGAAAAAGAGCAAAAGACTTAGCTGTTTTACCAAAACCCGGCAGAAATGCGAACTAGTAGCCCACGTGACATCTTTTAGTAAGCTCCATCTCGAGTATCTAAAACCATAGAAACAAAAACCAAGGCAAACACATGCACGGGAAAAGTCCACGTGCCAAAAGATGGTGATGAATATGAGATATATAAAAATTGAAGCCATGCCACAAACAAAGTATCAAAGCATATCAACCATACTAGACGGGAATCGCACTGGATGTAAAGATAATCAAAAGAAACACAGAGCATCCACGCATAAAATAAGGCCATAGAGGCTCACATAAAAAAACATCCCCGCCTATTTACAAAAGCCGGAACCAAAAGGAAATTCTCACCCCAACCTCTCTTTTAAGCCAAACTCTCCCCTCTTGCACCCAAAGACCACTCCAAACACATTGTTACTATCAAAAACTACCAAAAAGGTGGGTTGCCTCCCCCAAGCGCCTTTGTTTTGTGTCGTTAGCTCAACGAGATGACTTATACAGTGCCAATTTTTTCAAAGTTATACTATTGGTACATGCGAGAAAAGGTAGAAGTGCTTTGTTTAACGTCGTTAGCATCGACGTAGTGGCACTAAACGGACTCATACCTCAAAAGACTCAAAACAGCAATTCAAATATTTTATTTCAAACAAGTATCACCAAAACCATCAACCAAAATCCGAGCTCAAAAAGATCAACAACTCAAGAAGACTAAAAATAGAAAGCATCACGGAAACCGAGTTCACTAGAAAATTACCTCTCACGGCCCTCGATGCTACCTCTTCCCAACTCGGGAATCCTCTTTTGTCAAAATCTCTCATCACCTTCTTCTTGTAATTGCCATTCCATGGTAGTTGTCCCCTTTTACAAATTCTATGAGCTCCATTTACCGGTGAGTACTCAAAATCGATCGCATAATACTCATCAACACAAGGTGGAAGAGTGTAATAATCCGGGACCGGCATGCTAATAATCTCCACTTCTCCCGGTAGGTCTACCATAGATGGCTCTTCAGTCTCATACGATTTCACCACACTCTTCATAATGACATCTTCATTTACTTCAATTGGGAGTGAGGGTGAAATGGGCGATCCCAGTTTCTCTTCCGACTCTAATTCTGTCTCATCAAACAGTGTGCTCAAATCTATCATACACCCTTCGAGGTCATCATTTTGCATTTCTTCGGGAGGCGGTGTAATAGATAAAATTTGCACATCTTCCATCTCCAAATCTTGCACTTCCTCTTCATCCCAAAACGAGCTATTCTCATCATTCCAAAGAATTCTTGCTCAGTCATAACAATGGCCGGTTCCACCACACACTCCACCAAGGTTTCATCAATTTTCATCTCAATGGGTGAAGGTGCAGTAGGTAGAACGTGAAACCTGCCATAATCAAATATCGCAATTGGAGGTGGCACTATGAGCAATCCCAACTCACTATCTGGCTCAAAAATCTCATCATAGCAAACTGAATCATCAACCTCACTCTCAACCTGAACTTCTTCAGTGATAACATCATCATCCCGGACCACCTCTATTGCACATGTCTCTTCCACTTTCTCATGCCTCCTCTTTTCAATCAATTGCCTCATCCCGTCTTCAAGATTTCTTATGTTGGAGTCAAAGCTTCTATTGAACTCTTGCATATCCTTGTTCATTTGAATCAAACTCTCGTTCAATTGAATCAACTGCTCCATTTGAATGTCGGTGAAGCCTTCTTGTGGCATGGGGGGAAACTGGTCATACTGACTTTGATTCATTGGAGGTGAGTAGTAGGCTTCTTGCCATGCCGGACTACGATCAAGTGGTGAACTGGGTGAAGCTATCAACGCGTTGAGTATGAACACCGTAATCCTGATAAGCACTAGGGTTCGGACAACCCTTATAATGTTGTGGCTCATAACTTGAATAACCATAATTTTGACTTTGGCATGCACTAGGGCACTGATAAGCCCATGAACCTTGGTTACTCTGCTGTTGATACTGAGGATGAGGCACGAACTGTTGTTGATAACATTGTTCAGGTGCTTGAGGTTGGTAGGGGTATTGTTGTTGTCACGGATTTTATCAATGGAAAATAACAAGTAATAAAATTTATAAATCCGGTATTCCCCAAGTGTAGGGATCGTAGTATAGCGATTAATACCGAGTCGGTCACAGGAATCGGGTATCTAGTTCATTAATTCTCCTAAGGTTGATACAATTATTCCTAAACCTAAACTAAAACGGAAAATAAACTGGACAGAGGATTGTCAGTCCAAAGCCAGGAAGGTATCGTTGCGAACAAAAGCAAATAAAATAAAACTACAACTAAGGAAACAATAAAACTAACTATCATGATAATGACTGAAGCAAATCAACATAGAACAAGCATGATCCACCATCCCGCAACCCTTAATTCTTCCCTAGATTATCTTATGATGATTCAATCAAAGTTGTGGTTCACCTAATCAAAGGTATGAATTCCTACTTCCGTAAGTAATCCGTCTATCAATCTCATCATCTTCCGATCTATAGAGATTAACACTCTCAAAACAAGGTGCAAGATTTATTAGATCTAACAACCTAGAAATCTAACCTATCAACTTCCGTTATGTCAAGGTTAAAAGTCTAATCTTTCCTATGGCGATCTAAGGTTTACACCGATTTCCATCATACGGTAAACATCAAATAGCAATACATCTTCCGATATCGATTGCATAAACAAATAAACAAAGGAAAGAAACAAACTTTAATTAAAACACTCACAAGATTATCCAAGAGAGAAATCAAAAACGCTGCTGAAACGTAACCATGGATGCTCCAGGTTCACGGCTTGAAGGCCATCGGCATGATGACGAACAAAATGTAAAAAAAAGCGAAAATAAAACCTAATCTAACGCCACCCCCACCTCCAAAAGGGGTTGGCGCTAAAGGCTCCTCTCTAATGTTTGTGTGTCAAGAGGATCGAATTGTGTATCTATTAGGGTAGAAGTCACGCTATATTTATAGATAACAAAGTCAGTTGCTGCTAAGTCGGTCGAACCCGTCTGATGCCTCTGGGCGCTTGATCCATTCTTACAGACGGAGGTGGGCGCTCGTCCATACAACGTCCAAACTCTCTGTTCAACTTTCTTCTCCGGGCCTTGATCCCGATTCAATGGACGCCCGTCCATAGTGGGACGGGACATGAACGAAGCGCCCGGCATGCCTGGAAGTCGATTTCTTCATCTTTATCCTTTTCTTCTCATCCCTATCTCTTCTCTTCATCAGAAAATCCGAATGCAACCTCTTCTAATCCTCTTTTAGCTCGAAAACATGTATCTAAAAGATAGTAAAACATACCAAAGCGTAACATAACTCCAAAATAATATAAAATCACAATTTAAGCACATAATTCGTTACGTTTTGCAATTTAACTATCGAAAACACCACTTGCTCAATATTTCAATATAAAGCTCGATTTCTATGAGAAACATACGAATATGGAGAGAATTGATATAAAATATATCCTTATAAAACGTATAAAATCACCCTTAACAGTTGTTCAGGTGAGTAGTATTGATTGAAAAATCCATCCATTTAAGCTCAAGCTGCAAGATCTCAGAAAACAACAAGAACACAATCACGGTATCTAGTCACCACCACCACCGCAATAGGTGGTGTGACTTTTCAACAAAAATCCATCATCAATAAAAAAAAAAAAAAGAAAACAACCTAGGCCTAAGCTTTCGGTTCACTTACAAATATCACAAAAACATATTCCCCGGCAACGGTGCCATTTTGATTGAGCTAAAATTTACCCCAACAAAAACAATTTAGAAAGACTCGAAACCGTGGGCAAACTAACTCTTTAACCGGCAGTGTACCGGGTCGATTGCTAGCATAGCTACAGGAGTACGAGCTCGAACCCAAAGGAATATGGTTGTGAATACCAAAGCAAACTTCAAACTTAATCTAGGAAAATCGATGGTTGAAAAGGTTTATACAACTACAACGACATTAAAGCGATTAGTAACGAAGTTTAACTAATGGAGAGGGACATAGCCGAACCATGATCCATCTAGCTAGTTTCAACCCTAAGGATAGACAAAACCGGGAGTGTGCATTAAAACAAACGAACTCTTGCAAACGATCTCACGGGTGCGTGCTCTTAATTCTGGTGCTAAGATCTGAACAACTCTCATTTACCACCCTATGCCATGTTAACTACCCTTCCCTTTAGAAGATTCACTAACAAGACATGATACACACTAGAGCCGCTTAAACGTTAAAACGAGTAACCTCACTTTGGGCCCGGGCTTAACAACTAAGCCGGTCTTCTTCGCGATCTAGAACCCCTTATCCCACATCTCCCCGTGAACAACTCATATAAGGTTGTTGTGTGTGATATTTGACCTAGGTAGCTAATCTAGTCCAAATCTGTTATAACAAGTTCTAAGGCGTGAAATATGCAAGATAAAACATTAAAAGCACCACCATTCCCAATTTCATCACCAAAGGGTGATTTCACCAAATTTCACATGAATCGACTATGTTAAGGAATTAGATACTCATTATACTAATTAAAACATACATATAACAGTAAATAAAAGCCATAAGAGGTAAGGGAGAGATGAAATATACCATAAAATCGAGAAATCCAAGTTTGAGATCCAAAAGTACAAAATAGAGAAGTAACTAAAAGGCGGAGTCTTTGAGTTTGGAATTGAGATTTGAGCTTGGAAAGAGTAGAATCTAACTATATTTAAGCTAATCTAAGCTAAGAGAAAGTGTTTTAAACTACTACAAAAATCGAGCAAAAGAGGGGCTAGGGTTAGCTAAGAGAGGGGAGAATATATAAGTGAAATTCGATGGAAGGGGGTATTTATAGGGGCAAAATCTACAGAAAAATTACTCCAAATGCCAGTTTGGAGGTCCCCAAACGCGCGTTTCGCTTCAGGTGCACTCTGTCCAAAATTAGCAGTTTGAAACGCCGGTTTGAGAGTTGAAACGCGCGTTTGAGATGATGCAGTTTTCTGGCTGCAGTAAAAACATGATATCTTCGCGTGTAGAACTCCAATTTGAGTGATTCAAAATGCGTTGGAAATATATTTCAATTATCTACAACTTTGATGAAGAATAAATGACCAGAAAATGCCTCCATCATAGGTCAAATTTCTGCTGAACAGAACATAGGGGTTGAGATACTAACACTTCTCCCCCCTTTTCTTCATTTTTCTTCTTCCTAGGTTCATTTTTGCACCTTGATCATACTTATCATCATAAATATTCGCCTTCCGGGTTCTCGTGACACCTAGACCCTACAATCTCATGAACGAACAAGACACACAAACGATTCTAGAGGGTAAAAGTGCTCAGAATGGGGTTAATATCACTGAAAAGAGGTAGTAAACCATCAAAGCAACGGATTTACTCCCTGTGCTATAAACTCACGATATTACCCCAAAAACGGTCTAGAAACACCAAGAAATGTGCTAAAAGTGTGGTAAACGGGGGTAGAAAATGCACCGGAATCACGTAAAGTTGACTCCCATCAACAATCCATAAAGATTATCGAGTCGATGAAAAAAGGTAAATTGTAGAAAAGAAATCGGTCTATATTGTGGAAATTTTCCAGAATTTTTGGAGCACGGTAAGTGGTTTAACCTGAAAGGCAAACACGGAAACAAAAGCATTCACCCATGTTGGATAAAGCCAAACACGAGGATGATGAAAACTATGTGCCAAAGTAGGAGACCTTTAACACTAACAGTTGAAACGACTGAGGAGTACTTGGAAAGAAGAATTACACATGGAGTTCGTGTAGAACCCATCTCAAGCAAAGAAAAGGTCTAAGAATATTGATAAACTCAAACCAAGCGATGGTGAAAAGAGAAAGTGGAGGATTTGTAGAGTTGAATCAAATATCATTCTCTACAAAGTTAGGCCAAGACAAAAGTAGACTTAGATATTCGTGTGTAGAGAAGGTGGAAAGATTTCAATAAGGAATGTAAGGAAAAGGAAATCAATCAAGAGGGCCTCGACTTTAAGGTGTAGGCATAAGACTCCGATCCCAAAGCTTTACTTAAAAAGGGTTTCACTTAACCCTATATGACAAGTTAAAGTTTAGAAACTTCAAAAGATGAGAGGATTTCTACTAAAGATCCTAGAAGTAACAAAACCTGAGGGGATCACATAAAAGACGTGAACTGAGAAATCAACTTAACTTTCGAATAAGAAGACTCCTCACTAGGTCCTAGTGCAACTTAACCACGGTTTAAGGATTCTTAGTCTTACGAGGATTACCATCAAGCTCAAGAGAATGTGGGAAAGTTCTAAAAGGTTTAAAGGAATCTTATCTTAGAAAAAAAAGGAGCCTATAATGTAAAAGACGCTTCTCTCTCGATTCCAAAACTAGGGCTAAAGCGAAAAATTACGGAATAAGGATATTTTATTTTTCAAAGTTGTGCCTCGTCGCAGTGATCACTTTTCTCTCCTGCGGCATCTTGAAACGATGAACGGATTGGCCGCACGGTTAAAGATTACGTTCTCCCTTTTTTTTTGAAAACTCTGCGACGAGATGCAACTTTGGGCATACCACTACGACCTAATTATTATTTATCTTATTTATTTAAGTAAAAATATTTTTATAGGAAATAATCCAATTAATCTTCTATTTCAAGCACTTTTTCATTTCGAGATTTTCAAGAAAATAGGATTTTAAAGTTTCTTGTTGATTTAATAGGTTTTGGGATTTGAGATCAAGAGTTGTAGCAATTTCTTGGCGCTTTGTTTTCAAGATTACTTGCAATTAAGGTAAGAGGTTATTCCTAATGAGTAATCATAGTTTTATAATGATGGGGTTGAGTGTTGATGAGTTTTGTGTTCTGTGGTGCTAGAATTCATGTTAGGTTGTAGTTAGTGAGTTGTGATATGCCTTGGTGTGTTTAAGTTGAGTTTTGCTGCTGTTTTTATGAGTATTTTGGTGATAAACGTATTTGGTTTGGGATAGAAATTGTTTAAGTACAGCAAGGAATGTTTAGTATGTTGTAGGTGGAATGCGTACGCATTGGCTAGGAATGCGCACACATTGCTGTTTCAGAATGGTCTCTTTTATTCCCAGCAGGTGCAATGCGCACGCATTCAACCCAGTTTTGGAGAAATTGTGCTTTTAATCCACGAGATGAGTTTTAAATGTTAATTCTTGATCTAATAACACTAAATGAAAATGAACAAGCCTCGAATGAGTTTCTGAAGCGTTTAGTTCCGGCACCGAATGTACTCTTCCAAAGAGTTGAAGTTCGGGACCGTCGGAAGAACATGAAAAGGCTTGTGTTTTGATAAATTAGTATTCATCAATGTCTGTGTATTTGCTAGGCTTTGTCCGTGTCTAAGTAGGTGAGCAGTAGGTCTGAGGGAGCTTACTTGAAAATACTTAGGTGACTAGTTAACAACAAATAATAATATTACGTACATATTTAGTAAAAAGATAAAACGTCATACTGTTCTTGGTAAGGCACGGATTCATATCGGCGATGTGATACGTTCAGTAAAAGCGAACAACGCTGCTGGCCTATAAACGGCTGAATGGCAGTGGAGGAAATTCGCCGAAGTTATATGCATACCGGGGGGATCCCGGAACTATCGGTGCTATTCGTCGTAGTTGGCAAGGATATCTCGTGATGGATACACATCATGCTTAGTGCCCTTAAATGCTGACGTAACCAAGATAGGTTAAGATAGAAACGTATAGTCATGACATGTTGATGGACATGGAGTGAACCCTAGATTGAGTCGGTCTCATAAAGATAACATAATAATAATAACAAAAAGAACCTTTTTGTTGCAACTTAGTTATTGATTAGCTTCTCTCTTTTACTAAGTACTTTGTACTTACCTCTTTTGCATTTTATTTTTGTATGCATTGTGGGGTGAGAAGACGAACAAGTTGACCAAGAGTAGATGACGACACTTGAGGACGTTGATGCCTTGATGAAGCTTTTAGTTTATTTTCCTTGTAAATGTTGTACTAGACTAGTTGTATTCTTTTTTCTTAGACTTGTTGTACTCTTACTTCTAAGATCTTTGTAAGTTTGGTTTGTACTTCTAAGACCTCGTATTGTGTAAGTTTTTTTGGGTTTATCGTCGTTGTAATTTAACTATCCATCTTTAGTATGGTTGTATCTATTCTAGCATCCATGCTTCCACCCGAGTATTTTTAGCCTCCGTTTGCTTTATTTTGATATGACGACGTAGAGGCTTGCGTATAAGGTTAGATTTATTTAATGTTATACGCGCCGAACGTTCTCTTCCGGATAAGGGCTCGATATCCGGGAACGGGGCGTTACAGTTGACCCAATGCTTGATATCTTGGGGCCTGCTGGATGTTCTCGAGGACCTAGTCTTTGAGCATCTGAAGTGGAAAAGAAGGCCTCCCAGAGGGAGGGATGGAGAGCTTGTTTCCAAGCACTGCGGGACCAACTGCAATCACGCAACGCGTAGATGAGGGTCTCCGAGTGGTGATCACACAACTGGCAAACAAGGGTATTGGATATGTGACGACGCGCTAGGAGATTGTTGATTATAAGGTGCATTAATTATTTGCACTCTTTCATAAATTAAATAATTTCAAGTGTATCAAATAATTAAAAAATATAGAAATAAACTCGGAAATTGTTACATGAATTATGTGTTGTATATACATATGTTATGAGAGGAGTTTGTATGCGACAAATATTTGAAGAGTATATCAAGTGATAATTGTCATGAATCCAACTCATCCGAGAGAGGCTTTCATGCTGCATCATTCGCTTAGTATATATGTTTTTTTGGGGTTATATTTGATCTTTATTAAAATATTCATAGGTCGTAAAAACGCTATACAAAAGGCTCAAAAGATTAAAAAAATAAATAATAAAGTTAAGTATGTGGCTGGTCTAAGACGGTATATATTTTGGGAAATATTTATGCGACAATAAAATATGCACAACAAAATATTATGATACACTTTTACATCATTCATCTTTATGAGGTTCACATAAATCGAAAAGTCTCACATTATAATCAATGGCAAAAAACGTATTGTGTACTTTGTTGTAATTATTTTGTTGTGTCACTATCACTACTCATATCTTTAAGATGCGCGTTTTAAGATAATTCTACAAGGACATGACAACTAAGGGGTAAAGAAAATTTTAGAATGACAATTTGTAGAAAAGTTATATCAAGTTAAATGCATCATATCATATCATTCATTTTTACATTCTTTTCACATAGTATGTATGTATTATGTAAAAGAAAATAAAAATAAAAGTGCACGATGAATGTCATTTAATACAACATTGCTATAACGATTGTACCATAAAATATCTCTAAAATAAAACATATACAAGTACACAAACCTAACAAATTGACGCATGTAGTTAATGACTCGAGAATAAAAAGATCCATCTTTGATTCTTCTTATAGACGTTATATTAAAAGACATTTAGGTCAAACCATTTTCCTAAATAAAAGTCAAATTCCGCATATCCTACATGTACTAAACTCATGATTCGATAATGCCTAAAAAGATCGGATCTTTGACTCTCCTCATAGCAGTTATATTAAAAGACATCTAGGTCAAACCGCCGTACTGAAC
Source organism: Gentiana macrophylla (assembly GCA_026214975.1). Taxonomy (NCBI): domain Eukaryota; kingdom Viridiplantae; phylum Streptophyta; class Magnoliopsida; order Gentianales; family Gentianaceae; genus Gentiana; species Gentiana macrophylla. Next base: position 91,632,063 of record CM047817.1, read on the forward strand.
TCATGACTCGAGAATGCCTAAACAGATCGGATCTTTGACTCTCCACATAGCCGTTATATTAAAAGACATCCAGGTCAAATCGCCGTACTGAACTCATGACTCAATAATGACTAAAAAGATCGGATCTTTGACTCTCCTCAAAGACATTATATTAAAAGACATCTTGGTCAAACCGTTTCCTATAAATACTATCTGGAATGAACTCCGCATGTGTCAGGTCATTAATAAAAAACACCTATAAAAACCAATAAAAAGAATAAGAAAAGAGTAGTGATACATCCACTATTTTTTCAACCACAACATTCTACACAACACAATCAACACCACATATTCTGTTGGGACCCATCACACAAAACTATTCATCTTTTAATAATGTGCAGTACAACACAGAAAGTATTGATTGTCAAGACTACACATTTTGTGTAAGACAAAGCATTTCCCATAAGAAAAATAAGAAAAAGAATGCAAGTACATAAATTTCTATTTATCTCATTCGAATAATAATCATTAAATTATGGGTTTGGGATGGAGATAGAAATAGATAGAGATAATGCCCTGCTCTAAGCTATAGCTATAGCTATAGCTAGCGGACATTTTTCCCACCATATTCTCTTCATGTCTTTGCTTTCACAGATTCTTGGTGCCATATACCGTAGTCTCCATTGTTTGAACTTCCTTTCTTTCTTTCTTTCTTTCTTTCCTCTACTGCCGCCTTTAATCATTCGACTTATTACCTCTGTTACTTTCCATCATAATTTACTCTTGTCTAATTAATTTGTCTTCCTGCTGTCTCTCCAACCCAACACTATTCAAGTACTAGCCCGACTTTCAAACCTTTTTACTGTTTTTATTGATTTTCCGAGCAAAGTACAAGTTTCCATGCTTTCTGGTTCTTGGTCGGTCAGAAGAATCTAACTTCTTGTTGTTGCTCTGTTTTTTTTTTTTTTTTTTTTTTTTTTTGACCAAGTTGTTGCTCTGTTTTAAGGCCTGCCTTTTTAGTACCTATTGATTTTGGTCTGTAAAATTCAAGATTATCACCCGGGTTGTGTTTTAACCCGGTTATTTTTTCTGGGTTTTGGTTTTTATTCAGTAATAATGTTAGAAACAAGATTATAGTGTTGTGATTGAAAGAAAAAGTTGAAATCTTGTGTTTATTATCTTACTCAATACTGGACCTTCTTTACAAGCAGATCGTGTGGATAATATATAGCCTCTCCTATAGTTCCTTATATTTCATCAATCAACATCAATAATTGATTCATCTTCTTATAGTCTCCCTGTTTCTTCTGATTCCAAGTAGACACTAGGTTGTAAAATTTCCAAGTGGGTACTTAATAAAAGGTGAATTCTTCGTACTCTGATTTGGATGAGTTTTCTTCATGTAGTGGGGTTTGGATTCAAGTTAGGGAACTTAATTTTGATGCTATGTTGTTGGTTTGTGAATTTAGTTTCAATGAATTGGATTGCTAATAGTGGAACAATGACAGTCAAGTATGATGGAGGGCAAATTTGGAAAAAACTATGTGAAAAAATCTCAGGTGGTAATTTCAAGATCCATCAACATAATTATACCCAATATATAGAACCCAAGAAAGTGGGAAAAACATGGTGGAGGAAGCTTTTGGTTGCATGGATTATAATTTGGATTTTAGCTTCTATTTGGGTTTTTTGGTATATGACTTCTCATGCTGAAGAAAAGAGGAAAGAGACTCTTGCGAGTATGTGTGATGAAAGAGCTAGGATGTTACAAGATCAGTTTAGTGTCCATGCTAATCATATTCAAGCTATTTCTATGTTGATTTCTATATTTCACCATAGCAAGAACACATCTGCAATTGATCAGGTAATTTTTCTTAAAAGAAATCGAGTGATAATGATTCCGTCTAGTATTTAAAACAATGATTTTGCTTGCCATTTTCGCCTAGTTTTCAATTTTGTAGAATCTCAATTTCTATTCAGGGTGAAATGCATAAAAATCTGTATAATCCATAATTTGAAATGAATTCATTTGCGTAAATTACAGATGACATTCGCGAGCTACACGGAAAGAACGGCTTTCGAGAGACCTCTTACGAGTGGAGTGGCGTACGCAGTAAGGGTATTGCAATCTGAAAGGGATCAATTTGAGAAGCAACAAGGCTGGACTATAAAGAGAATGGATACCCTTGAGCAAACCCCTGTTCATAAAGATGAGTATAATAGGGAGGTTCCGGAACGTTCCCCGATGCAGGAAGAATATGCCCCTGTTATCTTTGCTCAAGATACTATTGCACATGTTATTTCCTTGGATATGCTTTCTGGAAAAGTGAGTTTGTGTTTACAGCCTTCTATGTGTTTGTGTTTATGTTTGTATGGTAATGATTTGATATTGTGATTTTTTTGAACTGAACAGGAAGACCGTGAAAATATATTGCGTGCTAGAGAATCAGGAAAGGGTGTTCTTACAGCTCCATTTAGGCTGATTAAATCGAATCGTCTTGGAGTGATATTGACTTTTGCGGTTTACAAAACGGATCTCCCGAGTAATGCAACCACAGAGGAAAGGACTCAAGCAACTGATGGGTATGTTAGAAGATAATGAAACAAATGTGTGGTTTCATTCTTGTTGTCTGTTGAAGACAAAAAATTGATATATTTTTCGTGTTTTTTCAGGTATCTCGGTGGCGTTTTTGATGTTGAATCTCTAGTGGAGAAGCTTCTGCAACAACTCGCGAGCAAACAAACTATTCTTGTAAATGTCTATGACATGACAGATGTATCTCATCCTATTAGCATGTATGGTTCAAATGTATCTAATGAAGGGCTATTACACATCTGTAATCTTAACTTTGGTGATCCATTTCGAAAGCACGAGATGCATTGCAGGTGGGTTATCCCCTAGATCTTTGGTCTTCTATTAATCTGACATTTTAACGTGTTTTAGAATCAGTGGAGAGGGTCCGGATTTCGTTTATTTTGCAATACGCTAATGTGTATTTTTTCTGCATACAGATTCAAACATAAGCCACCATATCCATGGCTAGCTATTTCGGGCTCAATAGGTCTCCTCATTATTGCTTTACTCATAGGACAAATATTCCATGCAACAATGAACAGAATCGCCAAAGTTGAAGACGATTATCACGAAATGATGGAGCTCCAAAAACGTGCACAGGCAGCCGATGCTGCTAAATCACGGGTAAATCCCGGTCTTTATTTGATTTCTCAAGTTAATTAACATTTGCCCGGTTTTTACGTTTCATATTCTTTTGATTTGTAGTTCCTTGCTACCGTCTCTCATGAAATCCGGACTCCCATGAACGGTGTTTTAGGTAAGGCCTTAAATATCTTTCATTTTGGTTTTGATGTTTCATCTACTCGATTACGTGAGATAAAACCGAGCGGTGGTTATTTTCTAGGGATGCTTCACATGCTCATGGACACGGATTTAGATGTAACACAACAAGATTATGTTACTACTGCACAAGCTAGTGGTAGAGCTTTAGTTTCTCTGATAAATGAAGTTCTTGACCAAGCAAAAATTGAATCTGGGAAACTCGAGCTCGAGGCTGTACAATTCGATTTGAGAGGGATTCTAGACGATGTTTTGTCACTTTTTTCTGGGAAATCACAAGAAAAGGGCGTCGAGGTAATGCCTGGATTTTTGATTCATGTTTACGATTCTTCTATTCGATTAGAAACTATATATATCGATCGACACTAATTGAACAAAAATATTTGTGTAGCTTGCGGTTTACATCTCTGATAAGGTACCTGAAATGGTTATTGGTGATCCCGGGAGATTTCGACAGATAATTACAAATCTTATGGGTAATTCAATCAAAGTAAGTGTATAAGGGTATATTAATAATCACTTGTCCAATGGTTTTTAGTTGATCTCGATTTTACAGATTTACTTTCTTTTACGGTATCTACTGCAAATGTTCTTATACGTATTCAATTTGCAGTTCACGGAAAAAGGGCACATATTTGTGACTGTACACCTTGTTGATGAAATCAATGCAAATATGGAAGATTTTGAATCATCATCAAGCAACACATTGAGTGGTTTTCCGGTGTCTGATAGACGAAAGAGTTGGGATGGATTTAAAGTGTTTGATAAAGAAGACGATCTCTCTGATGTCCCACAAACCATATCTGATCAAATCAACATCATTGTTTCTGTAGAGGACACCGGTTCAGGAATCCCATTAGAAGCTCAATCGCGTATATTTACGCCGTTCATGCAGGTAGGGCCCTCAATATCAAGAACTCATGGTGGCACTGGGATTGGATTAAGCATAAGCAAGTGTTTAGTTCATCTTATGCAAGGTGAAATCGGATTTGTTAGCGTTCCAAAGATCGGGTCCACTTTCACTTTTACTGCGGTTTTCAGTACCCGGAATCCGACTGAGCAGCAAAGCCAGCAGATAAACAAACAACCCAAATCTATTTCTTCTGAATTCCAAGGAATGAGAGCATTGATTGTTGACCCGAGACCTGTTCGAGCAAAGGTCTCAATGTATCATATAAAGAGGCTTGGGGTGAATGTTGAAGTGTTTCCTGATATGAACCGGGCTTTGTCTTGCCTAAAAACCGAGCATTCACATTCTGATATCGTTCTGGTTGAGCAAGACGTTTGGGATACGGATTTGAATCTATCGAATAATTTCATACGCGAATTAACTGCGATTTTGCAGAATAATGTTCCAAAAGTGTTCCTTTTGGCCAATTCCATAAAATGCAGTAGACCAAAGGTTTCAATTAATGGCATTTCTGGTCCTGCTATTATCACAAAGCCTCTTCGTGCAAATATGCTTGCTGCGTCTCTACAACGTGCCATGGGCGTGGGCCCGGGTGGAAATTATCGTAATGGGGACCTTCGTAATCTAACTCTTTCAAAGCTTCTACATGGTAGAAAAATTCTTGTGGTTGATGACAATAAAGTGAACCTTAAAGTTGCTGAAGGTTTCTTGAAAAAGTATGGAGCTGAGGTGGCACGCGTGGAAAGTGGACGCTGGTTGTTTCATTGCTGCACCCACCTCATCATTTTGATGCTTGTTTTATGGATATTCAAATGCCAGAAATGGATGGGTATACATTACTTACTCGTGTTTTAACGTTAAAATAGGGTCATTTTTCTAAATCACTGTACTGATTTACAAGATGAGTGTTCTAAAGACAGATGTCATGTTTCTGTTTTCAGGTTTGAAGCTACAGGTAGAATACGAAAAACAGAATCGAAGATCAATTCACAGATTCAAAACGGAGAGCTTTCGGTTGAAGATTACGGGAACGTCAAAGAATGGCACGTACCAATTTTAGCTATGACAGCAGATGTAATCCAAGCTACAAATGAAGAATGCCAAAAGTATGGTATGGATGGGTATATTTCAAAACCATTTGAAGCTGAGCAACTTTACCATGAAGTTTCGCGGTTCTTTGAGATAGGTGATGATGTACCACCAAAGCAGCAAATGTAGGTTAGGGGTGTTAGTATCATGGAAAATGCATTACGGCTTTATGTTGACATGTCACCGTAAGCATCTTGATGACAAACTTTCTTATTATTATCTGCTAATGCAATGAGCCCGGATCCTCTTAAGTGATGCCAGTGCTGTAATCTGTCAAGTGACCTCACAAAATAATGGAATGAGGATCCTTCTTGTGAAAAATGGTGCTTTGATCCCTCCAATGGCTTTGTTTCAATGTTAAAACACGAGTGATCCCTCACAGGAGAGATTCCTCCTGTGAAACGGTGCTCTGATCCCTCCAGTGACCCTATTTCAACGTTAAAACACGAGTGACTTAACATGTATTTCGAAATTAACTGAGATACACATTAAGTTACTTGTCTTTTGACACGAAAACAGGGTCACTGGTCGGATCACCACAAGAGGGAATCCTTTGCTCATTGACAGATACTAGTACCGGCCTCATTAGAGAAAAGTAACCTAACTTTGTGCTTTGTAGCGACACCTGACAGATCACAGCACCGGTCCCACATAGGATCCGGGTTCGAATGCAATTTACTTATGCTGATTTGGGTATGCCTAATGTTTGACTTCTTGTGCTTTTTTGCAGGAAGTGCTTTTCCTACATGTGTATACTATATGTTGGGCTAAGGATCTTTTTGCTGCATAGGTTAAAGATATTGTAGCTGGGTTAGTATTTTCTGATAAATCTGGCTGCTTTTTGAGAGCCATGAAAATGATTTAGTGCAACTGACATGAAAGATTTTAAGGGACAGTTTTTAACTAGAATTCAGGTTCATTGAAGTAAGGCCCTTTTTCTACCATAGTATATTGAATCACTTAGTCATTATTATCTAGGAGGGGTGTAGCTATAGATATATGCATTTTAAGTGATTATTCTGCATTTGTATATATATATATTCATTTGATGTTGCTAAATAGCATGCAGATTTACAATAAGCTCTTCTTTTGATGCAGTTTTATGTTGGTAAATTCTTGTATGGAGAATTTATTGTTTTTGAAAGGTTGAATAGCATGTTTTGTCTTTTTGTACAAATGATACTTATCTAACTGTTTAGTGTAATAGAGCTTCTTTACGTGAGAATTTCTGGTTAAAAGTGTTGAGCTCCGACTCAAATGGTCTCTGTTGTCCCGTCTCTGAGAGAAGTCGATAAAGGGTATCGAACCCCTAGATGCTAATTCAAATACAAGACTGTCACTATATCGCTCTTGGCTTTTTACCTCCTCTGACAGAAGTCTATAAAGGGTATTGAACACCCCATACACTTGAACAAAGACAAGAGTGCTACTAGATCGCCCTCGCTCTTTTACCATTGAGTTAACTAAATTCCTCTTACATTACTTGTCTCATTGAGAGGATCGAAAAGGTTTCTTTTTTTGATATTGCCGTTCCATTTCCAAAGTGGATTAAACTTAAGCGGGATCGAAGCCATCTGGAAATATATCTACTGTATGTTGAAAGTTGTAGCAGTGTGGACGAGGAAGTGCGTGAAAGTCTAGCTGATCTCATGGCCGACATTGAAGGTGACTTTGCTGATGCAAGCTCGGACCTGGAAGATGCTGGTGGAGAGGAGAAGCCGATTGAGGCGGCGTACTCTGAGTTACAGGAAAAAATGGAGCAAGTTAAGTTGAACTACATCGGAATCTCTATTTAAGTTGGAGCAAGTTATTTTCTGAAGGTTTAAACGGTTGCTGCTACATTTCTAGATTTTACAGAATCTCTATTTAAGTTGAACTACATCGACATCTCTATTTAAGTTGAACTGCATCAGAATCTCTGTTACGGTCTCTATAACGTTAAAAATAGAGAATAAGCCTCCGTCCCTAAATAATAGTCGTTTTAGCTCATAAAAATTTGTCCTTAAAGATTAGCATTTTCCATTGTGAGTGTTATAACAAAGTGATATATAAGGATCCATATGATCACGTGAATGAAGTATTGAAGACAAAGTAATACTCCAAATGCATGGGATGGGATGAGACTGCTAGAAAAGAATCTAAGTAAACTTGAGTCTTAATCCATTATTCAATTCCCTTCCAAACACTCTTTTTTCTTCTCCACATATATATTTCCCAATATTACTTAACATCCTCTGAAAAATCTCTTCCGCTTACGGATTTCGTATACGTATTTCCTATTATTTTTTATTATTTTGTTAGTACCAAGCTGAAAAAAGAATGTTGAATTGGGGCCCGATTTTCGTTGCAGTGTTGTTGTTCGTTCTGCTGTCGCCAGGATTGATGTTTCAAGTTCCGGGCCACCGGAGATGCGTCGAATTCGGGAGTTTTCAGACCGGTGGAGCTGCGATAGTGGTTCATGCATTGCTGTATTTTGCACTCATGGCTGTCTTCACAGTAGCTATCAGAGTCCATATGTACCTTGGTTGAGAGCTGTTTCAGTTCCCTTCTACTTAATTTGCCAATGTATTGGGGGTTTTTGTTTTTTTGTTTTGTTTTTTTTAAATGTAATTTGCTAATGTATTGTTAATTTCCCAATTAATTAAAAAAATCATTCATATGCTAATAATTAAGTTGTCACGAATGTGGGAAAAATATTACAACACATATAATGTTGAGATATAATAAATTTGATAATTTGAAGTAACAATTTTAAACTATGCGGGATGATGAGCCTTTTATGGCTCAGACCCCTAGACTTGCATTAAGGGCAATGTATTGCATTATTTCACCCATTCTACAAGATCAAGAAATATATCTTTACAGAATAATACAACTTACATGAATCAATTTGTAATGATTTTACAATAACTGGATTAGTGCTTATCGTTTTGGACTTAAAGCGTATGGTTAAGTATTATACAACATGAGTGTTTCGTTCTGACTTAAATTTTGGGCTTCATAAGGCTCATAATATTTTATCATAATGTGTTTCGTTCTCGACTTAAATTCAGTTTTTTTTTTTTTTTTTTTTTTGACACCGATTCACTGACACCATATTGTAACACTTAAAATGGTATATTCGTGAATATGGCTTGTTCCCAACATTATGAGTGTTTTTTTCTTCAGCTGATGCACAAATTATGTGATCATACGTTGGATGTGGGAGAAGCACATGACATTCTTATAAGTATGAGACATAAATATATTGTCAACTCCGGTTAACCCTTATAACCAAGTGATGACGACGATCTAAGCTGTTGATCGGATCATTTATGGCTCACTTAGTACTACCATGCCCAGGTTCTTAGGACGTTACAATTGGTATCGGGAGAGCTGACTCACCGCAAGCCCAAGTGTCGATCACCTCTACATTCCTCTGGCAAGGACGAGTCTGAGACAAATCATGGCGAGGACCCTAGTTGCTTATAGAGGGTGGGGGGAGAATGTGTTATCCCATATTGGATGTTGGAGAAGCACACGCCCCAAGTGTCGGGCACCTTTACAGTCTTCTGGTAGGGACGAGTCTGGAACAAATCATGGCGAGGATGCTAGTTGCTTATAGGGGTTGGGGGAGAATGTGATATCCCACATTGGATTTGGGAGAAGCACACGACCGCTTTATAAGTGTGAGACATAAATATCTTGTCAACTTGTGTAGCGCTTTTAGACCACGGGAAGACAACGGTCTAAACAGACCCGGATGGTCAGATCATTTATGGTTCACTTAACGCTACCAGACATGTTGTAGTGCCAGATCACTTAACGCTACCCCAAAAAAACTCTTTCCAAAACAAACACAACCAAGGGTTTTAGGGGCGTTACAAATTACTTTTTAGTTTAATATTTATTATGTTTCTTCGGTTCAACGGGTTCGTAAACCCCATAATATAACATATATGTCCGCCTCTGGTTCTGCACCAATTTATTAGCCTATGAACACATATACCAACAAGAGTAATAGCAGGGAAATGGTATGTGCACTACACAAATGTGTAGTGCACTTTCCACTATATGTTGTAGTGCCATGGATTAAAATGATGTTAAATTTATTGTGATGGGTCCCTACAAAATAAGTAATGTTGATTGTGTTGTGTAGGATGTTGTGGTAAAAGGAGTAGTAGATGTATCACACTCGTAATAGTAAGAGTAATAAAACATAAAATATAATATTTACAGTTTACCCCTTAACACGCAAGTGAATTGCGGTATTTTGGGACTTCAACAATATTAAATGATCGGACTATTTAATTGATATGCAAATATATTATTTTTTAATTAAATATTAGATGAAACATATAAGTTTTTTAGACGACTTCCATCGGCACCACATAATTATTATTGACACATTTTTAATTGTTTTTATTATTTTAATCGGCACCACATATGTATTTCTTCTTTTTTACTTTTGACACAACATTAGGAATGTTAGTGCTACTGACGTTCTTGTTCAATAACAACGTGAGTGGACTGGCGTTTTGCATCAATGATACATTTATAACTATAATGTCAGTGTCACTGATGTTGTTATTGAAAACAGACGTCAGTGGCCGTGACGAGCGTATCGGTGCACAAAAATAATTATGGTGCTCGAAGTAATATTTTGAGTGTCAAAAGTAAATGTGGCTAACAGTAAAACCGTGTCGTCAATAGAAGCACACTTTTTTATTATCTAATTTGGCACAAAATGACACTCCGGAAAAAAATTCTCCTCATTTTGTCATATGTGTAAATAATTATTATTTTTTAAATAATTAATTAAATAAAAAAAGGGAAGTGGTTTAAAAGAAAAAATAAAGAGGGACAAAATAGGAATCAGTATATTAGAAATATAAATTGGGTGATAAGGACAAATTCACTGTTCATAACCACAAATCCACCATTTCTTATTTGCAGAGAATTGGCTTTAAATCTATTGTTTATTATCATGATGGATTTAAAGCATACGCCCTTTTTATTGAAAAAAATTCAACTGTCCTTTTTTCATATTTATATGTTCAAATTGTCATTTTTAACAATAAATCCAATAAAAAATTAGCTTTCTTATAGAATTGGGCGATTTTCTTTTTCTTTAACGAATAGAAATTGGCTTAAAGAAAACACTGTTCTTGTTCATATTGTGATTTGACTTGGATATTAATCTATATAAGAGAGTTCTCCTAACACCATATGCATTTGAGTAAGATAACACCATATGCATTTTGACCTAATTATCCGTCCAACCTGGTTCCAAGTCAGAAATTTTGACTTAATTACCCGTCCAATCCAAAAAAAATATAAGGTTACTACACTTTTGTGACGAGTGATCCCACTAAATTTTTTTTTCGGATTCGCCACTGATCTGTAGCATTCAAACACCAATATTTGAAACTAGACAATGTAGCGGTTTCCGAGTGGGAGGCTTGCAGTGATCCCCTCCTTTGTCTGCAACGATTAGTCTTGAATAATTGTAAAATACTTGCAGAGATCCCTAATATATAGTTTCCAGGAAATTGCTTGTAACACTCCCAAACCCGAGGGCAGTTCTTTCTAAATAAGTCGTAAATATCCGGTCAATCGCTTAAACGTCGTCGTCTATCGCTTAAAAAGCGCTAACTTCGAGTTGACAAGATATTTTTGTCTTCTACTTTTATATAGTGGTGATATGTGCTTCCTCACTTCCAATATGAGATATCACATTGCTGCTCTCCACAGAATCGAGTCACAGCGGTGCAGCCAGTCTGCTGAAGATTCAGCCAAGGAAATTCAAATAGGACAACGGAGACTAGGAAATAACAAGTTCAAGCTATTTATCAGTCTTTAGGAGTGGGACCATTTATCGTCCTGATCGATGTCGGTTAAATCCAAAAAAGTAAGTAATCTGTACCAGCGGTTTATTTAACATTTCTTACTCCTTTCGTTTCAATTTATCTGAGGCAGTTGCCAAAATAATTTGTTTCGTATTATTTGAGGCAGTTACATTTCCAATGCAACATTAATGATACTTTTCATTGCTTTACTCTTATTTATTGCAATAGGATAGATAAAAAACAATGTAACATTAATTATATCTAATGACTTTTTAGTTATTTCATTTTTTTTTTTCGCTTAAAGTTTTGTCAAAGCACGATCGACTAATCTAGTTATTTCATTTTAAAGTCAATGCATTAACTCACTTTCTCAATATGTGTGATTTTGACAACTGCTTTACATAATTCGAAACGGATGGAGTAGTTATTATCGGTTAGGCATTGGGAATGATCCTACCTTTTTTTGTGTGTGTAGGTACATAGAATGTAAGTTGTGTCTATGTCCCGGAGGAGTGGGCACCCGCTTGTAATAAGCAATGCACCTTGAAATATGCAGGTCTCTTGCAAATTCCATAGTTATACGGATTGTAACCACTTTTTTAAACTACTAAAATTTGATTTCTTACGATTTTTGTGTTTTATTTGTTGTGTTTCGAAGATAAACACGAATTTTGTGCTATAGTTTCTCTTCTATAATACCTCCATCCCTAAAAATGGTATAGAATATTCACAACAGTTACAACGAGTAACAAGAATATAGTTTTGTATCATCATCAAGATAAACTTACATCATTATCAAGTGGTCTTTAATTTCACTATAATCAAGTATAAAAATATATATATCATGTCACATCTTAGAAGCACAATTGTTGTGATAGAATCTTTTTCAAAAAAAAAAAAAAATTGTTGTGATAGAATCGTTACTCTATTTATTATTATTTTTTCCGCAATGATACATGCACAATCATTGTGTCACACATAAGTAATGACATAACGATCATCTACACCGTTGATCATTATATGTTTACATCACTATTAATTTGTATTCATTATTATAAACGGTAGAGATAACCATTGTATCATAGTTTGTGACACAAACGGTTGCGTATTATTCATATTATTCAATTTTCTATGAGCTATATATGAAACTTCATCCTCAAACATAGTATTAACTTTCCGTCCATGTATCCTCACACGCCACTGTGTTAATAATATTCCTTTCTTCCTTCTTTCTCCCAAAGAATAATTAACCCAACCGGCTTCAACTTCCATTTATATACCATACACATATTCACGACGAAGAAGAAGCAGTACATTAAACAGAGATTTATCTATCTATCAACAGAAAAAAAAGGGCAAAAAAAAAAACCCAGTGAAATTTAATTTAAATCAGAGAGAGCGATTCAAACAATATGTCTGACTGGGGACCGGTGGTGATTGCAGTGGTGCTGTTTATTCTGTTGAGTCCCGGCCTTCTGTTTCAGCTGCCGGGAAGATCAAGATTCATCGAGTTCGGCAACTTTCACACCAGCGGCGTCGCCATTTTGGTTCATACAATCATCTTCTTTGGGCTCGTTACTATTTTTCTTATTGCTGTTGGCGTCCATATCTACACCGGTTAACTAACTATTTTGCAGAAAAAAAAAATTATAAAAGAAAAAAAATGATTTTATGTTAGAACTGTTGAAATTGAATCAACTGGTATTCATCATGTGTTTTTATGTTTTTTTTTTTTTTTTTGAAGATTTTTATGTTTATTCTTTTTAAGATAACAGATATCTATTATCTTAAAAAGAAAGAAAATTGAATTTGATGCAGGTCATTTGACTCATATATATATATATATATATATATATATATTGTGTGGAAGTAAGTTTTATGATGTGATTCTTCTTTAATTGTATGATTTTTTTTTTTTTGCTTTTTTATTTTGGTTTCGTTTGTTGGTTGTTTCAGCTAATTTGTATTTGTATTTGTATTTCTATTTGTAGTCTGAGTTGTTTATTTGATTATTTATATAAAAATTCCGTATTTACGACTTTTTTTTTTATGAAAATGGTAGAATTTGCATTTACGAAAAGCATTATTACTCTAAATATCCAGAAAATCTCTTATTTCAGTAAAATACTATGAAAAGGTTCGCAACTAGATACGTGACACCAATATTATCAAAGCAAAGATCGAGATGTGAGAAAGAGTAATACGCATTTCCTTGAGGAGAGCGCAAATCCATTGTACCTCGGCTGCCGTATTGGATAAAAGACTAATACTCAGCTTCGGTGCTACACTTAGAAACCGTTTGTTGTTGGTTAGACGCTAACTGATCGAATATTGCACAAGAAAAATACATTAAGAACCAGCAGAGCGCCTATCATCAGAGTCAGCGGCCCAATTGGCATCAGTGAAAGCATGCAATGAAAGGGGAGATGCCCAGGTCCAGGTAGAGGCCATCGGATATGGTGTGTTTAAGATACATCGGGATGCGTTTGACAACCATCCAATGGTCATCAGTAGGGGAGTGCATAAATTTTCTAACTCAGTGGGCCGCCAATGCAATAGCGGGACGAGTGAAGTTAAGATACTGGAGTCCCCCAACAATAGTGCGATAAAGAATCGGATCAGAGAAAGATGGATTGCCCTACTTTTGAAGACGATAATTGGCAGCCATAGATGTGGTGCAAGGCTTGGCAGCCATTACCCGGCCTTATCTAAAAGCTGAAGAATATATTTCCATTGAGTGAAATTGAGTGCATCATGAACCAAAAAGACTTCAACCCCAAGCAAGTATGAGAGAGGACCGAGATCCTTAAAAGGAAAATGGGCCGAAAAGTGATTAAGTACACGATGAATGAGAGCATCAGACGAGCTAGTAATAACAATGTCATCAACATAAATAAGTAGATAAACCTGATCAGCACCATGAGAGTAAATGTAAGAAGAAGTGTCAGCCTTTGAGGCATGAAAACCATAGGCAAGAAGGACCTCGGTGAGACGAGAAAGCCATGCACAATATGCTTGGAGTAATCCATAAAGGCTACGCTTGAGACGGCAGGCATGATGTGGGAAATCTAGATGAATAAAGCCCACGGGCTGCTGCATAATGACAGTTTCTGTAAGATATCCATGTAAAAATGCATTCTGAATATCTACCTGGCGGAGAGGCCATTGATGAGTGAGAGCGAGAGTGAGCAAGAGACGATAGTGATAGTCTTGACCACGTGGCTAAAAGTCTCATGAAAGTCAATGCCCTCAGCCTGATGAAATCCCTTTGCAACCAACGAGCCTTATGCCGTTCGCCAACTGCAAGACACTTAACATGCAAAACCTGTTTTTCCGATAACATTCATACTAGGAGTGTGAGGAACAAGGTCTTAAGTCTCATTGTGAATCATAACATTAATTTCATCATGAATCGTTTCACGCCAAACACAGTATTTAGATGCTTCAGTATAGAAGGTGGGTTAAAGTGGGGTGGAGGCCGTAAGAAAGGCCTTAAACAGAGGATAACAAATGAAATCCAGGTGATGTTTGGGTTTGAGAGTGTTGGTCTTAAAGTGAGTCACCATTGGATTAGGTTGGGTAAGGTAGGGTGGATATCTAGATGTGGTAGAGTAGGGTAAGGTATAGTGAGGTAAGGTTTGGTATAGGCCGGTGAGGAGGGTAGCGCAGGGTATAATGGGGTATGGTCGTATGGTGGGTAGGGTAGGGTGGATACGTAGATGAGGTGGGGTAGACTAAGGTATGGTGATGTAAGGTTGGGTAGGATAAAGTGGGGTGGTGGGTTGGGTATTAAAGAGTACGATAGGGTAAGGTAGTATGATGGGTAAGGTAAGGTATATATGGTGGGTAGGGTTAGGTATAAGAGTGATATGTTGGGGTGGTATGGTAAGGTAAGGCACAGTGGATAGAGATGTAGGGTATGGCATGGTGAGGTATGTGATGTTAAGGTGGTGGGGTAAAATGGGGTGGTGAATAGAACAGAGTGGGGTGGCGTAGAGCCGTAGATTATGTGGGAGGTGAGATAAGTATGATAGGTTATTTTATAGTGGTAAGGTAATGTGGAGTAGGAGTTGTGGTATGGTTAGGTTGGTGTGTGGTAAGGTAAGATACATGTAAAATGACTAAAGAGGTGGTAGGATTGGTGGTGGGTAAGAAATGATGGGTAGAAGGGTATATATGGTCAGTGGCGGAATTAGAAATTTTTCTTGGAGTGGTCTTGGTTTTCACTATCCCGAAAAAAATTTCCAACATTCATCGTACATCAAGTTATGAATATGATTAGATTTACATTGTATAAGGTAGAAAAATGTTGATTTATAAAGTCTAAGATAATTGATATAGATCGCATAAGTTAAGGGAAAAAAATGCTATAAGCATTTCAGTGGTACAATGTACCAGAAAATGTCTCAGGTAAAAAGGAAAAAAAAATAGATTTAGATCGTATAATGTGAGGAAAAAATATTATAAGCATTTCAGTGGTATAAATAATAATATTGATTTAAAAAGTCTAATGTACTTGATAAAGAAAAAGTCGGCTGGGAGAAAATTTTAGATCGTATAAAGTAAGAGAAAAATGCTACAGTAGAACCTCGATAAATGAATTTTTGATAAATGAATAACATCATCAAATGTATAATTTTCTCCGGTCCCGACTTGGGCCAAGGGGCCATATGAATAATAATCTCTAAATCATTAACGAATAAGAAAATTGAGTCGTAAAAAGTATAAACATAAATATAAACATAAATGAATAATCATATAAATTATATATATATATATATATATAAAAGAGAAAATAAAAACGAAAAAACAGAAACATTTGATTATACTATACGCTAACGAGTGAAAACATCATGTAATTTTTTTTTACGAGAACACGTTGAAAACCGAGACATTTTAAAAAGTGCTATCTCATAAGAACGCGTTATAAACCGGAACATTTTTTTTTTGATAAGAACCGAAACATTTTAATAAACATTGTTTGTAAATAATAGCGGGTATAAACGGAAAAGGAAAAGAAAAATTATCCGATACAATGTATGAAATCATTTTCGGAACAATATAAAACAAACGACGTACGAGGAAAAGAAAAAACGCCGCTATGAAAACATGTTATAAACCGAAGACGTGAAATATTAACAAAGTACTCCTTGTATAATGCAACGATCGAAAAAAAAGAATACGTTAGAATCTGAGGGGGAAAGAAGCATAAATATATCCTTGTATAATGTAACGAGCGAAATAAAAAAATAAAATGTCCCAAAGTCGATATTTATAATAAAAATCTACAATGTGAGGA
Organism: Gentiana macrophylla; assembly: GCA_026214975.1. Classification (NCBI taxonomy): domain Eukaryota; kingdom Viridiplantae; phylum Streptophyta; class Magnoliopsida; order Gentianales; family Gentianaceae; genus Gentiana; species Gentiana macrophylla. Next base: position 91,648,523 of record CM047817.1, read on the forward strand.
AAAATTAAAAAAAGATTCAAAAACGTCGCTATAAGTCGAAAATATTTGGCAAAACAATCGCTATAATCGAAATATGAAAAAAAAAAAAAAAAAAGCAAAAATGTCGGGCCAATCATATAAAACACCAAAACTTTCTTGCTCCTTTATTGTAAAAATATAATCTAAATTTTTATTTTTCATTCCACCAAAAAATGCATCTAAATTTTTTTTGTTTTTCATTCCACCAAAATGCATTACATTAATTTTTTGTAATATATGCACAACTTTTGAAATAATTTGCTCGTGTTGTAACATGTATTTTTGTATGGTGATTACTGCTTGAAAGGCGTATTTTGATGACACTACTATCATCTGGTTCATTATCATTCTCATCATTTAGTACGGATTCAATAATTTCTTCGTCGGTAGGCGAGTCCATAACTGCATCATTCTCGTTAGGATAGTTCAAAAGTTGTTCGACGTCCATCACATTTCTATAATGATATAGCAATACATAATACATTGTACATACTTAGTCCATACGTATATTGCATGTATTCCTAATCTCGAGCCTAAAGAAAATGAATGTAATTAAGTTTTTCATAAGAATTTGACCATACGTTAAAGGTAAAAATACTAATAATAAGAAAATAAATAAAGAAAATTGTAAAAATACTATCTAAATGAATAAATATTCATTTATCGATAAATGAATAATCTCATTGTATAAGTATTTCGATTGGTATAAGTCTTAAAAAAATGCTTGTGTCATTTTTGAACTCATGATCATAAGACAAATAAGGCAAATTATGTGTATCGTATTCAACTAGGACACCATAGCATTGTTTTAACATTATGAAGAACTAAGTACATATACTAATAATAACATTAATTTAATTTTATAAAAAATAAATTTTTTTTTTTTTTCAAATTTTGGGTGGACTTGAGACCACAACACTCATAGAGTGAGTACGCCCCTGTATAGGGTGGGGTGATGGGTGTGGTGGGGTAAGATGGTAAGGTATGGTGAGTGATGGGGTAGGGCTCTCTCAACCCCCACCAAACTCTAACATTTCATCATATCCTACCCCATTAGGCAACCTTACTTATCAATCAATATGACGACTATTAAGTTTATTTCATTCACTTCCTATGATTTTATTTCATTAATACGTAACAAACATGTCATAAAACTATCAAATAATAACTCAAAGAACATCTCATTCACCCCTTGGAATGTCTTCTTCTTTGGAGTGCTAGTTCTTTATTATTGAAATTTAGCTAGTTCTTCTCCAAAAAAAAAAAAAAATGTTTTGGAGTGTTCGAGATTTTTCCCCTATATGGAGTTTGACTTGCCCCAAAAGTTTTGTAATAATGTTTAATTTCAAAAAACATAGGAAATGCAATTCTTAATATAGTTTTTAATTTTTTTTGGTTGCAGAAACAAACTATTCAACACAGTAATAAAGTTATTGTTACAACCATTCATCTACAACGAGCCGAATATAGTAACACAATTTACTTAGTAGTAATTGAGTGGTAATGGTAGAGTAATAATTCACAAATTTTGAGAGAGAAAAAATTTTGAGACAAATTTTGAAAGAATGAAGCGTCCAACCATTGACAAGCTCCAAACCACACAGAAAACCATCGCCAATCCAAACACCCATGGCATCACCATTAACCCAATCATAAACATCACAGATCCACAAACCATCAAACTTAAAGATATCCCCAATAGCAGCCACGTCATCCCCGCCGGAGTTATTCTCTGAAGTTCAAAATTCCCTGCCGCCGGTGATTCGATCGGCGGCGACGTTTGGGGAGATCGTAGTATATCTAGAAACAAAGATGATAGCTCGTCAAACAACACTTTTAACAGCGGATCTTCTTGTTGTTGACTCTTCTTCATTTTCATCTTTGATTTTGCTTCTGAACCGAGAATTTAGAAACGGGAATTTCAATACTGATTAATCTGGAAGAGAGAGTTTAATTACAGGGATTTTCATATTTCAACTGGGATTTTTTTACTTGCAACATGGGGGAAAGGAGGAGTGCGGGGGCATCATTTGGCATGAATTTTGATGAGGGTCGGAAATTTATCAATTTTTAAAATTATCACGCGTATATTTGTATATTTACCTGCATACGTGTAATTATAGAAAGAATGAGATAAAAAATTAGATATCGTTGTAAAAAAAAAAAAAATTATTTTGAGGGTAATTGCACATCCAGAGTGGGTGGGAGCCCCCCCCCACCATGTTTCTTATCACGTCACCCTGTGTATTAAAGAAAATAAAAATAAAAACGTGTTTCTCGAGAAATGATTAAATTCATGAATCATGAAAAATATCATTAAAATACTAATTAAACCTCGCCAGGCATAACATATTCTCAAAGACTTAATCAGGACATCTATTGCTAATGGGCTGAAAGGGGTCCGATTTAATATTGGGCTTCATCTATCACATAACTTCATCAAAAGTGGCGCCCATATGACCGATGATGGGTCTGTGATTTTAACTTTGGGGTATCAAAAGATTAGGAATCGATTATATCGAATATGTCAGGTAGGCTGGATTAAAAATATTTTATGAATCTGACTAGACTACCCATATTATTTAGTGTAATATTTTATTTTATTTTGGGTGGGGCTTAGCCCCCCTAAATTTCTACACAGCTCCATCCTTGCATACGACATAGGTCGGCTCTAATGCTCTATTAGTATCTTATCGAGATAACGTATGTCGTTCTTTGTCTTTTATGACCAACACGGTGTGATGCATCTATGGCCTCAGAGTGCTGATATGGTGTAGGTTCACCTCGGCCGCTTATAATTCGGCTCATGCAAGTCAGGAACAACCTCATCAGATATCATCATTTCGTAGAATTTGAAACCAATGAAACACAATCCAACCCAAAATCCAAACCGAAAACCAAAACCCAAACTAATTGAAACCAAAAACCAAGTTTTTATTTTTTCGGGTGACCCAACCCAACCCGATATATATATATATATATATATATATATATATATATATATATATGTGTGTGTGTGTGTGTGTGTGTGTGTGTGTGTGTGTGTGTGTGTGTATTCCGTCCAAAGTAAAATGGTGTTACCATATTGCTGATATCACTTCATTTTTAGTTTCCGTCTACGATTCTTTGACCTTTTTGGGAAAAAAAAACCGTGTATGTTTTTTTTATGTATGATTATTGGTCTTTAATTATTATGTCTATATGTTGTTGGTTTGTTATATGTCGTTGGACTCTTAATTATCAAATTTTAACATTTTTCTTTCCTAAAAAGGTGTTTTCTTAAACGATTATTTTACGAAGGGATTCAGGGTTCTAGACCAATTCTTTAGACGAGGCACTTTCAATTCTGTAAACAATTTTTCTTAATGTAAATAAGCATACATAAAAAAGGGTCAAATTTTATTGACTTACAAATTTTACATCACATATTTCTTGAAAAATTTACATGGTACTTTTAAATATCTCTTCTAACACTTTTCTCAAAAAAAAAAAAAAAAATCTCTTCTAACACACTTAGAAGCAAAATCTCTATCAATATAAAATAATCTATAATCTTCTCCATATATATAATTGTTATAAGATTATCGTCAGTAGGTGGAAAAGCGGAAAGGCAGGTCATTTCAAATACCGATAAGGTTAAAAGAAAAAGAAAAAAAAATATATCACCGGGGATATCAAAAAGTTGTGATACTGTTCCAACTTAAAATGCCAATATTAAGTAAAAAAAAAGATTTCTAGAAGTATTTATTGGATTGTAGTCAATGAAGAGTTAATTATATCATTAATGGATTTATCGAAGCCCTAAAATCAACTATATTTTGGTGGATTGATTACATCCCACTCTTGGGTCTATGCTCAGGGCCGGCCTCTGATTGGCCCTCAATCACATGCCCTAAAATTAAAGGATGCCTGCATTAACTCCACCATGCATGATACCTATATAAATGGCTCTTGTCTTCTTTTTCAATACTACGTTATTGGCTTGATTTCATTCAATTTAGGTACGTATGTAATCTCAACAACACAGTCATAAATAACCAACAAATTCTCTAGTTTTGCAGGTTGGAAATTTCGCAAAAAGATCCAATTACCCGCCACGTCACACTAAAACATTTCTGGCATGTTAAGCCCATCCTTTATTGAGCATTTAGTAAATTAAATACATCGAAAAGTAGGGATCTAAATCATTCGTATTCATTTAAAACTACCTGCAGCGTAATCTTTTCTCAAATCTATAAAGTCCATAATGTCTAGATCTCTTAAGTTGAGCAATCAGGACAAAAAGATTTTGGGTTTTTGTCCTGGTTTTATTTTGTTGGTTTAATACATAATATGTGATACACATCATTTTATTTATGTTTTTAATACAACAAATAGTATGGACGGATCATTTAATTATACTTTATTAAATTTTGCTTAAAACCCAACTCTGCAAAGTAAATTTTCAAAAAAAAATTCCCCACATCATGAAACTATCTATATATTATATTATTATTATTATATATATATGTAGAGAGTATATAAAATCCCCCATCTTATAAGCTGATACACTATATATTACACAAATTCTTTGGTCCAACATTATAGAAAACATAAAATTATTGTAATATGATGATTAGCCTTATATAAAAAAAAACAACAGAAATGAAGACCATAATTTGATTCTTCTGCAGGTCTTTTATTAAAAATATAATATTTCTTAAATTGTCATGGCAACCAACCAGCCATGTAGTTATTCACACCTGACCCTCCTGCTCCTCCTGATGCTGAAATTGTTAGTTGATCTGTAGTCTGGTATCTGTAAGAAAATCATTACGAATGTCATAATCTGATATGATATACGATATTGACGTCACAATGAATCTTTTTTCTAGGCACCACGGTAATATCCGACCTCTGGAAAGTCGATTGTAAGGTTGACATTCGACTTTTCGATTTTCCAAAGGTCGAATGTCCATTTTCGACTCCTATACACGTAAGGTCGAATCTCGGTCGAAATGTGGTGCCACGGAGGATTCACTGTGGTACGAATAACATCGCCCTTTTTATAATTATGGCATGAAAACACATTGCATTAATTTCTAGCTATAATTCAATCACAAGAAATACTCTATAAGTATCCACACTTGACCTGATATATAGGGATATAATGCTTTATGATAAACGTCATTTCACTGTCACATCAGGTTATGATAAACAACATTTCACTACCACATCATTGTAAGATACTAACAACACGAGAAATACTCTCATATGTAAGTATCATAACCTGATATGACATTGAAACCGATACACGTTTACGATAAACACCTAATTCACGACCAGATCAGGTTGTGCAACTTGTACTGTCTTAAAATACTCTATCAAAAAACCTGATGCTCACTTTATTTACCTCAATTTACGAGCAAGGATACTAGGTCGATATCGTAGTACTTCGGAAAGTACAAAAGTATGATTAGTGTATATATACAAGAAGAAAGACATACCCCATTTGCAAAGTAGGTTGATTGTCCAACATATGAAAGAAGCCATGGTCATGACTTTGAGGCTGCTGAGTTTGGTGTCGGCCATAACCGACTTCCGGTACTGCATTTGGATTCCATTGCAGGTTTAGTTGGCTTCCTTCCATCAACTGCATACATTCATCATGTATACATAGTTATATATATCATCAACAAATGTACATATATATGTCCTTTTTCAGAAAAAAAAAAAACTGATTACTCTCTTTATATGACAACATTTAGCGTTTATTAGTAGACGATAACAGATACTGTCACAATATTGTGTCACTACGTAATATCGTATTGATTTATATATATATATATATAGGCTCATGGTTTTGGATGATATGTATGTATCATGGTTTACTTACTTAGCCACTTACCCTATGTTTCAAGTTTTTGTTTGCTTCATTCAGTGCATGTTCCTGAGAAACAGATAGATTATAACCATAATCAAAACGCGAAATGCATGCTAATCCCACAATAAATTTGTCACGAGAAACGATACCAAACGCGTTTATATACGTTATTAATCATAACTGAAACTTAATTAATTATATCATATCATTAATTTACCATGATTGAATAGACCATAACTTCTGAGAACGAATTAAGTCTAGGTGCACGTACGTACCTTCCTTTGAAGATCCGTGAGCTGATCTAGCATAAGTTGGGTCTGCATTTTTTTACAAATTTCAACCAAAATTAGTACTATGACAGTCATAAAATAAGTTTAATTACTTTAATTAATTAGAGGAATATATACACGTCGATAAGAACAAAATAATAGGGCTACTTTACACAAGATATAAGCTTACTTTATGCCCCGCGTTTTTCATTGGAGGACTCCTAGGATGCCCTTCAGTAGAAGGGGATCCAGAGTCCACACTAATTCATCTATGTTTGCTAAAACAAAATTCTAAGACAATAAGCACGTACACTGTAACGTACATGGTAAATCATGCATATCGTCTCAATCACAACATTTGATCACGAAATCAACTGTGTGTGTATATATATATATGTGTAATATATATTTGCATAATGGATTGAGAAAGAAAAATACTCGAGTGGATCGGATTTGATTGAGGGACATATCAAGCTGCCTTTCCAAAGATTCAAGCTCCTTGCTGTTTAGAGGACCTAGGTCTTCTCCCAACAGGTTCCTGGTTTTTCACCAATTTATGATCATTATTCCCATAAAAAATAACAGAATCAAAAGTTTTTTTTTTTCTTCCAGTTTCTTTTTGTTATAAATAAATTAAGACATCACACACACACACACACATGTTAGAAACTGATAGAATAAACAAGTGAGAATATTAAACCTTTGTGATCTCTGTAGGGCTTCATAACGAGCTTTAAGCTTCAAATACTCCTGTTGACTACTTAGCTCCTATACACACATTATCAGAAATATTACACGCTTTTCAATCCAACGGTGAATAAAATAGGCAAAAGAATAATACATATACATACACATATGTATGTATGTATGTATGTACATAGATAGTGTACAGATACTATTATTCTTTTAATCAAGCTACTATTCAAGTCAGGAAGGAGAATCGGATTTGGTGTAGTAGTAATTACGCGCTTTTCAATCCATAGGTGAAAAAAACAGTCAAATCGATATTATAGAGGAGAGGGTATGTAAGTAGGTTTTATCCCCTGATGTTTACGAGAAAAGTTATGGTGGGAGAGCGATTTTAGAGTGATACCAAGTGGAGGGGTGTGATTAATTCTCATCACACATAGTAGATGTGTGTAGGTGTGACATGGAATAATCACAACCCTCCACTTGATATCACTCTAAAATCACTCCCCACCATAACTTTTCTCGATGTTTTCTGGGTGAGGGTAAGTGATTTTCATATATTTTGAGACGGAGGGAGTACATATTGCCCAATTTAATTACATGCAGACATCCCCACAAAAAATAATTACATGCAGACATGATTAAATGATAGATAAATGAATGTCCATTATATTGCTAATTAATGTGCATTAATTAATTAATTAAACAAATACCATAAAATAAATAAAAAAAGATGGTGAATATTAATTACCAGTGCTTCTCTTGCAGAGACATCAGGTTCAGGGGCACCATAGTTGCATTTTTGGTACCTGTCCAGAGTCTTGAGCATGCTGTGCAATAATAATGTATATATACACTAAGTCAATGAAAATGGATGGATGATGTAATATAGATATCAAATAAGCTTGTAATACACATAAATTGAGAAAGTAGTTATGACATAACGGTTAATAATATTAAAGTTACATTAGCGTCTCTAAAACAAGAGTAATGATCTGAGCGCACGGTTGTCTTGGCCACAACGAAAAAAACAACGGCCATCCATCATCTCGATGATCATAATAAGTCTAAATTGATTATGACGTGCACGTATCATTACTTCTAAAACAAAAGAATTATGTAAAATAAAAATTCAAACTATTCAAATTGACAAATAACCAAATGCAAGAGAATCTCTCCTCATTGCATAATTTGCAACTTTTGCATTAACTTGTAGCATACAAGATACATAATCTTCATTTAAATTATGTAAGATAGAGATTTTTATACGTTTCAGTACTATATATAATAGAGATTTTGTAAAATAGGGAATATACTAAAAGACACTGACGCTAGTTATCTTAGCCAACCATTGTTTAGTAGCATACAATTTGATTAGCTATCTAAGATTTTTTTTTACCCTATTGAAAATGGTGTCCAAAGTTCAACATGGTGGATGCCTAGTTGCATATGTATCAGTGAAACACTTTTTTTTGGTTACAAACTATTAGAAGCAAGTTGTGTAATGCCTCAGGAATTGATCTAGCGGTGCGAATTTAGTCACAATGATCTAGTAGCTAGTAACTATTTAGTCTCATCGTCCTCGTTTGACATAACTAGTCCATTATATCTCAACATTATATCATGGTAGTGTTTTATCTCACATCTTCAACGTGGGATATCTTCTTCTCCACATCTTAACGAACTGGCATATCCTTAAGTCAGGACTCTACCAGCGAATTCGAGAGGTGCCCCCACCGTCTCCCGCGGTGTGGCACTTAGTTTTGCTTGGTAGTCGACTATGTTACCTATAACGACTAGCACGTGAGACTAATGCCGCTACTTGGGTTACAATGGACTTAGTAACTACTTAAACTCATCATCATAAACTTCTATTATATGAGAAAAAGGTAGGAATTGATTACCTCTCTTTCAACCATCGGATATCATATTTCTGTTACACATGTATCATAAAATTTAGCGTGTATCGGTATATGTTTCACTTATTATGAAGTGACACTCATCCCATAATTTAGCACGTCATTAAAACACATTAAAACACACCAACTTCAAATCACAGGAGTTACACTATGTTGATGAATCCAGATAACACATTTCATTTTAGTATGAAACTGTGAGCAAGGACGGAACTAAGCTTTGGCTAAGGTGGGCGTAGCCCACCCGGTTCACTCCAACACAGTTAGTTATCTTAATCTAGTCCATCCCACCATACAAATATAATCTATTACCCCACCCAAACATCAATTCATGGTTCCGTCCCTGACTGTGAGGTTCATATCAATCCACATTGTCTAACTCCTCAAATGGAGTTTACCTAAAATTTCCCTCAAATCACAATAAAAAAAGAAAGAAATTTGACAAAATATGCCTTAAAAGACAAATAGTTGGCCAACATGGCAATGGCCTCAAATGTAGTCATTCACCCGAAGGTTCCGGTTTCGAGTCCCAATGAGGACAAAAAATGCGCGTGTGTATGTTTCGTATCCTTAAAAAAGATAGTTGAAAAAATATACTTCCAAAACAAGCATTTGAGAAATATGTTCTAAAAGCATTTTGTGGATATTCCGTAGCAAATTAGTAAATCCGCAACAAAATGATTTTGGATCATATTTTTCAAACTTAAACTTTTGAGGAATATATTTGCCAAAAATGTTAATGTTAGTGAAAATATGTTCAAAAGATAACATTATGATAATATGCCCCAAAAACATTTCACTGTGAATTTGCTACGGAATAACCACGTATTCGTTACAGATTACGAAATGTTTTTTAAACATACTTTTTCTAATGTTATCTACATTTTTACATTTTTATTAGCATTAAACTTTTCAAGCATTTTTTTTTTTAAAATTTCCCCATAAATAAAAAATATAGCAGAGAACAAGTAGGATTGAGTGATTAAAAGATGTTTCTGTAACAGAAATTAAACAGTATATATGTCAAGAGAACACTTTAAAATCCGGTCCATAAATGTAAACAACACCAAAACTTCACACATATCACTTCTCTGTAATTATAATTATGAATAAAAAAAGGTAATTTTTAACCGACATGATTCTGTTTAATATCCATAGGTAACTAGCGGTAAACGAAGTGGATTTTGCAAATCGTTTTTACTGTTAAGCAAATGATTTGGTGAAATTAGGGCAAATGTCCGTCAGGTTTTAGACAACATTCAGTATATTTCTTTTCCTAAAAAATTCCTATATTTAACTGGAAAAATAAATTAATATTTTTTATGATTTAAGAGGATAAAAAAGACCCCTAAAAAAAGATAAAAAGGAGGAAATTTTTAATTAAATCGGAATTGCAGTAGCTTCAAAGAGAAATGGGAAAATAAGTAGTAAATAAACCTAATTGCATCAGAGCAAACCCTAATTATTAAAATCAATTAAAATTGGGAATAAATAAGAACAAGTGGAAAATTGAATGACTTTCTCAGCTACTTGTTATTGGTTGATTAAGTATCTCCTAAGCAATTAATCCAGATTTTAGCTGGTTTTTCAGGAAGGAAAAAAAAAAGGAAAAATTGCCAGCAAATTCACATATATTCCAAAAGAAATTATCAGGAGTTGAAAAAAAGAACCCAATTTTTTTTTGAAAAAATACCCAAATTTTAGAATGTAAGAAAATTAAAAGAAAGGTACAACAAGAGAATTATTCTGGTTTAGTAGAAGATATGACCAGAAAAAAAAAAATTTTGATTTCAGCAAAGAAGATACAACCCAAAGCCCTAAAGATAGAAACTTTGAGCTTACTTTATTTGGAGAGATCCCTTTTACTCAGCAGATGCTTCAGAGATTTATTAAAAAAAGATGACCATTCTTGCAGATTGAAGAACATCCCAAAACACCACACACAAAAAAGATGATTCTTTACTTGAACAAAATTCAAGAAATGTATGGGAAAAAAATAATTGGAATTTAGTAAATTTAGGTTAATTACCAATATGTACAAGGATCTGTGATGGGATATATATATATATACATACACACCATCAGACCCTATGTTTTTAATAAAATTTTGGAAGCTAGAATGAAACATGAAACTAGAAGAGCAAAGATGAAAAGGGATTTTAAAGTGTATAAACAAAATAAGGTAAAAAAAAAAATTAAAAATCATCATAAATGTAGAAATGATCTTCTTTTCATGGCTTTCTCTGCCAGATCTAAACACCATCTCTATGCACAAAGCCCCATATACACCAAATTATACACCAAAATGGTAACTCTCATAACTTATAAGGAACATATTCAGATCTTGAAATAGAGAAAAAGATTTAGTAAAAAAAGATTTTGTATATGTATATATATGTAACATATTATATAAATTATTATGATATAATATATATATATGTGTATACCTAGAGCTACTGCAAAATTCATAGAGCTTTCCTCTATTGGAGAAGATGATCAAAGCAAGTTCAGCATCACATAGAACAGAGAGCTCATAAGCTTTCTTCAAGAGCCCATTTCTTCTCTTGGCAAAGGTAACTTGCCTATTGATTTTGTTCTCTATTCTCTTAAGCTCAACCCTACCTCTTCCCATTTTCAGCTTCCTTTTCTTTTTCTCTCTCTCTCTATTTCTGTGAAAATTCTGATTATGTGTTAGAGAAAATCTCTGAAACACAAATCCCTTTTTGATAAATCTCACGTATGTATATGTATCTATCTATCATATATATGACACTTCTTAAAGGAAACCTCCTAGACTTTGCTTCAATATAAATGAGAAAGTCTTTCTTTTATCTCATTTATGTGTGGACTTTAGATATTTTAAAGACTATGAGGACTTGCATTTTTTATTTTTAATTTTTTTTTTTAACGTATTCTCTATTTTACATTTTTAAACGTTATTCCTGTTAACGGTGAAATGGTGAAATGCATCAAAATATAATTTGAATACGGATTTTGTATGTTCTGCGGTGTAATTCAGGGACTATGTATTTTAGACATCTTTATAACATTTGCCATCAAATCTTTAGAGATTAGAACAATACATTTTATTTACTAGACCTTTATCTAATTAAGGTGAAGTATATTAGAATTCTATTATAATTTCTATGACATTAAAAATAGAGAATATGTGTTTGACATCATATATGTATGTCTATTAAAGTTTAAGAAATTTGTATTTTACCGATACAAAATGTATATGATGTAGAAGATGTATTTTACGGTGTGTACTGCAAGTGTTTTTATAGAAATTATGTTGTACATATTTTTCTGATACATCTCAATGGTTTGTATCTCTATTTTAGTTAGTTAATTAACTTGTTTTACAGAATGTTATTTGATAGATATGTATGTCTATTATATATATTTAACTTGTTTTACAAAAATGCAAGTGCTCTAACAAACATTTACAGATCTGCATCTTTATTTTCAAATGTACATTTAACTCATTATAAGATGTCGGGAAAATCCACTTTTAAATTGTCAACTTTGATGAAGATTATATGGTTTATTTTCAAATTGTATGAAGTTGAAATTCATACTCGACAAAATTGATGAAATTGAGTTATATATATAATGACAAAAATTGATTATATGAGAGGAAAAAAAAAAAATTCAAATTTAATCATTACATATGAAAAAAACAAAATTCAATGGTATCTCTGATACAAAATACTTAAGGCCTTGTTTATGACATAACTAAAGGCCAAATATTAATTTGAATGTCAATGTGGGATCTTAAGGTCTTGTTTATGATGTAACTGAAGGCAAAATATTAATTTGAATGTAAATGTGGGATAAGTCTCACCCAATGACTCAAGAAATCTCCACACTCGTCCAACGTCTCATATCCAGAAATAGAAATAATGTTTCGCCTCCACAAGATCACAAAAACCAAACAAATCCAAATAAAAAAACTAAAAGAAGTTGTCTCTGGATGCTATGAACAATAACTAGTCTCTCTGGTGGTGAGACTCAATCTCACATCGTTAATTAAGTTCACATATAAGTAATGCTTGTACAAATAAGATGTATCATTCAAAATTAATTTTGATTGCCCATAGTCTAATGTTTGGGTTTTTGTCAATTGAGTTTCAGAAGAGTTTTTGTATTTTGTGATCTTCACTATAGTCTGTAGTGATATTATTCTCCGGTAGATGAAACTCGTGTTGAACGAACCACATAAATTTATCAATTTCATATTTTGATTCGGAATTCGTTTTCTAACAAGTATAGTGTCACGGTGGAGTGTGTGACATGCTGACAAATATTTGTGACAATTTTAATTCAATTTGACACAATTATAAAGGGCCCGGGAATAAGAACAAGACATATGTCACCAATTATGTTTGGTCGTAAACTAATAAAATAAGATGAAGGGTAAAAGTGTAATTTACATCTGTATCATTGGTCAATCACCATCCCGTGTGGTGTCTATTGCAAGTTGACAACATCTAATATGTTACATGTGCATGTATGCATTATTTTATCAACTAAAAACAGTTTACCAATTAGGCATTTATCCAAGTTTGAAAACCTATTACTATATAAATTATATATTATGAATATTACAATCAGATATGAAACTAGACATGAGGGAGTCAATCAAAGATATAAATAAGTCAAGCGGTTCATGAGTGATTTGAGTTTGGTTCAACGAATTGCATGAATAGTTCGTTTGATATGACTCGAGACCGAATATAGGCTCGACTTGAATATTAAATTAATCAATTTCAAGTATTCTTATACTTGACACGTCAGTTCACGATCACACTCTTTAGCCCTAAACTTTTATGTAAAACATCTCTTAGGTTTTAGATAATAGTTCCTTATCTCTTTTCCTAAATACACTTTAATTAGTTTCTTTGCTTTTTAGAATTTTTTTCGTAATTAGGGTTCTATAAACCTCTAAATAGGCTCATAATTGCCCGAGAACTCATAATTTCGCGAATATGTTCTCCTACTCTAATAAGTCAATTTTCGTAATGTGCTTTTATGTGTTCTTATGTGGTTTATTTGTGTTCCCAACTAATATTTATTAAGATACAATTATTAACCTGTAATGTAATGAGTGTAGTACCATGATCCAATGATCATGTTGGATTGTATTACCCGGTTGTTAGCATGATGTTTTGATACATATTTATTAAATTTTATGTTTTACCATATTATATGCGAGTTAAATCATACAAGATGCTTCATTTCATGAAATGGATTTTCTTATTGAATATACTTTAAACTAAAAATATATCATGATTTTTTTTTTATATTTTTGGTAGTCTTTTGAAATAAAAACATATATATTTGAATTAACTCAGCAACCTTGTATTCATCAGCTCGACTTAGTTTCAAGTTTGAATGTGTTTGTAATCATAGATCCGAGATTATAATCTTCCGGATATATAATATCTTACTCTACTATTCATATAGTTTTCAAGTGTCCACTGATATAACTATACATTTGGATAACTCTTCACAAATGATTTGTAGATGGAGCAAGGCATTAATGTCCGCATAACCCTTCTATAATGTCTTATCCTCGACTATTGTTTATTCACCGGTGATCGATATCCATGATCATATCATGGATTCGGCCGATCAATAAATTCTAGATTTAACCACCGAGGAGACCGTATCTCTACTTCATGCAGAAAGGCGTAAACTACATCTTTGTGATTTACATTCCCGGCTATCAATCCCTAAATGATTCTAATATAGAGGGGAATGGGAAAGCTTCTCAAAGCTAACTTTACCACCACATCAAACACCACATTTGAAAAGGAACGTATGTGCCTTGACGGTTAAACCTTGAACTTTCAAATGATGTTAGATAGATTATTTAAGGGTTCATGGACCAGTTTTGTGCCTAAATCATCAGAGATACTTAGGAAGTCCTAATAGAAGCACACCATTCAGGATTCTGTGTCCACACATGCACTACAAATATGTATGAGGACCTCATGAGTCACTTTTGGTGGCAAGGAATAAGAAGTGTTGCACATAGTGTTAAAGTGTGTAGTTTGCCAACAGATTAAGGCATAGTATCAATGTCCACCTGGTTCTTGAAGCCTGTGGAGGTACCCCTGTGAAAATTGGATGAGATCACTATAAACTTAATGTGGATGCCACATGGGTGATAGTATGCCGCTTAACATAGTCTGCACACCTTTTAACTATCAAGAATGAAACTTTATCAGATGACCAAGCATATTTGTATGTTGATGAGATCATCCGGATTCATGGTGTTCTCTCTTTCTATAGTATCACATAGAGACACCAAGTTTACATATGCTTCATGGAATAGTTTCTGGATAACTTGGGGACGAAGTTGCACTTCAGCACAGGTTTTCACCCTCAAGTCGATGGTCAATTTGAGAGGATCATTCAGACATTATAAGATATGCTGAAAGGTTTGTTACAGTATAAAGGTTGAAGGGAATGCTGAGTGCAGTCAGCTAATACACTTTGCTGATAAAGGCATGAGCCTCTATTTGATAGTATGAGGACAAATAACTGCATGAGTAGTCTAGTATAGTGTAAATGTAAAGCGGTTATTCAGTTATAGTTTGTAGTAACCGTTTGTAACTTACTTTTAACTGATTCATGATGTGTATGTATTTATAAATACCCCATGATCTGTGGAAAATCTCAGCCCAAGCCCATATAAGAGGAGGGGCCTCATCCCCAAAACCTAGGTTATGAGGTGAGGGAAATATATCTCGTAATATGGTGGGATACACAATCACAAGTTCCCAATGTGGGATACTTTAACACGCCCCCTCAAGTGTGGGCCTGGGCACTCTCAAGGCCAACAAAGAGGCTCAACACTTGCACAATAAAAGAGTGGCTCTATGATACCATGTGGAAAATCTCGGCCCAAGGCCATATAAGAGGAGGGGCCTCATCTCCAAAACCTAGGTTATGATGTGAGGGAAGTCCATCTCATAATATGGTGGGATACACAATCACAAGTTCCCAATGTGGGATACTTTAACATGATCAGCTACATTGTAATCTAACTTGTAACATTCAATTCAACTATAATAATTCTGCATTTTACTTTCAGTTTATAATTCCATAAACTTCATCATGGTATCAGAGCAAAAATTTCTGAATGTTTTCTTACGTTTATCTCTGAGTTTTTGAAGAATTGAGAGTGTTCTTCATCTTTTCTATGATTTCAGTTTCTTGAGAGTAAATTTTCCTGAATATTCTGATCATTTCTTGATCGTTTCTTCTGTTATCTCACCTTCATTGTTGATTTGAGATCCTTTTTGAGTTTTTGATAGCCATGGCAACTAAGAAACAAGAAATAATCCCTCCAGACCATTTTATGTTCATCCTAATGAGAATCTGTCTATGGTTCTTGTTCAGCCATTGATGAATGGCAACAACTACAATCCATGGAAAATGTTTATGGAGATGGTATTAATTACCAAGAATAAAATTGGCTTCGTAGACGGCACCATCAAAAGGCCAGAAGCAGATTCAGCAGATTTCCATGCATGGAGACAATGTGATACAATGGTGAGATCATGGATCTTGAATTCTGTAGAAAACACCATTGCCCAGAGTTTGATGTACTTCAAAAGTGCACATGCAGTTTGGAAAAATCTTGTAGCTAGATTGTCTAATGTTGATGCCTTGAGGCTTTCAGATCTTCTTGAAGAGATGCATCTGCTGAAGCAAGGTACTGATTATGTCAATCAATAATTAACAAAATTGATGGTTCTATGGAAAGAAATCAAGACTATCAGGCCTGTGTCAGTTTGTTCTTGTGATCATCAATGTCACTGCAATGCAATTAGCACACTAATGGATCATATGGAGGCTGAACATGTCATGAAATTCCTAAAAGGTTTAAGGGATGATTTTGAGCCAATGGTTTCACAGACAATGCTGATGGTGCCTTTCCGGGAAATCCATGACGCGTTTGCAATGGCCATTAAATTTGAAAGACAAAAGTTATATGTAGCAAATAGGGCCAAGAATCAAGATTCTATGGTTCTCTTATCTCAGAAAAGTGGACAGGGGCAAAATCAAGTAGTCGGTGAGACCTAACTCAGATCTCATCCGCAAATCCTGCACAGACCTAAGAATCTCAAGAAGGTTCAATGTAGTTTTTGTGGATTCAATTGTCATACTGAAGAGACTTGTTACAAGAAACATGGCTATCCTCCTGGTTTCAAGTCAAGAAGGGCTAATTTGGTAGAGGAAGAACAATCAGCAGAAGAAGATCATGCCCAAATTAGTGATGGACAGGGTTTCCCAAACTTAATGCACATCAGCTTGATAAGTTGATGGCTCTGCTGAGTTCTGATCCTCCTAGACATGCAGGGTTTGCTATTGGACAGCAGGCTACTAAGATTGTGACACACTACTCACCTGCTACAGGGACATGTGATATAAATTTAGTAAGATATATACAATGGATTTTGGACTCTGGTGTGACAGATCACATTGTAGGATCATTAGATCTGTTAAGCAATCCCAAACCTTCATCTGGTATAAAAATAGGATTACTTAATGGAAATAATGTTTTTGTCACACATATAGGACAAGTAAGGGCAAACCCTCAGCTGGTCCTACATGATTTCTTTTGCATTCCTGGTTTTAAATATAACCTTTTTTCTTTACGGGCCTTTATTAATAATACAAAAGGTGTAGTTGTTTTTCCTGCTAACAAATGTGTTTTGCAGGACAAGAACAAGAAAGTGATTGGTTCAGCTAAGCTACACAAAGGACTCTATGTCATGGATCAACTAATAAGACTTTCTGTTGTCAATGTTGCAGAAAATCACACATTGTCTGATAGATTAGATGATGTGCTTATATGGCATTACCGACTAGGACACTTGCCAGATAAGAGACTGCAAGTCATTAGTAGACAGTCTGCTGATGTCAAGTTTTATAATCATGACCTTTGTTATGTTTGTCTTATGGAAAAACTAAAGATAAATCATTTTCCTTTGAGCACTACTGTTGTGAATGCTATATTTGATCTTGTTCACATAGATATTTGGGGTCCCTTAAGACAACATACTGTCAATGGACAACAATATTTATTAACTGTTGTAGATGACTTTTCTAGATTTACTTGGGTTTTTTCTTATGAGGCTTAAATCTGAAGCTTCTGACCTTGTTAAATCCTTTGTTAAATTTGTTTCTACTCAATTTCACAAAGTTATTAAAGTTATTAGATCTGAAAATGGAGCTGAGTTCCAACTCCCTGACTTTTATACTCAGCAGGGCATCATACATCAGACATTTTGTGTCAGCACACCTAAACAGAATGGTATTGTTGAAAGGAAACATCAGCATCTGCTGAATGTTGCTAGGGACTGAGGTTCCAGAGTAATTTACCCATTGAATATTGGGGTCTTTTACATGCAGTAAAATTAATTAATGCTACACCTACACCACTACTGAAAGATAGCACTCCACATGAGATGCTTTTTGGCACCAAACCAGACTATTCTGTATTCAAGGTTTTTGGTTGCTTAGTTTTCTCTTGTACACTTCAGTAGTACAGGACAAAATTTGACTCAAGATATAGGACTTGTGTCTATCTTGGGAATTCAAATACGTCCAAGGGTGATATTGTTTTAGATATTACCAACAAAGACATCTTTGTTGCTAGAAATACTCAATTTCATTAGACTTATTTTCCTCTATTTCAATAGGTATTAGGAAGGGCAAGATATCTTGCTGACATGCCCATTCCTTTACCAATAATTGATAGTTTTGATGATCTGTTGAATGACTCAGCAGACCAGCCAAAAACAGGATCAGCTGCAGCTGAGGCATCTAATGAAGAGCATGCACCAGTTAATCAGGCACTTGAACCCACAAATTTAAGAAGGTCCACAAGAACAAGGAAATCACCAACCTTTTATCAAGGGGTGCTCATACTGTTCAACAGACTCTACACCTGCTGAGTGCAGTCATGAGCCTGGAAAACCTCTCAACAGATTATGCCAGATTTATTAATACTATTGATGCTGTTAAAGAACCCAAGACTTACAATCAAGACATCAATCATGATGAATGGAAAGAAGCAATGCAAAAAGAGATTGAAGCTCTACAAAAGACTCATACATGGGAAACAGTTGATCTGGCCCCAGGCAAGAAACCCATTGGGTGTAAATGGGTATACAGAATCAAATACAACCCTGATGGTTCGGTAGAGAGAGATATAAAGCTAGACTAGTAGCAAAAGGCTACAATCAAACATATATGATTGATTATCAAGAAACCTTCTCTCTGTTGTCAAGATTACTACAGTTAGAACATTACTTGCAACATCAGCTAATAATTGGCATTTACATCAGATGGATGTCAACACTGCTTTCTTACATGGAGATCTGCATGAAGAAGTATACATGCGGTTACCCCCAGGTTGTGCAGCAACTAAACCAAATGAAGTTTGCAGACATACTAAGTCATTGTATGGCCTCAAGCAAGCCAGCAGACAGTTGAATTGCAAGTTGACTGAATCTTTGGAGGCTCAAGGATTCGTTCAATCCAAAAATGACCACAGTTTATTCACAAAAGGGTCAGGACAGTCATTTATTGCCCTGATGGTCTATGTAGATGACATCATAGCAGCAAGCCCTAATGAGAAGTTAATTCAGCAGGTCAGGGATGCCCTATATCAGCAATTCACTATTAAAGATCTTGGAAATTTGAGATATTTCCTAGGCATTGAAGCTGCTAGGTCACCTGCAGGCATATCAATCTCTCAAAGAAAATACACCCTTAATCTCCTAGAAGAATATGAATTTTGGGAGTAAAACCTGCTAAGACACCTATGGAGTCTAAGAAACTTTATAGCATGGTGATTCACCCATTTTGGAAGATAATACTTCTTACAGATCCTTAGTGGGGAAACTCATATATCTTACTAGATATTGCCTTTGCAGTTCAACAGTTAAGTCAATTAGAGACACTCCTCTTGACGAGACATATAAGGCGCACTTATAGGTCATTGAGGTATTTGAAGACTAATCCTGGTCAAGGAATCTTATTCCCAGCAGACAACATCTTTGTACTTAAAGGTTTTACAGACAGTGATTGGTCTAGTTGTCCTGAAACTAGATATCGGTATCAAGTTATATAATGTTTCTAGGAGATGCTCCAATCTCTTGAAAGTCCAAGAAACAAACAACTATAGCTTGAAGCTCATCAGAGGTTGAGTACAGGCTATGGCAAATGCAGTTTATGAAATCCAGTAGCTGATTTATATACTACAGGATTTGCAGTTCCAATTCGCTGTTACTGTTGTGTTATTTTGTGTGATGGCGATAAGGCAATGCACATTGCTCATAACCCAGTCTTTCATGAAAGAACAAAACATATTGAAATTGACTGCGTTGTTGTGCGAGACAAAGTCAAATAAGGACTTGTTAAACTTCTTCCAGTGAACACAAAAGAACAAGTAGCTGACATTCTCACCAGGGACTTGGATGCACCTATTATCTCCTATCTACTAGACAAATTAGGAATTTCAAAGATCTTCCAGAGTTCAAGTAGCCGAAGGGAATGCTAAGTGCAAGTTGTTCATATACCACTCTCAGCTTGAGAGGGTGTTACGGTATATAGACTGAAGGGAATGTTGTGTGCAGTCAGCTAATACACTCTGCTGATAAAGGCACAACAGCCTGCTGAAAGTATGAGGACAGTAGCCTGTTGAGTAGTCTAGTATAATGTAATGTAGAAAGCGGTTATTCAGTTATAGTTTGTAGTACCGTTTGTGGCTTACTTCACTGATTCATAAGGTGTATGTAGTTATAAATACCCCATGATCAGCTACATTGTAACCTAACTTGTAACTTTCAGTTCATCAATAATAATTCCGCATTTTACTTTCAGTTTATAATTCTATAAAATTCATCAAGGTTGCATCTTAGAGTTTAAGGAAAGTGGGTTATGTACTTGTTTCTTATAACATCTCCTACCATTCTAGCATCAAGATGCCTCATTTTGATGAGATATGCATAGCCATCACACTATGATAAAGTTGGAGAGAAGTGGTTTACATGGCCTCAACTTGATCAGGAACATTGGAATATTGGATAAGGTTCCCATGGTGAGGGAATGGTTGAAGACAGCCCAAGACCAACAAAAGAGTTGAACATACAGTAAGAGACGACATATATCCTTTGAGGTTGGAGATAATATATATCTGCAATTAAGTAGCATCTATGAGATGATTCAGATGTTTTGGAAAGAAATGAAAGTCAAGTCCAAGATGTGTGGAACATTTTGAGATCATTAAGAAAGTTAAGGAACTTGTGTATCAGCTGTAGATTACCTTTTTCCCTAGCTCGGGTCCATAATGTTTCATATGTGCCTCTCTTGAGAAAACGTATATTAGAATCTCGTCATACAATTGATCTTACCCCAAGAGTTGTTTTAAGAGAACCTTTACTAGGATGATTAGCAAGAGATCTTGGAGAGGAAGGAAGAACCTTATGGGGTAAGATGGTGGCCTTGGACAATGTGTTGTGGTCTAATCTTACCGGATAAAAGGTTACTTGGGATATTGAATCCGAGATGCAAACCAAGCATATATCCTTTTTTATTGTAGTTAGGTATATTCAGTTTCTAGGATGAAACTTCACATAAGGATGGAAGGATGTCATAACACGAATAATTAACTAAGGGCATTTCTATCATTCTAGGGGGGTGTTGCATCAAAATTGTGGTAGCTCACTATCAGAACTGCAATAGGCTCAAGACTCGATGGGGAGTATAAAAGTCCAGAGTTACAGATTTAGTGTTCATAATTCTCCTCACTCAGACTGCACCTAAAAATCATCAAATCTTGATCTATTCACCTTTTAATCGAAGTTAATCAAGGCACACTGATTACCAACGAAGAGGAAAACATTATGGCATCAATTACTGCAACTCTTAGTAAGAAATCTCGCATTATTATTTCTTTCTTCATGCTTTCAATATTCTAGTTGATTTCTTCTAAGTTGTAATTGATTAAAGTATTGTGTTAATCATAATGGTCGATTTTCAAGGAGATTTTTCAATTCCAAGCCCAATTTTTGAGTCATTCTTTGTCAAAACTGCACATTGCTTGTGAATTTGTGAGTTAATGCATCACCGGGAGACTCTAAATGGATCGTTGAGTGTTTATGGGCATCTTAGTCACCGACACTGCGATAGCCGCCCACTGGCATTGCGGTGGCTCGGGTAATTCCGTCAGTTATTCATTTAGTCAATATGTGTCATGTTGATTATATGCATTATTATCCAGTATTCTGCATATCCGAACGTTATTTTATTGATTCTTATAGTTGCACTTAGAAATATTGACATTAGGAATTTGTATGTTTTTATGAGTATATATTTTATGTTAATTTCCCCCATATCTGGATAAATTGCATAGAAAATGAGCGTTTAAATGGATTTATTGAGTAAGTGAGGTTTTTAATGAGTTATTCGCAAAATTGGTTTATTTTGGTGTTTTAATCTTGATTTTATGATTATTTGGATGATATTACGTTTTGCGATGTATTAATGTGCTATAGGTACGTGTTGATGCTTAAATGATGATCACAAAGAGATGAGAGTCGAATTACATTGAAGAAAAAGGGATAAAGATGAGAAAATCGCATTCTGAACAGCTGAACGAGCGTCCATGTCCCGTCCAGATGGACGGGCGTTTGATAAAAATGGACGGGCGTCCAGGAGGATATTTTACATTCTGGAAGTTTGGACGCAGGGTGGACGCTGGAATGGACGGGCGTCTGGAGAAGACTCGGCCCGACTCGAAGTTCAAAGCAGACCAGACGAGCGTCCAGCAGAATGGACGGGCGTCCACGGCCGACTGAAGCGCAACCGACCTAGTTTTGACCTAGCCGACTTATTTTCCTATTTAAGCAGCAGCGCCCCAAACCCTAGGATATACATTCATAGAGTCGAAATTCATCTTGAACCATAGCAGCAGCTTTGTTCTTTCTGTTTTTGGCTTTTTTTCATGCACTCGAAACAACCTTTTGATTTCAAGATTATTATGAGTAGCTAAACTCTTGGGTTGGATGAACGGGTGAAGCAATTCAAGAGGTGTTTGGGTTTTTCTTATTTCTTTCTGCGTTTTGCAATCAACAAAAGGTTCGATTTCTATTGCGTTTATTTTGTGCTTGATATCGATAGATAAAGCCTGTGATATTTGTTTGATGATAGTTGAATGAATTCTAGATCACCGCAATAGTAATCAGTTTAATCACTAAAAACGAAAGTTATCAAATTGTTAACCTAGATAATAGATTCGAAGGAATTTATGCCTATCGTGCTTGAAGAATCAATCTTTGATAAAAGTTGATAAACGAATTATCTAAGAAATTAGTAATTTGCATTGGGTATAGGTTAATCTTGGCCTTTAGTTGATTTGCATGCATAGGAAATTAGAAGCCTTTACTGCTTTCTTGAATTGCGGATCCTTGTTCGTCTGCCTTTCTCCCCATTATTTGATAAACCTAAAATTGTTAGTTTCGTGACACTTTTAGCCTAAACTTAAAAACACATTCAACCTCACGTTCCTCGTGGGATCGACCCAGAATAACCGCTTTACTACAAGCTTTGCACTTGGAGCGACTAACCGGATTTTTATTTCTTGTCTTTTTGTTTCATTTACAAAAATCCACCACATATGTGTTGGTGCATTCCTTTAGTCCTTGTTTAGTTACTGGATAAACCATTAGATACGTATTATGAGTACTCGAAAATTCTCAACACCCCATAATTGCACTCAATGGAAAATCCACGTGTATTAGGGTGGGTCATGTAACCCCACTAAGATCCAACGTATTAAAACGATTTAGTTTTATTGTTTAAAAAAATAAAAATATCATTTATACCCCAATTTAGCTTCGGAATTTTGTGTTATTTTATTAAATCGATATAGTTTTAGACTTAAAAAAAATTAAAAAATATCATTTGTTTCCATATTGAGTTCCGACAACTTTTGTTTTTGTATTCAAACAATGTATTTTTGTTGTAAGAAAAATACAACTACAATTTTTATACATTCGGTGCCCCTACCCGATAAAAATCTCCCCTACTGGATAAAATTTTTGGAACCGCCGCAAACTGCACTCTATGCATGAGGATCCATTCATTAAAATCAGTTGGATGTTGGCCGGTTAGAAATGCTAGCTTGCGGGTCACGGAATAGTAAACCGGTTAGTATTACATTATATTACGATTCATCACAATTCAGATCAATGTCTTGCCCTCTAGAACTTATAAGAAAAAATATATTTCTTCAGGACTTACATTTACGAGGAGCTCTCCCTTCGTATGCCATACAAAAGCGTACTTGAGGTAAATATTTTGTCCCTAAAATTGTCTACCATTATCTAAATTATATTATCATATAGAACTAACTTCCACAATACAAAAGAATTAGAGGTTGATAAACAAAGTACTATTTACATGAATATCCTTTGCATGCACATGTGTTTCACCAAAATAAATAAATAAATGAGGATGTACATATATGTAGAGCTTTGCTATATATTTGAGGTTAGGCAAGTGAACAAAACGGCCTATTCTTTCTTTGAACCTTTAATGTGTCAGGCTACATTTAGATAGAGACAGAAAATTAAAATCACTGCAAACGTGTATACATATTTTTACTACCTCTGCTTTGCCTTTGCATATAAATAACCCCTAAATTGTACAATATAAGGTTTGCATAAAATTCGCAATTAAGCCCCTGTATGTTTTCTTTTTTAAATACATACAAATTAAAAGATTCTAAATTCCTAATCCTAATTAACCAGAAAAAAAAAACGTACTTTAATAAGGCTAAATCTTTTTTAGCATGATTATAATTTATAGCCCACTTTGTCTCTCTAATTATGTCGTGAATTGCCTGAATATTGTTTCATATTTCAGTCCTATAAGCTAATTCCTTCCACTACATGCTAGGACAATTTATTTGGTTTTAAAGTTTTGCTCCCAAGAAAAAAACAATGTTCCTAATATACATTATTGTTGGAGAATGGACACAAATGAACAGATTGAATGAAACTTCAAGGCATGCAATAAGCATTGTATTTTAAGAGATGTTTCGTCCCTTCAATAGTCACTCAAACGAAATATCGAAAATTTCTATCAGAATACAATGGGGGTGTTTGATTCAAACAGTGATTTGTTTGAATCAAATCCGAAGACGGTCAAAAAAATAATCTGATGATGCTTTTAACAAATGTATATTTTGTTTGCATTCTGATGCCTTATATAGGCTGAATGTATCCCACCTGAAATGAGGTACTTCTACGCGAAGGGTAACAGTCATCCACTTGGCTAAGAGTTGCAACTCTTCATCTCTCGGGTGCATCACTTTAGAGAGAGGGGGGGAAGTTTTTTTAAATAAATACTATCTTCGTTCCTATTTAACTGTCGCTATTCGCCAAATCAAAAATTCATTTTTATCTATCGTAGTTACATTTCCAATACATATTTTAATACGCTTTCCGCTTTTTAATATTACTTTTCAACTTTCTAGGCTAATTCAACCAATCAATCTCTCATATTTAATACACCACTACACTTTTCAAGATTTTTTTGGTATTTTATAATGAAAGTAATGCAATTACTCATTTTCTTAATTTGTGTGTTTTACTCAAATGCGACAGATAATAAGGAACAGATGGAGTATATAACGTTTGACGTGTAAATATTTTTTTGGGAAGTTATTGGGTGCACCCGCCATATGCGGAGTGCACCCATGTGGCAAAATGACCACATTTTATTTTTAAACTGAATTCAAATTGTGTGGTTCAAATTTGTTTATCTGTCAGTTCGGTGCAATAGAGATAGCCCCCAATAACTTCCCGTTATTTTTTGTTAAAGTGTCTCACATTGGGAGTTTGTAGTTGTTTCACCCACCATATTAAGAGATTGACTTCCCTCACCTCACAACCTAGATTTTGGGGATGAGGCCCCTCTTCTTATATGGGTTTGGGCCTAGATTTTCTACATGGTATCGGAGCCACCTTTTATTGTGCAAGTGTTGGGCCTATTTGTTGGCTTTGTGTGCCCGGCCCACACTTGAGGGGGCGTGTTAAAGTGTTCCACATTGGGAGCTTGTGGTTGTTTCACCCACCATATTAAGAGATGGACTTCTCTCACCTCACAACCTAGGTTTTGAGGATGAGGCCCCTCCTCTTATATGGGTTTGAGCCTAGATTTTCTACATTTTTATCTTTAGAAGTTCACCTAACTGGTGACATGCTATGCAATTCTACCGACTAGTCTATTAGTCTATTGATTGAATCCGTTTTAACATCAGTTTGGCCTCAATACTAACTTCATTTTGTACGATTTGGACATTTTATGGTTACTTGGCTTGTTTTAACAGGCATGAGTGAGAGTCTAAATGCCTCGTATTCAGTGACGGATGTGGGATCTTAGATTTAAAGAAATAAAAATTAATACATTGAAAAAGACAAATAAAAAACTCAGTACATATGTTAATTAGTATATTTAATCGAATCTAATGGTGGTCGGACAATTGCCTTCTTAGTTGTATCTAGGTCCGGCTATGATCCTACTTGACTTCTTTTAAACACCAGCCCATCTAAATAAAATAAAATAGCTTTATTCATTCTGAATAAAGTAAAAATAATACAATAATTTCTCTCAATATCACAACAATTATACAAAATCATTTCATTAGAGTGAGGTTAATATTGATTAAAACGGCTTATCATGTTTAAAGAATCAAAATTTGTGATATTATATTGTTGTCACATGTTTGTTTGTGCGTGTATACTTTTAGAAATAATATTTTTGAAAAGTTTTAATCAGCTGGGGAAACCCAAGAATAATGAAATTTGCGGTCCTTTAATTAGGCTAACATGTTTTTCATATTTATAAAAACCAAAAAAAAAAAAAAAAAAATAGCTAATGATGTGTAAAGGTATAAGTGGCTAATGATGTGTAAAGATATAAGTGGTAGCTGGGGGCATTGATGTTGGCAAGGCAGAAGGATGATTTTTTGTTTGGGTTACGTACCTTGTTGCTAAAAGCGATTCCACGTGGTCTCTCTGTTCCGGCCCGACAGAGTGTTAAGGAGATTAATCATGGTAACCAGCAACCCTTTAAGAGAGAGGACCATGACCCGAAACCCACAAGGTGACTTCCACACTGCTCCTGTCGGGATTTGATTTTAGTTTACATACACTACAACAATTGCAAGCTGAAGGGACGAAAATGCCGTCCCTTTAAATGCCTTTATTGCGACGACAAGTCGTCCTTATAAATGAATTCAAAAAATAAAAAAGTTTTGGCGAATTTTTGGAGGGAAACTTTAAAGAGACGACAATGTCGTCCCAATAAATAAATATTAACCCCGCCGTGCCAGTTTGGATTTCCACGTGAACAAGACGATTTAAAGGGACGACATTGTCGCCCCATTAAACCTTTTTTCAGAAAATAATATGTTAATTTGAGTTTGTAAGGACGACACTTGTCGTCCCTTTAAAGGCAATTAAATTTTTTTTTAAATATAAAACGTGTGATAATAAATAAGATTCCGTTTTTTTATAAATTTCGCGTTTAAAGGGACGACATTGTCGTCCCATTAAATTTTTTTCAGAAAATAATATGTTATATAAAAGAAATTATAAAAAAAAATTGTAGGGATGACAATTGTCGTCCCTTTAAAGGAAATTAATTTTTTTTTAATATAAAACATTGTGTTAATAAATAAGGTTCAGTTTTTTATAAAATTCTAATATACATATTCTAATAAACATTGCGTTAAAATATAAAATTCATATTTTTTTATAAAAATTCCTTTATCGAACGATAATAGAAATGATTATTATAATACTCTCTACTATCGATTGTCAGTTCGTTATCGAGAGATTGATTTGAATCTCGGGGTTCGTTAATGAGCGATTGATCTCAATCCTGAGATCCGATATCGATTAAGTGATTTCAAGCCGAAATCTTTCTTTGTAAATCAATTTGATAGTACTCTCTACTATGAATCGTCAGTTCGTTAGCGAGCGATTGATTTGAATCTCGGGGTTTGTCACCGAGCGATTGATCTCAATCCCGAGATTCGTTATCGATTAAGCGATATCAAACCGATATCTTTCCTTACAGATCATTCTGATAGTACTATCTACTATAGATCGTCAGTTCGTTATCGAGCGAATGGGTTAGATCGTTATCGATAAGGAGAGATCGATTTGAATCTCGGGGTTCGTTATCGAGCGAATGAGTTACATCGTTATCGATCATTGTGATAGTACTATCTACTATGTCTCGATGGATCGTTATCGAGCGAAAGAGTTAAGAGTCGGGATCGTTATTAAGAGATCGATTCGAATCTCGGAGTTCGTTATCGAGCGAATGAGTTAGATCGTTATCGATCATTGTGATAGTACTATCTACTATGGCTCAATCGATCGTTATCGAGCGAATGAGTTAACAGTCGTGGTTCGTTATCGAGCGATCGATTTGAATCTCGAGGTTCGTTATCGAGCAATCGATTTGAATCTAAGGGTTCGTTATCGAGCGAATGAGTTAGATCGTTATCGATCATTGTGATAGTAGTATCTACTATGGCTCGATCGATCGTTATCGAGAAAATGAGTTAAGAGTCGGGTTCGTTATTTAACGATCGATTTGAATTTCGGGGTTCGTTATCGAGCGACCGATTTGAATCTAAGGGTTCGTTGAGCGAATGAGTTACATCGTTATCGATCATTGTGATAGTACTATCTACTATGTCTTGATGTATCGTTTTCGAGCGAAGGAGTTAAGAGTCGGGGATCGTTATTAAGAGATCGATTTGAATCTCGGGGTTCGTTATCGAGCGAATGAGTTAGATTATTATCGATCATTGCGATAGTACTATCTACTATGGCTCGATCGATCGTTATCGAGCGAATGAGTTATATCGTTATCGGTAAGGAGAGATCGATTTTAATCTCGAGGTTCGATTATCGAGTGAATGAGTTAGATCGTTATCGATCATTGTGATAGTACTATCTACTATGTCTCGATGGATCGTTATCGAGCGAAAGAGTTAAGAGTCGGGGATCGTTATTAAGAGATCGATTTGAATCTCGGGGTTCGTTATTGAGCGAATGGGTTAGATTGTTATCGATCATGTGATAGTACTATCTACTAAGGCTCGATCGATCGTTATCGAGCGAATGAGTTAACAGTCGTGGTTCGTTATCGAGCGATCGATTTGAATCTCGGGGTTCGTTATCGAGCAATCGATTTGAATCTAAGGGTTCGTTATCGAGCGAATGAGTTAGATCGTTATCGTTATCGATCATTGTGATATTAGAATCTACTATGGCTTGATCGATCGTTATCGAGTGAATGAGTTAAGAGTCGGGGTTCGTTATTGAACGATCGATTTGAATTTCAGGGTTCGTTATCGGGCGATCGATCTGAATCTAAGGGTTCGTTATCGAGCGAATGAGTTAGATCGTTATCGTTATCACAGAAAATATTGTTATATATATATTATGAACGAAAATATTGTTCTAAAAACAAGACCCTAGTAATATAATCGGGCAACCTCATTTTTTTCCTCTTTCTTCTATTCTTTCTTCTTCTCCGTTTTTCTTCCAATATTTCCGGGATTCCACCAAATTTCCGGCGATTGTTTACGATTTTCAACAACCAATCACCTCTAATCTCATCCATAAACTTAGGTAAACCAATTTTCATCTTATTTTCGTCAAATATTTCTAAATTTTTCCTCTCATTCTGTCTCTTTCTTCTTCCTTGGCATAGCTCCGGCGATTTGGGCGAATTTGGGGTGATTTCCGGCGATTCTTCACCATTTTCAACGAAAAACATGTCTAATTTCATCCCAATCAAAGGTGAATCATCTTTTCTTTATTTTCGTCAATTTCTTCCATTATTTTTTTTTCAATTTTTGAAATGCTTGATAGTTTTAGTATGCTTAGTAATGAGTTCTTAATAGTTGATAGTTGTAGTATTCTTACACCATTTTTTCGTTTTTTCTTTTTTGATTTTCTTCACCATTTCTTTCGATTTTTACTATACAACATGCTTGTGTGTGTGTAAATGCAATTATCGTGTTAAAGTTTGAAGTTATCATGTTGTGGGTTAAGGTTTCAAATGGGCTTGATTCGGTTCATCCCAATGGGTTCGATTCGGTTTATAGGAAGGTTCAATTCGGTTTCAAATTTGCCATTTTTGCTTTTTGGTTATAATAGTAGGGTTCGATTCGGTTTATTGGAGGGTTCGGTTCGGTGTTATAATGGTAGGGTTCGATTCGGATATATGGGAGGGTTCGACAATTAGGTTTGATAGTTGTAGTATGATTAGTAATGAGTTATTGATTCGTTTATTTTGGTTTATATTTTCGATTTTCATTTGAGTTAGTAGTTAAAATTGGTGTGTGTGTGTGTGTGTGTGTGTGTGTGTGTGTGTGTGTGTGTGTAAATGCAATTGTAGTTAAAAATTTAGTGAGGATATGTGCCATTTGTGTACATGGTTGGGTTCGGTTTATGGGAGGGTTCGATTCGGTTAGATGATAGTAGTAACATGTTACAAGTTCAAACCTTGAGATTGTGTTGTGCCATTTTTGTAGATTAAGTGTTGTGCATTTTTGTGTGAAAAAGAAGTTAGTCTATGATTAGATGGTACGTAAATGATCTTTAATAAGTTGATGATAGTAATGTATGGATTTGGATCTTTGAGAAGTTGAAGATAGTTGTGTTGTGCCATTTTTATGTAAACACATGTGTTGTGACATTTTTGTATAAAGTTGATGCTAGTAGTGTATGAGTATGGTGTAGTTTGGATTTGGACTTGGATTGAGTTGTGCCATTTTCTAATGAATGGAAAAACTTGTGTGTTGTGCCATTTTTTGAATGATTTGAATGTTATTCCAGTTAAACGAGGTGAATGAAACGAGCGTGAAAGTGTATTAGTTTTCATTATGCTAGTGGTAAAAAAAACTATAAGTATGAAACTTTCTTAGCTTTTACTTAGTACTTTTTAACTTTGAAGTAGACTTACTTAGTAATTTTGGAGTTGACTTACTCAGGCTAGCCATTATCTACGTAAAAAAATATGATGTCCCCCTCACTTTGAAAACTTGGAGTCTATCGACCTGAATGGCTTGCGTGGGATCGGCAGGTGGTTCTCAACCACCGCACGAGCATCCATTTAGGCTACCGGGCCAATGCGAGGACGGTAATTAATTAACTTTTTTTTTGTCTAGTATGATTATTCATATTTCGTTGAATTAACATTGACACCGATACTACAGATCATATAGCAGATAATGAGGAATGGATACCACCACCTCCTCCCCCGAAAAAGAAGCAGGGTGAACGTGGACCTGCAATAGGTTTCACCGTCCAAGCCCTCAAGAAAAAGTTAGGGAGCTTGATTCCTCTTATATGGGATCCTAGATTTCCCAAAGTTCAGAAGGTTTTGGGAAAATACGCGCAAAGGATTTTGAGTCCGAGACAGGAGCGTCGTGAGGTCCCATGTTCCTGTTGCGTCCCCATGATGGCGAAAGGTGGAAGACCGAGTTAAAGAATTAATTTGGCAAGAACTTCGGTACTTAGCTAATCAAATTGTTAACACTTTCAAATTGTAAGTTTCATTATATTAATTTAGATACCAATCGTTTCATTTCATGTATTTTCAGGCATCATTCGAACCCCTTGAGCTTATTCACCGCGATGCCGTGCTGAAAAGCGCCGGTACTTTATTCAGAAAATGGAAGACTAGACTAAGGGAGGAGGTAGATGAACACAACAACAAGGGGTTGCCAGGGCCTTGTCCCCGACCCATGGATGTGTTGGAATAGTGTCCTAAACCCAATCGGGTTGGACCGGATCCGACCGGGTCGGATCATTTCTACTAATTTCTTTATGTTTATACATATAATAAATGGCTTTTTAGTTGTTATATATATGTTCTTTTAAAGAACCAATTATGAATTGTTATATGATAACGTCCTTAGTATTAAAGCGTGATAGAGAAACCATGATAGGCGATTAAGGTTGATGAGATCTCTAATCACTTTGATAAGTTTGATCTTGAAATGTCTCTAGGCGATGTACTATTAAGCAGGCATTGATAGTATAAGCAGACTAGCACGTACTATATGTCTTCATCTTTAAGAAGCGGGGATAGATCTCGTCTATCGAAGTGTAGAGACACTTGGGTATGCGTGGGCGTGTATTAGAGAATGCGACGTTAGATGACCCACTTACACGGATAAGTGTCACCTTATGTGACGATTGTGTAATTATCCTTTTATTTGAGTCTTCATGGCATCACGGTGTGGATTGTCATGCTTTGACACTATTGAGGTTTCCACAGCCACGGGGCGATCATGCGGTAGTGATTGGGTATGATCATTGAAGCATCGCGGAGTATACATGATTGGTCGTCCGGGAATCGCGTATCCTATGATTGGGATCGAATATCCGAAATGGCCTTCTTATAAGGAATGTCTTACTCTCGTGAATCTTTGTAAAGTGGGAGTAAATGAGTTACTTCGAGAGAGCATGATATCCAGATTATAACACTACAAAAAAACAGCAGTTTTGCGACGGAAGATTACCGTCGCAAAACAGGAGTTATTCCGTCGCAAACCATGATTTGCGACGGATTTTGACGATTTTTCTTTGTCGCATTTTTAGTCGCAAAACCCCAGTTTTGCGACGGATAAACTCGTCGCAAATTGTTTGCGACGGATTTTTGCGACGGATAATTACCGTATTTTATTTTATTTGATAATTATAATTTCCGTCGCAAGAAATGTATAGTCTGTCGCAAATAACAAATAGCGACGGAAATATGCCGTCGCAAACATGTAAAATTGCGTCGCAAAAATGTATAATCCGTCGCAAAAAATGTATAATCCGTCGCAACTTATTTTTATTAAATAATTTATTTATTTTTAGATCTTTTCATATCCGTCGCAAAATGAGCCTTTTCCGTCGCAAATACCATATTGCGACGGATATATTCCGTCGCAAAAAATAAAAATAAACAGAAAATTATGGCTGTTTTGCAGCAGCCGGCCAAACCACCGCTGCAAAACAGCCTTAATTTTCCCCGGTAGCATTACAATTGCTACCGGCTATCAACAACAACAATATAAACGGGAATACGATATCAAAGGGGATATGTCAAAAAATACGTCAAAGGGGAAATGTCAAAAAATGAATAAAACGATATGTCAAAGGGGATACGATAAGCCAAAATAAATAAAAATGTATCAAAACAATGTCACCCAGTCAGACCCGGTGTACTACCTAAACCCACGTCACCTCCTCCAGGTCCATGATCAGAATGGTCATCTCTGTGCTGCCTCGTACCCGGGTTGCATCCTCAGGAGGATCTTTGCCTAACATTTGGGTAATCCACGCCTCCATCTGCGCTGATCTGTCATCCCGACGCTTTACGTCTCTCTCTAGCTCCTCCAACCTGCGCCTGGTTTTCGTGATGAGTCATCTGTCTCTCGCCATCGCAGGTGAGGCGGGTGATTATGCCGGAGAGTATGTCTCGGCGGATGAGTGTCGAGGCAGCCAGCGAGTTGTCAGTAGTACATGGAGGCGGTGACCCCATGCCAAAAACTCTCCCTTCTTGTCGTAACCACCGCCAAGCCAGTAATAAAGACGCGACTCGTCGATTGAGGGTGTCAGTTGCGTCTCTGGGCTTTCGCCTTCTTCGAGGTGAAGGCGTCCCGCAAAGTATGATATAAATTTGTTAGTAACAATAATTACATGATATATATATAATGTATATATAATATTTAGAATACATAACGTACCATGATTTTCTCAAACTTCCTCGAGGCGAAGTTGCCCGACTTCTTCTTCTTGAACTACTCACCGGATCACCGGCCCGATAGGGCGCTCCTCTATTGTCCTCCATGGCCCGAGCGAAATCGATAACGCCGCGTCGCCCATAGCATGTGTCCGTGGATCTTCCCTTCCTCACCGGATCGAAGCTCGGTTTAGCTTCTTTTTATGAGATGTTTCTGGAACGCCTATTCCGACATAAGATAAACAAGTTAGTAAATACATATATATATATATATATATAAAACAAGTATTGTTAATTAAATATTGAATAATTGCTTACGGGACTCCCAATCCACTCCTCGAATCGACGGAGAATATCCGGGGTCATCCAAAGCCGAGCACGGGGTTTGTTTGAGCCGATACATATAATCGAGGACCACTGTTGATAGCATACCGCTCAAAAGCTTCCACTAACCAGCGCTCGTGGCGTAACTTCGAAAAGTGAAATGACCTCGCAACATAGTTATATATATATATGTTATATGTATAGTTATAATTATAGTTATATTTATATATAGTTATATTTATATGAGCAGCGTACCACTAAATGCGTTCCACCACCTATCCTGCTTTGCTCTGGTGCGGGCATTATGCCACGTGGTGGCAAAAGTGTTGAAGCCGATGATTATGGCGTTCTTGGCCATTTTCTTGACATAGTTGTCGGTAAACTCGTCATATTGAAAACAATAAGTTGTTAATATATTTGGTTAATCAAAATATAAATAAAAATACAAACAAATTAAAGCAAGATATGTATTAACTTACCATCTCCTCGGGATCCAAAGCGGCAATCCAAGGTCACCATTGACAATGACACCAAAATCCTCCTCGTTCATCCTGGTGTATCTCATCATCCAAACTGCTTGTCATTGTGAGGAGGAAGGCGCTCCCGGGAGAGGGAACTACCCCTACCGCTCTACCTCTACCTCTACCTCTACCTCTACCACGACATCTATTTGACACAGAAAATGGCGTTTATACTAATATAAATGCAATTATAATAAAAGGCGTTTATACTAATTAATAATAAATTACAATGTTTAATACATTATTATTCACTATCATGACAAAATAAAATATTTAATACATTATTATTCACTATCACTACTAGAATGGAAGAGTTCTTCCTCCTCTTCATCAGTATCTAGATCATCAACCGATTCTTCTTCCTCTCCATCTTCTTGTTGAATGAAATCCTCCATCTCATCATCATCCAAGTCATTATCCCCAACATCGGAGTCAACATCGACATCAACATCTTGGTGGACAATGTTAAGAGGATCAGATAATCGGGAAACATCATTGATCGAGTTGTTCTTGGAAAAGCGGTTTCCTCGACGGGAGCATCGATAGTCGATCTTGCCTTTGTTTTGAAAACAACCGACCATTGATCTTTGTCTTTTTCAAACTTGGATATGGAGCATAGTAGACTTGCTCGACTTGATAAGCGAACAAATGGATCATAAGCGCCATATTTCCTACCACGATGAACTTCAACTATCTTATAATCTTTATGCACATTCATGCCCCGTCGTAATTATCAAACCAATCACATTTGAACAATACGGCTTTGTAGGCGATCGAATGTCCATAATACACCAACTCAATGATTTCATTTAAAGTGCCATAATAGTCGGCACCTTCCGTGGAGGCGACACAAACTCCGTTGTTGATGAAGATTTACCAATATCGGTTGCCGGTTGAATGTCCGAAAGTTGTAGCCATTAATCGAATAACGTTTCCAAGTTTTGACTTGACGAGAAGGACCACTTGCCAAAGCTTTTAGCAAATCATCATTCAACAATGATGCTTGTTGTCCAAACCATTTGGTAAATTCATGTTCATGTTTATTCCAAATATACGCATCGAGGTCAATTGAGGTTTGTTGAACACGAATAAATTGCTCGAACAATCTAAGAATGAATCATTTTGTCGATTAATGTATATTTGTTCGAAAAAAGCGTTAAGCATTGTATATATGTAGTAAATGAGGTACTTACAGTTCATACGGTTTCATGATTTCATGATTAGCCAATACGTACTTGTGCACAAAGTCATATTCTTTATTATCCAAGAACCTCGTCTTGCACTTCCCGGTTGTTGTACCATTATGATCACGGAATAACTCGGGTAAATCAAAGCGATTGCGATGCGAAGTCTCACCAACAAAGAAGATTCTTTGCTTTTGTTTCAATATGATCATCGTAATACATAGAAGCGAAGTTTGAAATCTCTTCCAACAAATACGCATTGCATATTGATCCCTCTAAAGCTTTGTTACCAATCTTTTGTTTTAAGTGATTCAAAACCTTCGAATGGATACATCCATCGATATTGCAGGACCACCAACTCCGACCTCATACGGCAAGTGTACGGTAAATGCTCCATCGAGTTAAAAAGCGCTGGAGGCAAAATCTTCTCTAACTTGCAAATAATCTCGGCAATGTTATTCTCTAAGCGAATCACGTCTTCTATTTTTAGGGTAGCAAACACACAAGTCTCGAAAGAATTGACTTATCTCGATCAATGCATTCCATTCATTTTTGAATCAATTCTCGAAGGCAAGCGGCAACAAGCGTTCCATAAAAGCGTGACAATCATGGCTTTTCAAACCACGTAGAATGTATTCATCATGATCTACGCACCTACTCGGTCTCGAAGCATAACCGTCGGGGAATTTCAACTTGGTGACCCATTCACACAACACTTTTCTTTTCGCTTGTCAAGAACAAGTGTACAATCGGGCGCTTTACGCAAAGCTCTTTCAAATCTTTAGCGATTTTGGACCACAAGCGATCTTGCCTTTAACGTCCATAACCGTGTCAATCAGTTTTTCAAAAAGTTTTCTCAATATGCATCACATCCAGGCAATGTCGCTAAAGCAATGTTTTCCAATCACGGAAGATCCCAAAAAATGCTTCTTTTCCACCAACCATTCTTGGAGTTTTTAAGCCGTTTCAAGTGCGAATCGAGCCATCAATGATGCTTGGTAGGTGTTGTACAAATTCCCATACCTCCTCACCACTCAATCTACGGGTGGAGTCGGCGTGTTCATCTTGTTTGGACTTCAAAAACCTTTATCGGTCACGAAAAATATGGTCTTGGGAGAAAGCGCGATGACAATCAAACCAAGTGCATTTACCACTATGTTTGAGCGAGCGACTTGTTTCCATCACCACAATAGGGACAAGCTTTCACACCGGCCGTAGTCCACCGGATAACATGCCATACGCAGGAAAATCATTGATAGTCCACATTAGTGCGACCCTCATATGAAAATTCTGTTTTGTGGATACATCGTAAGTAAACAACCCTGTTTCCCACAATTTGCTTCAACTCCTTAATCAATGGTTGCAAATAAACATCGAGGTTTCCTTTCGGATTTTTCGGCCCGGTACAAGCACGATAAGAATATAAAGCTGTCTTTTCATGCACAACTTGTGGCGGAAGATTGTATGGTGTAACCATGGTCGCGAGCAAAGTAGTTCTTCCCAAAATTACCAAAAGGTGCAAAACCGTCTGTGCAAAGTCCTAACCGCACATTTCTAGGCTCCTTAGCAAACTCGGGGTGCATTTGGTCAAAATGCTTCCAAGCTTCAGCGTCACTTGGGTGGGCCATTATACCGCTTGTCACTGGGGTTTTCGCGTGCCACCTCATTTCCTTGCCTATATGTTTCGTGGCGTACAACCTTTGCGGTCCTAGGTCAATCGGAAATAAGTCATCACTTTGTTAGCACACGTTGACCTCTTTGCGTTCGTTTCGGTTTATATCGATCAAGGTCACACTTCCGACACTTGTCAGATTCGCGTCCTCCTCCCAAAATAACATACACCCCGCGGGACACACGTGTATTTTCTCGTGGGGTAGCTCTAATGCCTTTAACAACTTTTTGGTTTGATAGAAGTTCGAGGTCATTAAGTTATTCTTGGAAGAATATCTCCTATCAAACGGTAACCCCGTCAACGCATTTGTGAGAGAGGTTGTGATCACATTTCAAAGTGAGCAACCTAGAAGCCGCTTGCGATGCGGAGACACTACTTCCATCACATCATACGAGTTCCTCTGCGTTTTCAAACATTTCAAAAAGCGATGCAACTTCAGGTTTGGTGTCTCATTGTTCTCCTCTTGGTTAAGAAATTCTTCTCTTACGTGATCAATCCTATCACGTAATCGTCATTAACCATGTCACGATAAGGGTTCACATTCCGTTCTTCTTTGAGCGTTGATCGGAATGGGAAACTCTTCACCATGACACACCCAATCATAGTAGTTTGCGCAAAACCCATATTTAGTTAAATGTAATCTCACGTCATGTTCGATTGAAAATTTAGTGTTCTTACACTTACTACATGGACACTTCATCATTCCATTATTTGCCCGAAAGCGAATCTAAGCGCTTTGCATGTTTTATGAATTCCTCCACTCCATTCACAAATACCGGGTTAAATTTCTTGTTAGCATCCAACCTCTCGTACATCCAACTCCGTTCTATTCTCTTCATTTTCAATCCTACACATCATATCATACAAAATATGAGACTAACAATAGTCTTTGAAGGTTGTCTCAACACTTTTGCAAACTCAGTTTTACTCAACTTACTATGAAACTAACAACACTATAACCTAAATTTTCGATTCATGGTCAAAGGTTCGACGTCAAAATAATTTGGAGGCTTTGCCGGATAACAAAGTACCCCAGTACCATTTTCCAAGCGGGTAGGAACAAAGACCTTTGAGGACCTTATGTATGTTATGCTTATCATGTAAGCACATACTTATCATCATTTCAATCCAAATTCAACAAACCAATTCAACCAACATCCGGTTTCTAAACTAAGCATTTTCAACCAACATCCGGCTTTGCACATACTTAAGCATTCAACAAACCAATTCAACACACCAATTCAACCAATTCAACCAACATCCGGCTTTGCACATACTTAACCATTTTCCTAACTTATCTAACTAATATACATAAGTAAGCATTTTCTAACTCATGATTACTACACATATATATCTATAAATCTATACTACATATGATACACTATATAATTTCCTATAAAAAACGAAATAAAAAATATACATATACCATATATATATACATATACATATACATATACATACATACATAAAAATATACATATAATACATACATAAAAATATACATATACATACATACATAAAATATACATATACATACATACATAAAAATATACATACATATACATATACAATATATATATACATATACATACATATATATATATATATAAAAAAAACGAAATAAAAAAAAAATATACATACATATACAATATATATATATATACATATACATACATACATATATATATATATAAATAAAAAAAAAAAAAAAAATATACACATACATATCGGCGGGGGGAGGGAGGGGAGGGGGAAATCGGGTCAGGGGAGAGGGGAGGGAAGAGCATACCTGTGGGTGGCTGCGGCGGTGGTGGGAGGAGGTGGCGTTGCCGGAAGAGCTTCAGCAGGGAGGTGGGGGTGGGGGGCGGCGGGAGAGAAGAGGGAGATGAAGAAGTGAAATGAGGAAGAAAAGGGGGAAATGCGACTGATATCCGCCATTTTGCGACGGAAAATAATGTCCGTCGCAAACAAAACCTAATTCCGTCGCAAACATGTGTATACAGATTAATGAAATCAGTTATAAAAATTTATTAAATATTCCGTCGCAAACAACAAAAATTCCGTCGCAAAACTCCGTTTTGCGACGGAAATTAAAGTCCGTCGCAAAGTTTATCTAAATTTAGAATAATAAAATAATTTAATAAATTTTTATTCGATGGTCCGTCGCAAAATGATAAAAAATCCGTCGCAAATTTGCCCGCCAAGTGAAAAAATCGGTCCCGCCAAGTGTCCCGTCGCAAACATTAAAATATCCGTCGCAAACGTAAAGTTGCGACGGAAATGCGGTCCGTCGCAAAAATGCCGTCGCAAAACTGCTGTTTTTTTGTAGTGTAAGATACGGTCGTTGATGTTTTGACACTCGACTAACGACCGTATGGATATTATTACAGCGATAGGATTGTAAGTTACACGGTAATCTGTTTCACATGAAAGGTAGTAGTCATTGCATTTGACTCTTCCGATGATTCGGAGTCACGGTGTGTTGCTTTGACGCTATCCCGTGATCCTTAGGTATGAAGGGCATTTTCGTAATTTGCACTTTGTGTCTCACGGCCAACATATTCGGAAGCCTATCGGGTCACACACATATGAACATCTAGCGGATTAAAATGTGGTTATAGATGATAACCAAATAAGGAAAGTTTATCTCGAGACTATAAATGTTATAGTGGTAAATTAATATGGTGGTATTTATTTATTATGAATAAATTAATACAAGATATTAATTATATTAATTAAAGAATATTCCGGAAGCCAATTTATGGCTAAAGGTGGCGCAACTTATTTGTGTATAAGATACATTTGGATTGTGCAATTTAATTAATAGTATTACCAAATATGAATATAAGATATTAATATATATATATATATATATATCCAACTTGTGTGCGTGTGTGCATGTTGGTGATGCATGCGCATATTTGTGGAATATATATTAATAGATTTTTATATGTGTAATATATATGTGATATATCACACGCCAGTAAATTGATTTATAGTAATAAAATAAAGATAGTCAATATTAGATATTGACAATATCTTGGGAATATTCAATATAAGATATTGACAATATCCTAGATTTATTTAATATGAGATATTGTAATAAATGAGATAAATCAATCAATTATATTTTCCTTATTTTATTGGAAAAAGGTTTTCTTCTCCTCCACAACTAGTCGGGCGCCACTTTCTACTTTAAATAGGAGGTGGGTGTCAAGCTCTTTTGGTATAACACAATTCCAAGAACTAATAGTTCTTGTGTAAAATAGAGAGCATCCTTTAGAGAGTTGGAGAGAGGGAAAAGGGCGGTCTAGCAACCGGAGTTTTTCAATAGCAATCCATGATGGGATTCGGCGGTGTTCGTGTGGACTAGCGGTAGAGGCCGAACACTTGGGCGGCTCTATGCGAGAACTACTCTCCAGA
This sequence comes from Gentiana macrophylla, assembly GCA_026214975.1. Taxonomy (NCBI): domain Eukaryota; kingdom Viridiplantae; phylum Streptophyta; class Magnoliopsida; order Gentianales; family Gentianaceae; genus Gentiana; species Gentiana macrophylla. The sequence goes on from CM047817.1 coordinate 91,689,264, forward strand.
GGCGGTCAAAGCGTCGATCTTTTAGATCAACCAAGGTAAGCACCGTCTACTAACTCGTTTGTTTATTACTTAAACGAAGTCGATCCTGGTTAAAAGGAAATAAAATTTTAAATTCCGCTACGTTACCGCGGTTTCGTCAGTTTGTATTCGAAACCGCACCTAGGAAAAGTCCATGATCATACCGGTTACTTTACGCATTTATTTATTTTGTGCTTGTATTTATTTTATATGATACGATAGATGCATGACTAGGCACGATCTAGATAAATGTGTAGGATGTTTGTCTATAGAGATAGATATATTTGATGAGACCGTAATTAAAATTAATTAAGTGAATTAATTTACGTAAATACTTCCACAACAAAAATCAAGTCGAAAAATTGTCTCCCAATATTATAGCGGACGGTGAAGAGCCTTTGTTCGGATCCAATCGATCGGCCCTCGTCGGGAGTTGACCTACCACGGGTATATCGTCGTTATTGAGATATGATCGTATGAGATCTCGCGAATATTGGGTTATGACTTGACTAGAGTATTGCGGTGATTGGCCTCGTCAGGACCGTCTTATTCTAGAGGCAAGGGTTGACTACCACATAAAGATGTGAATTGTCAAAGAGTTGACTAGTCAACCACCAAGAGTCACATAGAGATGTGATTGGTAAGTGTTACATACCTTTCGAATTATTCCGGTTGATCGGCCCTTGTCGGGAATCGGGGTAACCACATGGGATCTTGGCCACTAAAGAATTTTGAAAGATTCTTGAAAGTCAATTGGGAGTAGTTGACTAGTGGGAGCAAAATCATAAATCAAAAGACCAATTTTGATTTTGCGTGTATAAACAACAACACTCTTTTATTTTCATTTTTATGTTGTAGTTTTAGCAAACTTTATATTTATGTTTTATTCTCGATTAGTAAAACCAAATTATGACTGTTAATTTTGAGAAACGTTCTCAAATATGGTTAAGTAATTTTAATCCTTTTAAAATAAGCAATGACATGAGCCATCCCGTTATAGTAGTTAGAGACAAAGAGATTACATAATTGATGTAGTGCTCCGAGACTTTAATTATTAATGAAAGCGGAAGCTCATGCTATGATTAAATCATTTGAAATAAGTTTCAACGAATTAGTCATATATTGGATACGATCCAAGATGATCATTCAGTCATACGATGATAATTAATCCAAACGTTGGATAACAATGACCACGTCTAATTTTGGAAAGGTTGTTTTCAAAATTGAAAGATTTAAGTATCGACTTAATTCTATAATTGCTTAAAGGTTAATTAAATAGTCAATGTTTTGAATACGATTCAAAAGGATAAATAAACTATTTAATAAACTTTAGATTTTCTTTATGAAAGGAAATTAAAGACATAGCACTTATGATCTTTCTTAAGTCTTATGAAGACTACACTAAGAAATATTTACAAGTGCTTAAAGGATTAAAAAGGAAAGTTAGGGCATGTGCTTAAATAGAGAACTTATTGAAGTTTCTATTCTAGGCAAGTGAGTTGAGATAAATCTATCTAAAATTCAAAGTCAACTCTAAGATATATGATACCTTACGAGTGTGATTAAATTAGAAAGATTAAATACAGATATGGAAGGTGAAGCAAAGCGTTGTAACACTTACCATATATTACGGATCTAGTAAAGCGATAAAGGAACTAAATAAATGTTATTATGTTCGGTTCTTATAAAGAACATGCTTTGATTATTTGTTAGGGTTTAGTAGACATATTCAATCGTAAAGAATAAATGTTATTCCGATAAAGTTGGAAGGTCACTGAATCTAACATACTAGATTAATGTCACTATATAGATGATATAAGTGATGAGATCTCAACTAAATATTTGTATGGTAATTATCCTTGATTTGTGGTTACTCTAGACATAGTCTCTCTGGAAGGGAAGCGTGTAATTAAACGTCATTCTGATGATGTTAAACCATATGATTATGAATCATGTGGGTTATGCGTATCTTATCTAAAGATGACTAAAATACCCTTTTATGAAAAAGGTTGTAAAATCTAGAAAATTTGTCTAAAGCCTGAACATACCGATGTTTGTTGGCTTGTGACAATTAATGCCATAAATAATTGTTTATTAATCTCTACGACTATTTTTAGAAATAGTCAAGTGTACTCAGTGAAGTGCATAATTCGGAAAGCCCGAAAAGTTCGAACCAGTACGAATATGAGATTGATGAGCTACTTAGGAATTAATCTTCAATTGGATTGAAGTAATTAATACCTGAAGGGTGTTTCAGAAGTCGTCTGAAAGGGAATAAGATTCTCCCTTGAAGGATACCATCTTTGGGATACGCAATTAGATTGTGTTCCCTAAATGGAAATAACACTTTATATGATAAAGGTGTGATGCAAGCCATGCGATGTATCCCATACCCGTTTCGGGATAGTGCCCTTATACTTAACCTAGTTCCAAAGAATAAAGGTTGAATAAATTCCATATTAGATATGAAAGAGGATAATGTCGAATCTATCTTAACCGATAATTTGAAGTTTTCATAGGCAAAGTCAAAAAGGCTTGGAGCCTAGTACGACATATGCGACTTTGTGGAATGTCTTTAGCTAGCATGCACGCTGGACATTATTTACTCGTCCGCGGAGCAAAAGGTGTTTGTCTCCAAACATGCTGTCTTCTAGAGGAAGTGTTTCTTCCAAAAGAAACAGTGGGAGTGAATCAGATCTCAAAAGAGTTTGAGAACCACAAAGATACATTCAACCAATGGTGCATGAGCAGACGCCGCACAACGATGAGGTGTAGGACACTGCTCAGTGCACATAAAAGTTCTGTAAGTCTGTGGATAACCTCAAGCCTGAAAAGGCTGTTGGTATGTTCATCTTGAAGAATTAATATCTCATGACTTATGAAAGAATGTTTGAAAGACAGGTTTGAGAGATATGGCCAGGAGCCATAAAATCTGAATTAGATTCCATTAGTGACAACCAGGTTGTGAACCTAGTCTGTCTTACCCAAGGGAATGTCCCCGAAAGGTCGACATGGATTGTAATATGATTACCATCGAGGCTATAGTGACGGCCGAGAAGTGCGGGGTGTAAACCTTGTAATTACCTTTATCTTTGCCAAACCGAGCCTAGTTCTAATCGGATGATGCTTGTTATAACTTCGTATCATGGCTATATGATAGTGTTGAAGGCGTTGGGTAGAAAGCTCGATGTTCATAGACGATAACATGATATGTAAGCCCACGAGATCCATTTATGGACTCAAACAAGTTTCTCTAGACGATTTCTTTGTTAGATAATCAAAGGAGCTTGATTTAGTCAAAAGAAGGATATGCCCCATGTGCAATATGGATAGTGGGAGTGTGTTACGATTTTCGAGTGAGGTATTGGATATCTCTCTCGAGAATTGTCACCCCATGTCACAGTCAATTAATATTTGGTAATTCAAGGTCTTTACGAAAGTACTTGGATTGGCAGTTCTTAATTTTAGAAATAAGAATCTATAGTGATAGATTGAACTGCTATTAGATTATAGTTTACCTATATAGATGTGATGCTAAAAGAAGTTTAGCATAGATCGCGTAAGGAGATACTGCTAGCCGGTGTTCTCAAGATCTATCTATGTTAGGACGTTAGTCCTAAAGATAAGGTGAAAGATGAAGCTTATGGAAGGTTTCTTCGCTCATGCGAAAGGAACCATCTTATAGGTAATGCCGGATGTTCATAGTCCATGAATAGTCATGAGCAAGTATGAAAGTAAATCGGTGAATGTCGAGAATATCCTTAAACAAGTTAAGGAAGAATTCTGGTTTATCGAAACTTGGAATTAAATAAACGTAGATGTCTGAGGCGTATATCATGAGTCTTATGAAGGCGAGTGGGAGCTCATGTTCTGGGTTTGCAATCACTTTGAATAAGTGATGCGGTGGCTGAAATGTTCTAGCCTATGGGTCATCTTGTAAACTCTACAACTTAGCCAAAACACAAGATTGCCTTGGAGGCCTGGCGGGAGCGATACATGGATCTAGAAGGTTCATTCTCGAACCTTGTACGGTTCTTCCACCTTTTCTATATAGCTGATATAGTAAGTGGATTCATTGCTTGAAGCAAGGACCAGGGTCTCGTCAGAGATTCATGTGTGTGATGAGGCGGTTCCCTTGACTTGGTCATTTGGAACATGATATGAAGATAGTATGAGTCCCCATGGATAGCGATCCGTTTATGGCTAGGGCTAGTTGCGAGTATTGCATGAGATTCTTGTGTTTTAACTTGGTCTTGTGTGTACGAGTGATTGGTTTTAGGCCAAGTGGGAGATTGTTGGAATAGTGTCCTAAACCCAATCGGGTTGGACCGGATCCGACCGGGTCGGATCATTTCTACTATTTCTTTATGTTTATACATATAATAAATGGCTTTTCGGATTTGTCATATATATGTTCTTTTAAAGAACCAATTATGAATTGTTATATGATAACGTCCTTAGTATTAAAGCGTGATAGAGAAACCATGATAGGCGATTAAGGTTGATGAGATCTCTAATCACTTTGATAAGTTTGATCTTGAAATGTCTCTCAGTCGATGTACTATTAAGCAGGGCATTGATAGTATAAAAGCAGACTAGCACGCGTACTAGATGTCTTCTCGTCTTTAAGAGGCGTGGATAGATCTCGTCTATCGAAGTGTAAAGACACTTGGGTATGCGTGGGCGTGTATTATAGAATGCGACGTTAGATGACCCACTTACACGGATAAGTGTCACACTATGTGACGATTGTGTAATTATCCTTTTGACCGAGTCTTCATGGCATCACGGTGTGGATTGTCATGCTTTGACACTATTGAGGTTTCCAGCCACGGGCGATCATGCGGTAGTGATTGGGTATGATCATTGAAGCATGCGGAGTATACATGATTGGTCGTCCGGGAATCGCGTATCCTATGATTGGGATCGAATATCGAAATGGCCTTCTTATAAGGAATGTCTTATGTTCGCGGTTTTATGCAAAGCAAAAGATAACAAGTAATAAAATAAAACCGATGTCATTGAAGTCACGAAGGCTCGCACTAGTGGTGAAACCGGATCGTATCCGCAGGACTTATCACGAAAAAGAGTTTTTGCCTTCGATTTCTTTTATAAAGTTGATGATTATGATCTCGGATTTTCAATTAACAAACTAAGGTAGCAAGCGTGAAAATAAATAAAACTACGATAATAAAAATTTATAATTTAAAACAACTAGAAACGCGCACCGATGATCCACCACCCCACCGAAAATAACAAGAAAGACACATATTCATTCGTAAGTTCTTGGATTATTATCGCTAAAGAGGCATTTTCCCTTTCGGTTCATCGCCTTTTAATTAGTTCACCACTCTCGGTACAACTAAAGCATTTACGGATCAAAGATATGGATATAAATCCTAATCTGACAACATTCACCCTCAACTTACGTATGTTGGAAGACTATTATCATTCTCCTTCACGGTAATCTACGAATTTATCAACTATCGTATCTAAATTCGATTAGCATGCAACATAAGTATAGATCATACAAATTGCACATAAACAATTCAAACATGAAGGAAGAACAAGAAACTCACTAGAACAAATGAAAGCGAAATCCTTGTTTATTCGGTGATGGTGGCTTCACAAAGGTGGTTCTAGCTTAGAGACCTTAGCCAATCATCCTCGATTATGATTTTAATCGGGGTCGTAGCTCCAGCATTACAACAAGATTACTATTCTAATTTATTCTCGCATAACGCCTACTACAGTATTTACATAAAAGGCGGGAAAAGTAAAAGCTTGGCCAAAAGTGACCAAGGAGGGGCAAGGAAGATGGATGGAAATGGATGAGTATATATAGGAGAGATTGTATAAGGATAGGTTCATTTGGGGAGGTAAGAAGTTAGTTAAAGGGAGGTAGTATTTGGGGAGGTTGGAAGTTTGTTATGGAGGTAATGATGAGTTAGCATGTGAAGGTGATCTTGGAGAATATTTGCCATCATTAGTCTTCACATGGAGGTGGTGAGTCATGTAGGAGCATGTGAAGGTTGTTAGGAGAAATCATTACATGCCACATGCATCAATTGAGCCAAAAAAATCTCGGTTCGTCCCGAAGTTCCAAGTGATTCGGTAAAAAATCATAACTTGAGTTGTAGACCTCCGATTGACGTGATTCAAAATGCGTTGGAAAGCTCATTTTAGTATCTACAACTTTCGTCAAGAACTCTTCCCTGAAAATGCCTCTAGGTCGGGTCAAAAATCCGTCGAAAACAGATTACGGTAAAAACTCGTAGGAAAAATGATCCGTTAAACTCGTTAGCTCGTGGCATCTTCTTCAAAATCCATCTTTTAGACCTCAAAACATATTGTTACATGTGATATTTTGCAAACCTTGGTCACCAAGTTTGGGCGAATCGAATCGAGCTTTCTTCATTCGAATCGAGCTTTCTTCTTAACCTTCATCCGATCTTCGTTTAAGCTCCTCATTTAACATGCAAGCGCACCTACATTCATGATAACATCGTGCAAAATGTAACATCTCATATCTAAAGATATTTATCCAATAAAATCACATAATTAACACAAATTTGCACTTAACCACTTTTAAAACTCATTTGCTCAATAATTCTATTAAACCCTTAATTTCTATGCAAATTATACGAATATGGAGGAAATCGTTATAAAATATAACGTTATAAATCATGTAAAATCACTCTAAACAACTCCCCACACTTAGCTTTTGCTCGTCGAGCAAAACAAAACAAGAATCAAGGCTCGAAAAGATAGACACCTCAGCCAAATACAACATATACTCAATAAATCGGAGGTTCACCACGATGTGTGTGCATAGCCATAGAAAACTTCCACTAAGTCCAAACTCGAAAATTTCAAGCAACTAGCAAATACCCCCCTTCAAATTAGTAACAAATGATACTTATAAGTGTACCTACAAAGCGTGACATATCACGAAAGAATGATAGAATATATATAGGGCCTTTACGATATACTAGGAGGATAATCCCTACAACATATCTGTCACATTATCTTTGGGGATAAGGTATACGATAACTAAGTCCTTAACTTATTCATAATAATAAATTTTTTCGATTTTTATTTCACTTTTTTTTTTTTTTTTTTTTCAACACACATCAGAATGAGCTTTTGCCCGTCATACTAGAATAGGACATTTCGAGATAATCCCTATCTACTCAAATCATAAGGCGACTTTTTCTAGCTGTCGTGAGCTTTTGGTCATCATAGTGGTATAGGACATTTCGAGATAATGCCCTACCGCACTCAAATCATCGACCGACTTTCGACACACACAATTGATTACTTTTTTCGAGATTTACGCGGCGAGTGGTTAACATGCTAAAAGCAATTCAAACTCTTGAGCATAACACCTCAAGCAATGATTTATTTGTTAATTATTGTGCAAGAACATTAGTTATGTTTCACTTATCACATTCAAGCGTTCGGATATTCACAATATATCATACTCGGCTATAAACACAAACTATCATAATTTTTCACGATACGTCGCGTTAGCACTAAGCACATGACTTATAAGATAATCAAAAATCACTAATCAAAAAGGGGTATAGCTTTATAATTTAGCTCATCATTCACTATGGCTCGTGAAAAATATATTGGGTGAAACAACTAACTTATCGAACATACGGAATATAGCATTAATGACTATAAAACCGAACAAAGATATGCATTGTTTACTCGGGACTAAACAAAAATTTGAAAATTTAGCCCATTTAGCATAGAATCAAAATAATTTAAGCAAATGGTAGATACACATAAACCGATCCCCCCACACTTAAATCACAACATGTCCTCGGGTTGTGCGAGAATGTAAAAAGAAAAAGAACACTTAGCGATTGTGGTTCGAAAGTGGCAATTCGGAAGTGGCCTAGAATCGACTCGAGAAATGCTCGATGAAAGCGTAAGAGGCGTGGACCATCCACGGAAAGCGGCATCATCTGAAACTCACAATTGCTATCGCAAATATCCACGCACATCATGGGAAAACAAGGCGTACCTCGGGGATAGGGGCACAAAGATGATAGACAAGGCAACATCATGGAATAAAGCAGAAATAAACTACTGCATAAAAAAGGAAAAGATATCTAGGTTACCGTCCTAGTAGGGCTTAATTATAGTCGGGAGCTCGACTAGACAATAAAATTTCAACTCGGTCGACTTTGAATTTCCTATTCCCTTAGTTGCATAGTAGTTGAATTAATACATGTCACACATTATTTGAAAATTTAAATCGGACTAGGTCATGATATGAAATATGTGACAAAGTATTAACTATGAGTCTTTTATACCCAGATCCTCAAGGGTTATTTCAAATTGTTCTAACAACCTAAATCTAAGAAATGATGCATTTGAATTTTTCTTTGTACTCCTCGGGATTTTCGGATAACCTCTAATCGTTCCCTTTAAATGACATTCAAACATTCATCCCGAGACTTGGTGAAACAAAATGAAAATCAATCCAAGTATTAGAAAACTATTATCCAAAGTATGAGTAAAGTATCATGCAAAATGTAGAGTTTTGTTTTGTTTTTTTTTTTTTTTTTTTTTTTTTTTTTAAAAACGGGTTGCCTCCCGGTAGCGCTTTTGGTTAATGTCGTTCGCTCGACAACCCAAATATTTTCAACCCGGGTCAGGCCAGTGAGGCCTCTTTCCGGAATCATTCTTGATTTCCTCGGGGTCAATAGTATGGATCCCACAAAAACAAAGTCTCGCCAACGTATTGGCCATATTAGTAAACACGTATCCACTTTGTTCCTATGGTTCTTCTCTTCTTCTTTTAGATTTCGGTTCCACAAGCCGAGGTGTATCATCGATAATCACAATATCATCAAAGAATTCACAGAGGCGTAAATCATCGGGTTCCAAAAGATCGGAGTTGTCTTGACTAGGGACGTCGTTTAGATGGAAAACCACCGGGTCGTTCCTTTTGTTGACCAATATAGTGTTTCAACCGATGACCATTCACTCGAACAACTCTCCTCGCTTATTTTTCAATTCGACGGCTCCACTAGGAAAACACGAGAAATTTCAAAGGGGCGGACCAACGGGTGCGTAGCTTACCAGGAAAGCAGATGTAACCTGGTATTATATAGTAAAACCCATTCGCCTCTTTGAATTCTCTATGCTTGATTTTCTTGTCGTGAAGAAGTTTAGTCCTTTCCTCATGCGATTCTTGAGCTCGTAGGCACTGGAGTGCGAACTCATCAAGCTCCTGCAAGCGCAACAATCGCTTTTCTCTGCATAAGCGGCAGCCGAAGTTCAAGAATTTAATAGCCTGAATGCTCGTGCTCAAGCTCGATTGGCGGGTGGCGAGGCCTTACCATAAACCATCTCAAGCGGAGATGTGCCGATAGGAGTTTTGAAAGGCATCTGTAGGCCAGAGTACATCATCCGGGCCGGCTCGATCTACATCTATGAGAGTTCACCGTCTTCTCAAGAATGCTTTGAGGCTTGGTTACTTACTTCAACTTGTCCACTCGTCGAGGGTGATAAGGGTAGCGATTTTGTGTTTCACCCCATATCGTTCTAAAATCTTTTCTAATGGAGTCACTGCGAAGTGAGTTCCTAAATCAGCGATGAGAGCTCGTGGACAACCAAACCGTGTAAAAATGTTTTTCCTCGGGAAGCTCTTGACCACCTTGTGGTCGTTCATGATGTTGTTATTGCCTCTACCCACTTTGACACGTAGTCGGCCTTGAGACTGAGAATGTACTTGTTCCCATACGAGGATGGAAACGGTCCCATGAAGTCAATACCCCATCGTCAAAAACCTCACATTGTTGGATGGGATGGAGAGGCATGTCCATTCGCCGAGAAAGTTTACGGTCTTGTGGCACCGGTCACACCCACAAAACTCTCTGTATCCTTAAAAATTGTCGGCCAAGTAGAAACCAGGTGAAAAATCTTCGCAGCCAGTCTTTAACTCCATAATGACCTCCCGCAGGTCCGTCATGGCATTGCTCCATAATGTCCCTCTGCTCGAACTCGGGGACACACTACGGAGTAATCCATCCATGCAACGCTTGAAGAGAATATAGGTCGTCCCACACATAATAGTTCAAATCCGAAAGAATTTCTTCTTTTGGCGATATGTCGGTCGAGGTCCGGATATCTCGCCGCTCAAGAAGTTTGCAAAGGTGCAAACCAAGGAGAACCTTTTCCGATGCAGGCGGGAGTAACCTCGCGACGCATCAATGGTCATGAGTTGCTCGGTTGGAAAATCAATTCCAATATCATCCGACTCTACACGAGGATCATCGGTCACCGAGACATGGATCGCCTACCACATTCTCGCTACCTTTCTTGTCCCGGATATGAACATCAAACTCTTGTAAAATCAAGATCCATCTCAACAAGCGAGGCTTGGCATCGGCCTTGTTTAATGAGATATTTCAACGCAGAATGGTCTACGTCGCATTGTGACTTCCGACCCAAGCAAATAGCTTCTAAATTTATCCATGGCAAAAACTCGCCAACAACTCCTTCTCGGTTGTTGCATAATTTACTGCGTTGGGTTTAAAGTGTGACTAAGCGTAGTAGATGGGTTGGAACCTTCCGTCCACTCTCTCGACCTAACACCGCACCGATTGCATAATTAGAAGCATCACACATAAGCTCGAAGGAGCTTTCGATCGGGTGCTATAAGAATTGGCGAGGTAACCAACTTGTCTTTTAATTCTTTAAACGCTCTTTCACATTCGGGGTAAAAACAAACTTCACATCCTCTCTTAAGAGAGTTGACAAAGGCTTGGCTATCTTAGAAAAGTCTTTAATGAACACTTTATAGAATCCAACATGACCCAAGAATCCTCTTACTTCTCTTACAGTTTTGGGGTATGTCATTTTTCAATAGCTTTTACCTTCGCTTTGTCAACCTCTATACCTTCTTTGGACACCTTGTGTCCCGAACAATTCCTTCTTCCACCATTAGGTGGCACTTCTCCCAATTTAAGACTAAGTCCTTCTCATGCACCGGGACGAGAACTTTATCAAGATTGTGTAAGCAGATGGTAAGCTGTCCCGAATACTGAGAGAAGTCATCCATAAAAATTTCCATCACCTTCTCCACTAAACCATTGAAGATAGCCGCATACATCTTTGAAATGTAGCCGGTGCATTGCGAGAGACCAAATGGCATTCTTCGGTGGCGAAGGTACCAGAGAGGCAGTGAAGGTAGTCTTTTCTTGATCGAGTGGGGTCGATAGCTATATCGAAAGTATCCAGAATAGCCATCCAAAAACAATAAAATTGCTTGCCACTAAGCCTCTCAAGGATTTGGTCAATGAATGGCAAAGGAAGTGGTCTTTTAGAGTTACCTCATTTAGTCTTACGTAGTCGATGCAAACTCTATAACCAAAGTGACTTGTCGTAAGGCAATCTCTTCCCCCTTTTCATTCTTTTCAATAGTTATCCTCCTTTCTTTGGCACCACCTGAGTGGGGCTTACCCATTCACTATCGGCTATTGGGTAGATGATACCCATGTCAAGCAATTTGATGATTTCCTTCTTAACGATTTCCTGCATGTGAGGGTTTAGCCTTCTCGAGGTGTCGCACCTTCTTCGATCCCTCAGCGAGTCGATCTTATGCATACTGAGATATCGGGCTTATCCCTTAATATCTCCCACTTGCCAACCAAAGCGAGGATATTATCTTTGCAAACACTTTGATAAGCTTTTCTTCCTCCTTCGGTTCTAACTTAGATGAAATGATCAAAGGAGCTTATCACCGTCCCTCGAGAAAAATGTATTTCAAGTGTTGAGGCAAGGGTTTCAACACTAAATCTGACGGTGGCTTCTCCACACTTGGTCTCAATTTATCTCCCTTAAGCTCTAGATCTCCAAGCTTATTATAAGGGCTCAAGCATCATGGCCTCCCAGCACAGACAGGGGCCTCATCTCCTTTTTGCAAATCTGGGCATATCACCATGCCTCTCCTCATCTTCTTTCCTACCACCTCGTGGTAATCGAACTTTCCTTGTCAATCTCTTCTAAAAATTTTATCCACTCCTCATTAGTCCAAGTTTGAGATAGTTTATTGAATTCTTCCTCATCCCAACTACCCATGAACACTTGTTTATCATACTCATCGGTGAAATCGTCCTCAATAGCTAAACAAGTGTCTTTGGGCGGGTGCTTCACCGCATTGCCCACATTGAACTTTATGCTCTCATCCTCCAAATGTAGGGTTACTTAGCGCTTTGTAGGAATCTAGTAAGGCACGGGCGTTGCAAGAAAAGGTCTTCCAAGGATCAAGGGGTTTTCTCATCATTGGTCATATCCATGATTACCCAATCATTTGGGTATATGAAGTTTTAACCTTGACCAACACATCTTCTACAATTCCCTTGCATATTTCACACTTCTATCGCAAGTTGAAGAGAAATAGGTTTAAGCGTAATAGATTGATCCAATCCAAGAGATTGGAAGATTGGCGTAGACATCAGATTGATTGATGCTCCCGAATCGCATAGAACATTGTGGAAATCCTGTTCCCGATAGTACATGAAATCGTAAATCTACCGAGGGTCGACACTTCACGGGAAGTTTAGTCCGGGTGATTCTTTGAGCATTCTCCATTCAATACTATGTGCTCGAGCTCTTGGAGCTTCTTTTTGAACTCACGCTGCGTCCTTTATAAACTTTGTATACTTTGGCATTCTATCAAAAGATCAACTAATGGAATGTTTGCCTCAGTATTCTTGAGCAAGTCGATAACCTTCTTATATTCTTTATCATTGTTAATGTGACTTGTTCTTGTTAGGTGGGTAAGGGAGATCAACAAAGTCTTCCTCAAGAAAGTGCTTCTTTGCCGTCTTATCATTGATTGCTTTGTCTTCCCTATCCTTCCACCTCACATGCTTCTTCCCGAACACAACTTAGATTCGACTTCTTCTCGGCATTCTTCTCTTTATCATCGGTATTCTCAACTTCCACATTTTCTTTAGAATTTTCTCTTTCACTTGGATCAATAGTAGTCCCAACATCTTTCTCGAGGAGAACAAAGATCTTCCCCTCTGCGTCTCTGCTCGCAGGAGGGCTACTCGTTCCCTGGTTGGCCTTGGCGCCAACCGTTTTCCCACTCCTCAGATTTATTGCATTCAACTCATCCTCGACCATAGCTCCATGGTGCATGCGGTCGGTGCACGTATTTCGATCATTCGGACCAAGTTAACCCTCGGGGGTTCTTCTCGATAAAACTCGGCGGTGACCTTGAGGTCGACTTGCTTTCGCCCGAAAGTCTGTCCCATTTGCACCTCCAAATTCCTCTTTGTACTTGTCGAGTACTTAATGCATTTGCCAAGATGCGAAATGATTGATTCGATTTTGATTTTGATTTTGATCTTGATTTACCGGTGGATTGGTGTTCCATGCCGGTCGAGAGTTGAATTGAAAATTGCTTTGATTAGGCCTGGGGGCCAAAGCGATAGGGGTTTAATGCCCCGGAAGGGTCACTCCATCGGAAACCAGGGTGGTTCGGTTATAATTGAACCCTCGAGTGTTTTGATTCGACCGAAGGTCGATAATTTTGAGAATTGAATGCATTCACCTCCTCGAATGCAACAATAGATGACACTCGATGGAATGTGTGCCCAACGGTATCGCAATTTTGACAAACAACATTGTTTTGAACGGCTTTGACTGAGAGATCGGGTCAAGTTGGCATTGATTACTACGATGGCCTTGGCCATGGCGATTGTCACACACAAGCACTTGAACATTCATTCTTTGTTACTTGCTTCAGTAGTGCGGCCAATCGAGCTTTTAGAGCGTGGTCTCATCTACCTCATACTTCCTATGATCGAGCTTTTACGATTGGGCCGACTCGCATAGGTAGGGGCATAATTATACTTTGCAATATCTTCAAACAACATCCATCCCTCATTAGGTGTCTTTCTCAGAAATGCACCTCCCGCAGAACTATTCACCATCCCCTTAGTCAATTCAGTCAAACCACTGTAGAAAGTGTTGATCAATCTTTGTTTGTCCAGCCCATGGTGGGGGCACTTTCTCAAGAGAGTCTTAAATCGTTTCCATGCATCGTAAAATGATTCCTTCTCGGATTGCACAAAAGTGAATATCTGATTCAGAAGATGAGCCGTCTTTGCAGGTGGAAAGTACTGGCTCAAGAATTCTTTCTCCAACTCCTCCCACGAAGTAATGGATTCGACTGGTAAGGATTTATACCATTCTTTTGCTTCTCCCTTCAGTGAGAAGGGAAAAAGTTTCATTTTCAGGGCGTCCTCAGTGACCCCTTTGATTAAAATAGTCCCGCACGATTCTAGAAATGAGTGAATATGATCGTGCGGGTCCTCAGTGGAAAATCCATGGAATGTGGAACCTCTCACCAGATTGATTAAAGAAGTTTTGAGTTCGAAATTATCAGCCGTGATTTCAGGAATCACGACCGCAGGATTAACTTTCACAATAGATGGCATGGCAAAGTCTGCCAATGTCCGTTGATCCGCCATTTCCTCAACTGGGCTCCTCCTTGAGCTTCTCCCAGCGTATCCTTCAGGATCGTTTCCTTCCGTGGTTCCTCGTCCGTCGGTCCAAATGAACCGAAACAAGCGTCTGTTTGGTCGGCGATGGTTCGCTCTATTTCGGATTATACAAAAGTGGTCCCCGTGAGTTCGAGTTTGCATAAACTACGTTTGGGCACCAACACCTAAATCACGAGGTTTGGATTTTTATTCCTTATGTTTCCTCAGTGGGATTCACGAGAATCCATCACCCAACCTCGTTGATTGAAAAGTGTTCCTTGGCTCTTTTCTCTGTTTCTCGTAATTACGAATCCACTCGGTATTTATCGTTAATTTTTTTTTTTTTTTTTAAATTTTTTTTTTTTTTAGAATTAAAAAAACTATACTAAAAACAGGCTCAAAGCAGTCTAAGCAGTATGCGAAAGCGAATACTATAAAACTAATACGAGCGAAGCGAGCTAAAAGAAAATATTTTTCTCTCTCTCGGTAATTACCGAAAGATTTTTTTTTTTATTTTTTTAAATTTTTTTTTTTATTTTTAAAATGAAAGCAGATAACTTAGTTGACAACAAAACCAAAGCGAAAACTTTCCGTGCCAAGTCGACAGCGGCGCCAAAAACTTGTTCGCGGTTTTATGCAAAGCAAAAGATAACAAGTAATAAAATAAAACCGATGTCACCCCAAGTGCGAAGGCTCGCAGCTAGTGAGTGAAACCGGATCGTATCCATGAGGACTTATGCGAAAAAGAGTTTTTGCCTTGATTTCTTTTATAAAGTTGATGATTATGATCTCGGATTTTCAATTAACAAACTAAGGTAGCAAGCGTGAAAATAAATAAAACTACGATAATAAAAATTTATAATTTAAAACAACTAGAACGCACCGATGATCCACCACCCCACGAAAATAACAAGAAAGACACATATTCATTCGTAAGTTCTTGGATTATTATCTCGCTAAAGAGGCATTTTCCTTTCGGTTCATCGCCTTTTAATTAGTTCACCACTCTCGGTACAACTAAAGCATTTACGGATCAAAGATATGGATATAAATCCTAATCTGACAACATTCACCCTCAACTTACGTATGTTGGAAGACTATTATCATTCTCCTTCACGGTAATCTACGAATTTATCAACTATCGTATCTAAATTCGATTAGCATGCAACATAAGTATAGATCATACAAATTGCACATAAACAATTCAAACATGAAGGAAGAACAAGAAACTCACTAGAACAAATGAAAAGCGAAATCCTTGTTTATTCGGTGATGGTGGCTTCACAAAGGTGGTTCTAGCTTAGAGACCTTAGCCAATCATCCTCGATTATGATTTGAGAATCGGGGCGTAGCTCAAAGCATTACAATGAAGACTACTATTCTAATTTATTCTCGGCATAACGCCTACAGTAGTATTTACATAAAAGGCGGGAAAAGTAAAAGCTTGGCCAAAAGTGACCAAGGAGGGGCAAGGAAGATGGATGGAAATGGATGAGTATATATAGGAGAGATTGTATAAGGATAGGTTCATTTGGGGAGGTAAGAAGTTAGTTAAAAGGAGGTAGTATTTGGGGAGGTTGGAAGTTTGTTATGGAGGTAATGATGAGTTAGCATGTGAAGGTGATCTTGGAGAATATTTGCCATCATTAGTCTTCACATGGAGGTGGTGAGTCATGTAGGAGCATGTGAAGGTTGTTAGGAGAAATCATTACATGCCACATGCATCAATTGAGCCAAAAAAATCTCGGTTCGTCCGAAGTTCCAGTGATTCGGTAAAAAAATCATAACTTGAGTTGTAGACCTCCGATTGACGTGATTCAAAATGCGTTGGAAAGCTCATTTTAGTATCTACAACTTTCGTCAAGAACTCTTCCCTGAAAATGCCTCTAGGTCGGGTCAAAAATCCGTCGAAAACAGATTACGGTAAAAACTCGTAGGAAAAATGATCCGTTAAACTCGTTAGCTCGTGGCATCTTCTTCAAAATCCATCTTTTAGACCTCAAAACATATTGTTACATGTGATATTTTGCAAACCTTGGTCACCAAGTTTGGGCGAATCGAATCGAGCTTTCTTCATTCGAATCGAGCTTTCTTCTTAACCTTCATCCGATCTTCGTTTAAGCTCCTCATTTAACATGCAAGCGTACCTACATTCATGATAACATCGTGCAAAATGTAACATCTCATATCTAAAGATATTTATCCAATAAAATCACATAATTAACACAAATTTGCACTTAACCACTTTTAAAACTCATTTGCTCAATAATTCTATTAAACCCTTAATTTCTATGCAAATTATACGAATATGGAGGAAATCGTTATAAAATATAACGTTATAAATCATGTAAAATCACTCTAAACATCTTACTCTCGTGAATCTTTGCAAAGTGGGAGTAAATGAGTTACTTCGAGAGAGCATGATATCCAGATTATAAGATACGGTCGTTGATGTTTTGACACTCGACTAACGACCGTATGGATATTATTACAGCGATAGGATTGTAAGTTACACGGTAACTGTTTCACATGAAAGGTAGTAGTCATTGCATTTGACTCTTCCGATGATTGGGGGTCACGGTGTGTTGCTAGACGCTATCCCGTGATCGTTAGGTATGAAGGGCATTTTCATAATTTGCACTTTGTGTCTACGGCCAACATATTCGGAAGCCTATCGGGTCACACACATATGAACATCTAGCCGGATTAAAATGTGGTTATAGATGATAACCAAATAAGGAAAGTTTATCTCGAGACTATAAATGTTATAGTGGTAAATTAATATGGTGGTATTTATTTATTATGAATAAATTAATACAAGATATTAATTATATTAATTAAAGAATATTCGGAAGCCAATTTATGGCTAAAGGTGGTATAACTTATTTGTGTATAAGATACATTTGGATTGTGCAATTTAATTAATAGTATTACAAATATGAATATAAGATATTAATATATATATATATATATATATATATATATATATATATATATATATATATATATATATATATATATATATATATATATATATATATATATCCAACTTGTGTGCGTGTGTGCATGTTGGTGATGCATGCGCATATTTGTGGAATATATATTAATAGATTTTTATATGTAATAATATATATGTGATATATCTGCATGTGTAAATTGATTTATGGTAATAAAATAAAGATAGTCAATATTAGATATTGACAATATCTAGGAATATTCAATATAAGATATTGACAATATCCTAGATTTATTTAATATGAGATATTGTAATAAATGAGATAAATCAATCAATTATATTTTCCTTATTTTATTGGAAAAAGGTTTTCTTCTCCTCCACAACTAGTCAGGGGCGCCACTTCTACTTTAAATAGGAGGTGGGTGTCAAGCTCTTTTGGTATAACACAATTCCAAGAACTAATAGTTCTTGTGTAAAATAGAGAGCATCCTTTAGAGAGTTGGAGAGAGGGGAAAAGGGCCGGTCTAGCAACCAGAGTTTTCCAATAGCAATCCATGATGGGATTCCGGCGGGCTGTTCGTGTGGACTAGCGGTAGAGGCCGAACACTTGGGCGGCTCTATGCAGAACTACTCTCCTTAGACGGTCAAAGCGTCGATCTTTTAGATCAACCAAGGTAAGCACCGTCTACTAACTCGTTTGTTTATTGCTTAAACGAAGTCGATCCTGGTTAAAAGGAAATAAAATTTTAAATTCCGTTGCGTTCCCGCGTAGTTTTGCTAACAGGATGTGGGTTCACAACAACAATGGGAAGCGTATCTCCGCTACCTTAGTAGCGATGCTTTTAAGGTAAAGCTTTTATTCAATTACATGTGTTACGTAGATTCGATTATTATTACTTGTTACTGCTTATATATAATACAAAAGTGCCATTTTTTTTGCAGAAAAGATTTGATCAGAATAAGAAGAATCGAGCCGGGAGTAAATATGTAGGCCGCCAAGGACTAGCGCCTATAGCCGTAGTTCGATGAGAAAGGTTAAGAATGATAAGTATTTGGAAAAAAAATCCCTATCACTTCATTTTTTTGAATTTTCATAACTAATACTTTTGTTTTTTCAAGGGTAATCTGAGTCTGAGTGAAGATCCTTTGGGGCATGATCCTATCCATGTATGGGCAAGCAAGCATAAGAATGCTGACGGCTCGTTTCTCAACAGTGATGCGGAGGTTGCTTACGTAAGTGATATACGTTGTATATATTTCAATTCAATACGTTCACATTTTCCTTTTCCTTATCTTAACTGCGAACGATATATGTTGTGTTTAGAGGAGGCTGGAGGAATGGCGTGCTATAATTGCACCAGGTCGACCGATGACTTTTGAAGAAGAGGAGACAATCTTTCAAGGCGCCTTAGGAACTAGGCGAGATTATTTGATTGGCCTTGGCCCTATGCAAACTTCCGTATCCAATTCATCACAATCGTCCCAGTCTTCAGCACCGTCATCTTCTTACCACCAAGAATGCAATATGCATATTGAACAACTTAGAAAGTCTCATGATCGGTTGGTGAAGTTAACCAAAAAACAGAACAAGAGAAACAAAAAACAAGGGGCTCTTTTCAAATTATTGCTGACTAATCTTAAGGCTAAGGAACCGGATATGCAAATCGAGGTTAGCTCATCATCTTCCGATGAAGATGAAGACGATTCTGAAGTTGACTTGACGATGATGCGTAAACATTCTAGAGGAGACTATTGTTACTTTTGGAAACATTGCACAACTTTGTATTTTGCGGAAAAAAAATTCACTAAGCTTCTGTATTTCGTTTTGTTATGAATCCCCATACATTTCTATTTTGTGAGCTTCTGTTTTGGATCTTGAAAAAAACAGGATTGGTTTGATGTAAATAGCATGTGATGCCATGCGAAAACAAAATAAATATTAAAATAGAAAAAGTTTAAAGGGACGACATGTCGTCCCAACAAATGTATTTCTGGAAATTTTCTCCGCTTAAAGGGACGACATATCGTCCCAACAAATATTTCATAAAAATATTTTATAAAAATATTTTATAAAAAGTTATTTTTTTTCCCAAATGGGTTTTGAAGGGACGACTTTATCGTCCCAAAAAATTTTTATAAAAAAATTACTAAATCTTTTCGTATTGAATTTTTTTATTAAAATGAAATGTAAAAGCTTTGAAGGGACGACATTGTCGTCCCAAAAAATAATTTTATATAAAAAATTTATTTTCCTCATAATAAATTAAATGAACTTATTCACGTTTATAGGGACGACATTGTTGTCCCTTCAAAGAAGGCCATGTCAGCACGTTGAAATTTCTTAGAAAAGTTTGTGCCACGTGAGCATACATTTAAAGGGACGAAAAAGTCGTCTCTTTAAAAGACTCAGTTATTTAAAGGGACAGAGCAGAAGGGACGTCTTTATAGGAACGACTTGTCGTCCTTTTAAACATTTAATGGGACGACAATATGTCGTCCCAAAAAACATGTTTTGTTGTAGTGATAGTACATACATGTTATTATGCCTAATAATGCTACGAGCATAACAATTACTAGTGCTGTTAACGAGCCGAGTATCAGTCTGTTCAAACTTGTGTTCGTTTAGGTCACGAGCTTGTTCATGTTCGTACGTTTAACAAACGAACAAAAAACATATGTTCAGCCTTGATTCGTTAAGATCACGAGTTTCTTCGCGAACGTTTATTTAATAAACGAACATAAAATTATGTTCAAACTCAGCTCATTTATAATGAAAATTTGTTCATGCGCGTGTTCGAGTATAGATTATTACTCGTATTTTTGCCTTCTAGCTCGAACTCGGATCGAGTTTGACTCGTAATGTATCAATAACCAAGTCCAAATTAATAAATAATACAATATAAATTAATATTCAAATATCATAGTAATTAACAACAATATTAGGAAAACTATTTGAATATTCTATAAAATTACTCTACCTATTAGATTAATATAATGCCTATCATCTTATATGGTATGGTTATGTTGTACATCGGTTCATTATATAAGTAGGTTCACGAACATAATCGAACACTCGCGAGTTTGTGAATGTTCATTCGTTTGGAAAACGAGCTTATAATTTTATTCAAACTTGGTTCGTTAAACTAAACAAACGAACGATCACAAATACTAACAAGTCGAACATGAGTTTGTTCGTGAGTAGCTCTGTTCGTTTAACAGAACTAATCATTACGCCACATCATGCCACAGAATTAACCCTTGATCATGATGAAAATACATGCATCCTAAACAATGGGTCTCACATCATGATCAAAGGTAGAAAATATTGTTGTTTTGCCCGTTGTGGAACAATGGTTATGCTTTATCATTACTCTATTATGCCGGAGGTTTCCGATAATCTGCTAAAAGCTTAGATGTTAAAGAGACCCAAACGATTTTTCTGGACATTCTTCTGTCGATCAAGTCAATAAAACAAAGATGAAAGTATGCAGAGTTCAAGGATTCACATGAAGTCAGACGTTACTCGAGGAGTTTATCCAAAATTGAGCTTGGAACCAAGTGGCGAAAAATCCACTTGGAGCTCGATTTTGAAGGCGTTACGGTATAATTACCGGGAGCTAAAAACAATTTTGGAAACTACTAAGAAAATAGTTGATGTTAGACATTTTTCTTTAGAACATGATGTTAGGCATTTGAATCACTCGATTCCGATGTCGAGTGAATGAGAAATTAATACCTAAAGATACATTGGTTTATAGAGTGTTGTAAAGAAAATGAGATTCCTTTGTCCACATAGGTAAAATGTCTCTTGTTGGTGCTACGTTTAAGATGTAGTGTTTTACTTTAAGGCAAACCACAAGAAGCAAGAGAAGTCGAAAATAAATGTAGATAAGTTGAGGGAAGACCCGCCCCGACTTTTCTAATAGTCACGTTGACTCGATACGAAATAGACAATCAAAATATTACACCTGAAGGAGATGGATTTTTCTTCGTCATTGAGAATGATACGCTCATAACTCGAGCACCATAACTTTTCAAAAGTTCCAATCTTCGACAAACATCCTCTTACGACATGGCACCATTTTGATATTGTATCATTAAGTTTTGCAAGTAATCGTGTCGTCGTGCTCATGTCCATATATATATATATATATATATATATATATATATATATATATATATATATATTAAATTTCAATAATAGGTTATATATCATATGATATATTTGACATAATTTCATACAATGACGTCAGTGGGGACGTAATGAATATGTGGGGACTTGAGTTTCAAGAGCACATGAGTGACCAGTAGTTAATAACTTCACCAAAACTCATGATCACTGCAATGAACTAACTTTGTAATTTTAAATTATAGTAAATTTTGGGCATTTTTACTGTAATCACAATCAATCTACTTTCGAACATCACATTAAAATTTGTTTTTTCTAGAGTCGAAATTATGCTTAAAACTCAATTTTGGAGAGGTCGAAAACAAATTTCAACCTTTATATAATTGAAATTTTTCTGAAATATACTGTCTAGGTAAATCGACTATGATATCATTAACAATATCTAAATTTTTTGTATGATTTTTCAGTACCCAAATTACATAAACATTGGCTATAAGAATATTTGCAGTGGATGTTCCATTGCCAAATTAAATTTGTATGTATTGCAAAAACATACAAACCATAGACTTATTCTTTACTATGACTCAACCAAATTTAGGTGAAGTTTATGGACAATGCTTTAGCAAAAAAAATATAGGGTTCATTGCCAAAGATAGTGAGAGGCTAAGGTTGAGGGTTGCACCGACCATCATGAGTGAAGGTGTTTTGGTGTTGGTTTATAGTTATATTTTAGTCCTTTTTGCAAGAAGAAAAATGAATAGTTGGTACCCAATGAATAGTGGGGTGGCCCTTTTTTCTTTACTATGATTGGATGGGTGAACTAACAAATATTTGCAACCATACGTACAATTAAGGGCAATTATTCTTCTTGATCCGAAAAAAATACACTAATATATGTAATATGAATATAGTTTGCCTCCCTTTATTTTTTTATTTTGTCCGTCCCTGTCTAGAATAGGTTTGATGATAATAACAAATCCATGACTATGATCCACTAGATTATCTGATTAACATATTCACTTATTTCGTAGGACAGAGAAAATGAGGACCCTCATAGTTAGGGTTTAACCATTAATAGAATTGGTTGGATGATATTTTATCCTATATTAGAAGAGGGACTATTTTTTTGTTACGTTTTGAAATGTTGGTAAAGGGACCAGATGACACGAATAATCCGAAGTTTAGTAGGGATGGTGTTTGAAGGTTTGACTCTGAGTTCATGGGCGAACTTTTATAAAGGTATATAAATATATCTTCCGGGAAACTATCGCTTGTGTTTGGTTTTGGAGAAATAAATTTTGTTTTGTTGGTGAAGATGTTGTGTCTGGTACTACATTTTTAGTTGCAATCATCCTAGCGCGCACGAAGACTACTATTTTAGCTCAGGAAATGTAATTTGGTTTTGTTGTTGGTTTGAAAACCGTTGAATTCTGATCTGTAAAGTACATTTTGTGTACCATTTTTGTAACGCCCCGCTCCCAGATACCGAGTCCTTATCCGGAAACGAAACGCTCGGCACATATAATATTAAATAAATTCAATATTATATGTAAGTCTCTACTACGTCGTATCGAGTTTAGCAAACGGAAGCTAAAAAGACTCGGCAAAACATTGTAAATGCTGCTAGGAATAGATTACAAACCGACTAAGGTTAAAAGGGAAAACTTACAACAACGAAACAAAACATACAACGGACAATATCTAAAAGAAAGGTACAACACTTGCCTTACAAACTTGAAGTAAAAGTACAACATAATACAGTACAATATTTAATAGAAAGGTAAAAAAAAAGCATCATTATGGCATCAACGTCATCGAATCATCATCGAACTCCTCAACGAGCTCAAGGCTAACATGTTCGTTTTCTCACTCCAAAAGCACACAAAACAACATATGCAATTGAGGTAAGTACAAAGTACTTATCAAGTGGAAGAAGCTAATGTATAATTAAGTCTTACAACGAAAGGTTCATATTATTATTATTAAGTTATCTTTGTGAGACCGACTCAAACTCTAGAGTTCGCTTCATGCTCATCAACATGTCGTGACTATTGGTTTCTAGCATAGCTTATCTTTGTTACATTAGCATTCAAGGGCACTACGCATGGTGCTACTCACCACGAAGTATCTGGATGCAACATATTGGCGGATCACACCAATATCCACGAGGGAAAGCCCGATAGTGTACACGCTCAGCGGAGTCCCTCCGTACGTAGGGTCTCGGACTTACAGGGTGGTGTTCCTCCGTACGTAGGGTCCAAAGACTTACGAAGATATCCACTTTATCTGAACGCCCACACATCGAGATATAGACTTGTGCCTTACCAAGAAGGGATTGATGTTTAATCTTTTTACTACACAAGTATGTTTGTTATTATGTTGTTAACTAGCCACCTAAGTATATAAGCTCCCTCACAACTCCTACTCTCTTACTTAGACCCCTAGACACGGACAAGACCTAGCACATACACAGACATTGATGAATACTAATTCATCAAAGCACAAGCCAATCATACTTTTCCGACGGTCCCGAACTTCAACTCCTTTGAAGAGTACATTCGGTGCCGGAACTAAACGCATCAGAATCTTAATCAGGGCTTGTTCATGTTCGTTTAATGTTATTAGATCAAGAAACAACATTCAAAACTTGTCTTATAGCTAAAAACACAAGAAACAACATTCACACAATGTCAGGGGGCGCCAAAAGCTTCGGGGCTCGCCAAAAATGCATCAGAGAGTTCACTGAACTCTTTGTTCAGGTTAGGGTGCGCCAAAGCCTTTGAGGCGCGCTTAAATCGCTTGCAGAGTTCACGAACTCTCTCGAACAGTCGTCGGCGTAAAATCGGACCAAAGCGCACTACATACAGTTTTATGCACTCTATCGATTTCCTTTCAAAACCAACCAAGTTTAACATCAAAATATACATCCAAATAGCATCAAAACAAGTTCTAAACATGCTATAACACCTCATATTACAACAACAACAACTAGCATGATTTCTAACCATAATTCATACCCAAAACACAATCTTAACACCATAAAACTTTAATTAAACATTAGGAAGAGCCTCTTACCTTTTAGCAAGCCAAAAGCAAAGCAAAACCTTCAAAAACACTGCATCACATCTAGAACTTCAACCCAAACCTTTCTCAAAACTCCAACTTCTTGTACCACAATGATCCTCTTGTCCCGCTGATTCCAAATCTTCAAAGGATTCTGAAAATCGATACCAAACTTGTGAAAATTTTGGAAGAATCCTCTCCTTTGCCTTTTTCTGATTTCTTTCTTTTTTTTCCTTCAAAGTTCAAGTTCGAACAATGGGGTTTCCAACATTTCTGATAACTTCCTTTTTAATGGGAAGTTATTGTCCCAAATAAAACCTCCAACCTTCAATTTCCTTTATTTCCATTTATCCAAAGAAACTCCCTTTAATATACATGTTTCGAATATATATATATATATATATATATATATACTTTAAATCCATAATTATTAAATATAATATTCTGTTTCCGTAAAAAGACACGTCTGCTCTTATTCGAAAAGTCGGGATATTACAATTTTTTGATAAATATATATATCACGATCCCTTTATTCGGAGGAAAAAAAAAAAAAAAAAAAAAAAAAAAAAAAAAAAAAAAAAAAAAAAACTTATAAAGGTATACTGTAGCAATCATTCTATAAAAATTGATGGTAGATAAATGTGTGGTGAGTTATAACAATGATCCTATGTCGCGAAGGAGAAAACGTTGACTGATATGAGTTTACCTACGTAACGAAATTTTAATTAATCATTTTAGGTTGAGCCCCAACCAAAAGCCTCACATTACTCCAGATTGTAAATGTTGCATGTACATATTTTTTGTTAAGAAAAGTCGATACAAGGTATTGAACTCTCATACCCAACTCAAAGACAAAGTTATCACTGCGTCATCTTTTTTTTTACCACTGAATTATACCTTTGGAGGCTCAATCATTTTATAATAAATGTGGTCCTCAAGTTATTTATTTATGAAGATGGCAAATCAACATTGGTTTATATATATATACCAACATTTTGGTGAGTTGTCGAGCCATGTATCCATTTTCTTGTTTGTGGCTCGTTTAACATTTGAGCCGAATCATATTTGAGTTTGAGTTAATTCAAACCGAGTCTAACTGAGAATTGACTTAAGTCGATCTTTAAGTAATCACAAATGATTAACTTGCTTACATCCATAAATTTTGGGATTCTTTATTTGCATCATACATTCACACTACACGTGCACCACAGTAGAATCAACTTTTTGAAAGTCGATTCTGAAATAAAAAAACAGACTTCTCGTACGTGTATTGTGAGCATCAACTTTCGAAAAGTCAGTTTTTGACTCCGAAACTGACTTTTGAAATGTTGATTCAATGTAGTAGGTTTGTTGCACCGGTAAAATCGTTCTTCTGTAAATAAAGACTCCTTAAATTTTTGCGCTTGACGTTATTCCCCTAAACAATATACATCACATATTTTTGGTACATTGTACATCACATAGTGTGGAGTATCATCGTATAATTCACGGTCACTTCATTTGATTAGTGACTCGATATAACATCAAATTAATCACAGACCGTAAATCGCATGTACAGAATAATATCACGTCAGGTCGGGTCGCTCATTACCCATAAAAGTTTTCCTCTCCCCACTTTTTACAACTTGTGCAATGTCTAATCACATTGATACAATGTTGACACAGATAAATAAAAAAAAGAAAACTATATGTGCACTACATATATTGTGTAGTGCATTCACTACCACCACATCTAGTCAATGATTAAATTGTACTCATTAAAATGAATGGACAAGATGGTGTAGTGATTGTCACTACACAATATATATAGTGAATGTATTACCATCTAAAAAAAATTGAAAAAAAAGGACAACAGTAAGATATTATTTGTAGAGCAATAATAAAAATAATAGTGGTCCAAACAAAATATATTCGATTAAGATTTTGAACCCCAAGTGATAAATGGTTTGGACCCAATGAGCACAAATGCTGCTAGAAATGTTTCCTTAAATAGGCAAGCACCGCCAACTTTAAAAAATTGAAGTCGTCGATCACTTTCTAATTTAAGAAAGTTTACTTTAAAGTAATTTTATATCTTTATGGGCTTACCCCTATTCTCCTAGACCTAGCCCCCCAACCCCCAACCCCCACCCCAAAACCCATCCCTCAGTCACTACTTGAGTCATATCAAAATGAAAATCTCTTTTATTAATGTGCAGTTGTCAATATTAAAACTCCCGTACTCTCTTTTGTCCATTGTTTCATTTAGTGGGGCTGGTAAAATTCATGAATTGGGATAACAGTAAAACCATGTGCATTTCTTATGTGGAGGTAAAAATGAAATGATCATTGTATTATATGTCTATATATTTATTATCTACGAAGCACAGATACGAACAGAGACACGTCTCATTAGAGATATATACGGTTCGGTACGGTTTATGACTGTAGTTGAAAATGAACCGGTTAAAATATGAAATCATACCGTTTGTTATATGTAACCAAATTGAACCAAAACAGAATATATGGTTCGGTGTTAACACTTCTATTTGATTATAAACGGTTCGATTCTTGGTTATGTTTCATTCGGTTATAAATGCTTTGGATAACAGTTAATTATAAGCAATTTGTCATAAATAGTTACATTGTTTGGGTATTAGAACTAGTTTTAAACCGTTTGATTACGATTTTTTTTACTCGGTTCGGTTTTAATTCAGTTTGATTACGGATAATGCAGAGCTAACCGTAACCGAACTGGAAATTTTGATTTCTCTATAGAGAGAGAGAGAATAATTATGATACGCATATATCATTACAGAGATACATGACCCACCTATCAAAAATACTATTGTAGCGAGCTTATTTAAATTTTGTGAGATCTGATAGAGGCCATAATAAAGATACTACTAATATGAGTCATGTCAAGAAGTTAAGGGGTTGAAGTCTTTCACTTAACACCGAGGTTGTCTCCGGTCTGGAGCCCTGGACACACCTTGAGCTCTGAGGCCTGTTATGGTTAGCGTGGAACCATCAACTGTATTGAGTTCTCCACGCTCACATATATATATATATATATATATATATATATATATATATATATATATATATATATATATATATATATATATATATAACTTGATTACTCCTTCTTGGAGAAAAAAAAGTTGAAATTGAAAACCTTAGCCAAAAATGCCTACTTCACACAATATTTTACTGACAAACTTAGCAAATTGCATATATATATATATATATATATATATATATATATATATATATATATTATATATATATATAAAACTCCTTTTTGGAGGGAAAAAAAAGTTGAAATTAAAAACTTTAGCCAAAAATGCCCACTTCACACAATATTTTACTGAAACTTAGCAAATTGCATATATGGTGAAGAGAAATAGTGTATGTT
>CM047817.1:91717445-91978277 GCA_026214975.1 Gentiana macrophylla
AAAATATCCTCGCTGTCTGCGGAGTAGTCGGCACACGCCGAAACCACGTTAAATCAAGGTTTTCTTGCTTCTCGTGTTTGTTTGCTTGTTTATCTTTATCTTTACCACAATCACCATCATTTTTTTGATCGATCCGTCATAACGCTTTCAAATTTAGGTTGTCCTGCTTAATGTTTTGATTGCTATTGCTTGGAAATCAAGTAATAGGGTCTACCTATTGTACTATTGTTGTTTTATAATGTTTTGCAAGTGGTATGATTCAGTATCGTGCACATTTTGTGTTGAATTCGAAGTGTTTACTTTTGGTTTTGTCTTGGTGCATGAATTTGTTGCAAAAATTTGCAGGTTTTGGGTTGTTACAGCCGTTTGGCTGCTAGAGTTTTTGGTGTGCGCCAAACCAGGCATTGTCTAAAGATTTTGGATTCTCATTCCATCTCTTTCATCCTTATCAATTGTCAGGGCAGAAGAAAAACGTAAAACATTATTAATGCCCCAACCCGGCCTTCAAATCGCCCTGATGCCTTTATTGATAAGTTTTTTTGGGTCCGCCACCGTCAGTGTACAATCCAAGATGATTCTATCAGATCACAAATTCACAGTTGTAAGAGCATTTATTGTTGGGAGATTTTACGTGCTCACTCTATTTAGCTGCGTTTCACAGAATCATGCAATCTGTGACAAAAATTTGTTTTAGATCATGGACTATGTAATATTACGATGTACGTAAGCGGTTAATTTTAGGCTATGATCATCTACTTAGTGCGTAAAATTTTTTGTTTTGTTACTTGATCGACGTAAAATTACGATAGTAAGCTGGTTATTTCTAGGTTATGCAGTGAAAAGTTGTAGAAAAGGTATATAAATTGGTTAAACAATTTTTTTCTTAAATATATATGCGTATTTATTTATGTTTTATTAAGTTTTTTTAATTTAATTAAAATGAAGGCATTTATATCTAAAATGCACTACAAAGATTTAAAAACGAGGCCCTAAAATGTCAATTTTAAGTCCGCGATATCATTTGGCTTACGCAGGCCCAAGCACTCCAATTTGAAGTCAAGTAATTGATCAATTTATCGAACCACATAATTTATGTGCAAGATATAGATTGTGTAGTTATTATCAATCCAAGATTTAGATTGTCTAGTTATTACCAACTGGAACCAAATGGACTGAGTAACAACAAAAAGATGTCCCTTGTGCTTTTATTTGAGAGGCAGAAGTAGGTGGGAAGTAAGTAATGGACTGGAAGTAGGTATGGGGTGGCTAGCTCCACACGTTGATGGCAATGAATCGTATATTGAAGTTAGGTATTCTATTGAATGATATATGTACTATATATGGGGTGGCCTTTTTTATTTTTGTTATCAGATCACTTTTTGGGTTTAGCCAAAAAAATTTGTAAGTCGACAATATGGGAAGTGCAACCATGTTGAGAAAATAATATAGTTTAGAATAGTAAATATATTATTTAAAACCACGATGATTAGGAGGATACCCTAAAACACACACGGAGTAGAACGTGGTTGGAATTTATTAATGGTAGGTGGGGAGCCTATCACCGACTTCTACACTCTACCGCAGCTTGCCGAGCCTCTACAAGACTTGGTGTCAGCCTCGCTCTGGCATGGACAAGGATCAGGCGCGTCACGATGTGCAAGCGCGATATAGCTACAATGTTTATAATTTTATCGTTTATATAAAGAGGCTAAAAATAATTATTTTGATATAAATGCACGTTCACAGAATGGATGAAGGATGTGTGTTTAACTTAACGATCTGGTGCTCGTTTCTGCTTCACAATTTATTTTTATTTTTTTCCTTTCTGCTTTTTTGTTCTATAAATTATAATGTCAGAACCTGGAATTCGAAACCAGAAACCCTATTAAAGACTCAAGCTTCTTCACGCCTCATTCATGTTCTACTTCGACTAATCTTTTTTTCTTTTCAAAAAAATTAAGATCTTCATAATTTTTCTTGCAATTTTCTAAAACAAAATTTCCAAAATTTAATTCATCGCTTCCTTCGCTTCATCGCCGCGCTCCTATGGTCGGGTAATTGTTTTTGTTAATTAGTATTTGATAAACTGCCGATTTTTCAGGTGAATGATTTTATTGATTTATTAGTTTGGTACATTGTTCTAGTTTTTTTATTTATAATTTATATTGTTTTGCTCATTTGTGTTTGATATTGATGTTTACATTTCCTGAGGTTTACTTAAGTTTTTGAGGTAGTAGCCATTGCTTTTTTCTTGGAAACTAAGATTTATACAGTGCTTTCGCACTCTTATATAATCGCATAAGTGTTGAATATTTATTTTTATGATGGTGCATAAAAACATTTATCGTGAAGTGAAAAAGTAAAAGAAAAAACGATGAATGAATATTTCGAGAGTCTCAAAATGAGCTCTTGATAAATTTGTTGAATTGTAACAAAAAGGGCCTTGTTTTAGTAGCCCTCGCCTCTACTACTAAACGTCAAGAATTACTCCCGATAAGATTTTACGCTTACTCGACCCGATATTTCATATGCGCGTTCAAAGAAATTTGTCTCCACATGCATGATCCTCGCGATCAAGACATTTCCATGCATCAAGCGCATTATTCGATACATTCAGGTAATTTTACATTTGGGATTGCAATGGCGCCTTCGCCTCCATGGAACTTATTTCATACACGGACGCCGATCCTGGGGTGTCCGACACTCGCCGATCAACCTCCCGTTATTGTGTATTTTTGGGCGATAATCTCATCTCACGGTCCTCCAAGCCACACTTACCCTATCCTGCCTCCAGAGCAGAGGCCGAGCATCGGAGCGTGGCCAATATGGTCTCCGAACTCGCTATTTCAGAACTTATTATTGGAACTCCGCTGTCCGGTTCAGAAGCAATGCCGGGTTTATTGTGACAACGTGAGTGCGGTTTATCTTTCCGAAACCCGGTTCAACATCAACGAACCAAACATATTGAGATGGATATTCACTTTGTTCGTGAGAAGGTTGCACGAGGTGAAGTCCGTGTTCGCATGTGTCCTTCCCAAGTATCGATTGCCGACATTTTTACGGGAAGTGGTCTACCACAAGTCTTATTTGATGATTTCCGAATAGTCTCAACATCCGTGAATCTCCTGCTTCGACTACGGGAGGGTGTTAGAATAGTAAATATATTACCTTTATTAGGAATATATTTAGAAAATTTGTTGTATTTACTGTAATTAGTGAGGTCAATATTTCGATAGAATTAATCAATAGTCGCATGATTTTAGGAGCTTAATTCTAGATCGCCATAACAAATCAGACATATATTACCATTTTTGGGAATGAGAAAAGGGGGAATTCACATTCTTTCAGAAAAGTTGGTGAAACCTTCATCTCCAACTCTTGACCACCTTCGTGTGTCTACAAATTATCTCATCTTGATCTTCTTAATGGATGTGTGTATGTGCCTCTTGTTTTCTTTTATTAACAGTAACAGCAGCATCTCACACAAAACACAAGGCAAGACAGCAAACAAAAATGGAAAGTGACAGAAAAGGAAAGTCAGAACAAGAAATTGAGAAATAGAGTCCAAATACTATGATACTCAAACAGATTATTACAGATTTATTTGAAGAAAATATGTAAAACAAGATAAAGGCAAACATCAATGGACATTTTGACAAACAGTTGGCAAAGATTCAAACTCCTCCAATATAAAGCTGCTATAATTCAAACAAGTCGCCATCAGTTCAATTCAAACCAAATTATCTCAGTAAAACTACAAGATTATTCAAAATAGATGGATATGTGAGTATTCAGGAGTTTAAGAGTGATCTACTCGCTTTCATATGTGATTATCTTTTCTATGTAATTATTTTGAGCTAAGGATAAACTAGAGTTTATCACTATTAGACTAGAGAGGCTATAAAAGCAAAGTCAGAGCTTTGTAATTATTTAATTTAAAAACCAGATCAATAAAAGTTCCATATATTTTCAAGATTCGCTTTTTTTTACATAGTATCGTGAGCGTATTGGTGTCTAATCACCACCAAAATCATATTCAACATGACATCTTTATCATTAAATGTCGTGAGTTTCACATCTCTCTAATTTACATCGAAAAATTACCCCTTATGAGAGAGAGCAAAGCTTTGGCACTTGCATAAAGCCAAGATCCTGATTGGCCACTTGAAACAAGGAGACCCCCTCGCACTCGATCAATTTATCACTACCAGCTCAGAACAACAGAAATGCATCAAGCACATGATAACAAATCTGCAATACACAAAATGGAAGAAGGAAGACAAGTTACTCAAGGGTGGCTAATAGGATCATTATCGAGAAGAATCACCTGCCTAGTCATTGACTAGACTCGCCAAGCCGCTTGGGATGCACTTAAGTGTGCATATGCACAGATTCACAGAAAGAGAATTTAATCAAGCAAATGATCACATACCTGGAAGGAGGATGACAGACCATCACAGATCACATACAGCTAGCTCAAAGGCTCTCTATGATAGTCTAGCAGCCTATTGGAAAACCTATTGCAGATCCGAGAAAGTCTACTTCGCTAACCGCCTTGGCCCTCAATATGAGACCTTCACCACCACCATGCTAAAGCCACCAAGACCTACCTACATTGAAATGGTGTCTCGCCAAGCAAAACTTTGATCAAAGGAGACCTGTGGTTTCAAGCCAAAAATCCGTAAACTCAATCTCTGTCTCATATGGCTTTCTATGGAAACCACAACAAAGACAATGAAGGATCCTCCAGATTCACTTCCACAGGGGAGAGGTTTTCCAAGAAACAAAAATAGGTTCAGATCCAAGGAAACAACAATCAAAGGCAAAGTATTTAGAAGGACGCCTGTGTGGAAGAAAGTGGACCAGATAAAATGAGACATGTCAATATTGTGGTGTGACAGGCATTGTTAGTGTTATGCCCGAAAGATAATTTTGTAATTGTTTTATTTAATAAATGAAATGATATTATTATTCATATTTATTATTCTCATATTCACCGATGTGACAATAGTATTTACACTACATAGAACCCTAAAGTATATCGTTTATGTAATCACTTAACAAAGCTGCGGGATATACACGGGAGGATTGAGTTAAGGAAGATGTACTTAAAATACAATTAACCCGTGAGTGAAGTTAATCGAGAGTATCGGTCTCTCCTTTAACGCAAGGCTATTAATGCGCCTGCTAACACACTAGGTGTGATTGTCTTATCCGGACTTTCGTTAAGAGAACCTTGATTGGCATTTATATATGATAAATATATCATATGGGTGGACCGATTTGATTAGAGTTCACGATATAATTCCGTAATCGAGAAGTCTTATCAATCAATCGATTATCATATTTATGTATATATCTTAATCCTAATGTGATCACAAATAACCGCTTGAATCACTATGAGGTTTGACTTGACGGTTAAGGATTACACCGAGTACGTGATCCGAATTACCCCATCTTGGCATTGTAATCGATTGAGTGAGTAGTCCTGTGTTATCACAGATACGGAAACCATTCCTTCCATTTATGGAAGTAGATGACGATTCCTTATTTTTTAATCCTAGAAACCGATCGATCGCACAGTTCATATTACATCGATTAGCTACCAAGTGAGTTGTATGAATTAATTGATCACTAGTGGGTTAATGGTAAATAAGGATAAGATGTTCTAAAAAGTGGTTAACGGTAACTTCCCCGATTTAGAATGAACAAATCTATGAGGATTAATCCATATTTAATGGTTATATCAATAGACGCTATTATCATTCTCGTGAGGAGATAAATGTAATGTCATAATCGGAGGAGTGCAAATCACGGATTATGGTGGCATATTCCTCGTGATTGATTTATCGAATATAATTATTCTGTCAGTAAGATAATTATTTATTTGATTTATCGGAGTCACTGATTATTAGTCCATGGTCCCCGACGTGCCTCCAATATAGCATGGCTATTCTCGGACGTCTAATCCTAATAATATTAATTTAGTTCTTATTAGAATTTAATTAAACGATATGTGAATTAATTGTTTGTTGACTATTAAATTAGTTGGGCTAAATAATTAAATATGAAAAGACATTTTCATAATCTTGTCTCAATTTAGTGTGTATAGTCGAAATCATAAGTTGACTAGGTCACAATATAATTTTCGGCCATAGCCTTGTTTTAATTACAAGAAATTGTTTTCTGTGTATTAATAAGACATGTGACAAAATATTTATTGGATAAATATTTATGGTAAGAAATAAATATAAAGATTATTCTAGATTTGTTCTAGAATATTTTGGGATTATCTTTTATTTATTGGATTTATTTATTTGCAAAATAAAATCTTTGGATGACAAGGATTACTCTCCTATATAAAGAGAGTTCTCCTAAGCCTAAAACACATTAATTTTCGACTTCATCTCTGTAGAGTGAAGAAAAATTTCGCCATGGGGAAGTGGGGAAAATCTTGGAGGTATTTCCGGATAGCATATCGTAAGGATTCGAGACGAGGATTTCCTTCCACCGGAGTTGCTTGATCACACGCGGAAGATCGTGGTGCTCTTCACACCATCCTTTGTTCTTCCTATTGCAGTTCTTTCTACTTGGATTTTGAGATCCAAGAGGTATGATCTACAACCCTTGTAGATATAGATCTAGTTATTTTATTACGTGTAATTTATAGATCTAGATCCTTAAATCGCCTCACATGGATGATATTACTAATAAAGTGGTATCACGCCCGGTGATCTATATTTATACGTATAAAATATTAGATCTAGGAGTGGTAAACATGTAGAATTTTTGTCCCAATTTTTTTTAAAATAATATTTGCATATTTTTTTTTATTTTACATTGTTGTGGTTTGAAGAGATGGATTGGGGTTGGTGTTGCTTACTGCTAGATCTATTGTAAGCTCTCTCGCTTTTAGATCGTTTTGAGCATATGATTGATGTAAAAGTTGTTGTTTTTATTTTTTTGTTTTTTCCGGCTATTTTTTTATTTTTTTTAATTCCTAATAAACGACGAAGAACGATGATGAACACAAGATGAAGACGGAACTCGAGGTATGAATAGGAGTCGGGGCTGAAAATTTTTTGTTCATGTTTTTTCCTAACTCGTTAGGTTTTGGATTTTATTAAAAATCAATTTTTTTATATTTATATCGGCCGCTTAATAATATTTTTTTCTCGAATAATAAAACAAATGGATTTTTATAAAATAAAAAATTAAAAAAATTTATTTATTTTATTTTATAAAATAAAGGCCCTTCTCCTTTCGGTTCGGGTTCGTGGTTCAAGGTGTGAAGATCAAGACATGAAGATTTACAAGATTGTAATTTATCGCTTCCTAGGATAGATTAGATACGCGGGGTACCAACGATCCATCTCGGTGTTTAAATTTTCCGCAATTTATTTTTTATGTGTTTGATCATAAAATAGATATAAAAATCGAATTGCCATGACATGCATCATATCATAAATCCACTCCATGCATACATGTAGAATTTTAATTTTGTAATTGAAATAGGCATGTATACAAACTCGCGTAATTAGTTGAAATTTAATTAATACGTGGTAACTAATTAATTTATTAACTATTTAAAGATCCGAGGATGGGTTATGAAATCGTTAAGCCTTTTCGTGTGTGTTCTCGTGAACCGCCTTAAAAGCCCAAACGAGATCACGCTTTCAATTTGTAGTGTCTACTTAGATTGAATGATGGTAAAAGAACAATAAATCTTGGATAAAAACGGTTTGCCTATAGGTTGGTGGTCAATCGAAGCTTCGCTCACCGACTTAACCCTCCTAGTGTGATGTATGCACGGAGTCCGGCAAGACTAAGCTACACCGGCGAGCGGAGGGGTGATTCCTTCTTATCTCAACGGGGCTCTTGACTCAATTTCGTCCGATCATAGATATGTTCCAACGAATAGGACGGGTAGGCTTGCCTACGCTATCGACACCATTCGAATCCTTGATTTGATGTGTTTTTATGTTAACATCAAAAGACGTGGTTAGTTAACCCACCACCACTTTCAAAATATGGGAGTGGGAGCGGGGAGGCGACAACAACCCCACGGCCTCTACTATAGATACAAGTAAGTGAGAGAAGGGTGATGCCTCGCGCGCTTTGATTTCGCCCCTCACGGATGGTGTTCACCCCTATCAACATTCATGGCTTGGTCTCCAAAGGATAGATTTCCGGTACTGGCCGGGTCACCGACTATCCTACGACGGCACACTCGGGCGCACTCTCAAGAGATCCGATATAGTAGGTCACACTCATCAAGTGGTATTCTTGATAATATATAGGCTAAAAGGAAGGTAGTCAATGAATAAAGGGATGTTCGATTCTCGGGATGTCTCGATTCTCACAAGTTATTCATTGATGAGATTGTCTCGATTTAACCGCCATCTCTTTGACCTACCCTACGGCGGCATCGAGATGCGAGGTTAAAACCTTGGAATGGCAGAGTAGACTTACTTATAGTTTACAATTCCTAAAATAAAATAATATAGTAGTGTTAAACTTGAATTAATATATGTTATTTTATTTACAAAGATTATATCCCTTTACTAAATTACTTAAAATTTATAATTGACTAGTATTGACTTCTTTAAAAAGTGGAAAGTAACTAGACGTTGAACTAGTTAATCGATAATTCAATTAATTTTTGGAAGTGATATTTCCTCTAAGCCTTTTAAAACTAGAGTGACATATAGTGTATGTCACTAGCATCACTCGTGTTAAACGAGATACAATCTTAGTTTGATCAAAGATAATTTCGACTTTAAAATTCTTCTAGTGAAGTTTGAGTGTAGTGATTACACAAGTAATTTTCTAATTGAAAATCTAAAATCACGTAAGTGTTACTAGTTGAACGATATTTGGAATCGATGAACTAGTGGGAGCTTTATGATTTGTTGTTTTTTCTAGAACATTAGAAAAGTGTAACTAAGTACACACGTAATCATTCTAATTGAAAATCGTGAAGTCATGAATCGTTACTAGTTAGACGATATTTGGAATCGTGGAACTAGTGGAGTTTTATGATTTGTATTTTTCTGGAAACATTAGAATCGTGTAAGTAAGCTTATACAAGAGATTTTCAAATTGAAAATTGGAAAATCATAAAATGAAGCATTGCTCGTTAGACGGAATTTGGAACCGATAAACCAAGTTGGGAGTTTTAATGTTATGATTTGTTATTTTTCCTGGTATATTAGAAAATCCGAGAAGTCCTAACAAGTAACACTAAATAGACATCCCACGGTTCATGAGTAGTGTTCACTCACACGAACCGCTAGTTCAAATCGCTTCCATTTACGGAAAGTCAAGAATGGGAGAGTATGTCTAAAAGTGTTAGTCATCTAAAACTGAGTTGATTTTAAGGCTAAACCAAAAATTAAT
Organism: Gentiana macrophylla; assembly: GCA_026214975.1. Taxonomy (NCBI): domain Eukaryota; kingdom Viridiplantae; phylum Streptophyta; class Magnoliopsida; order Gentianales; family Gentianaceae; genus Gentiana; species Gentiana macrophylla. The sequence continues at coordinate 91,726,845 of CM047817.1, forward strand.
CATAGGATAAAGACAGTGATTTCAGATCACCAACCTATTAATCCTTGGCGATTTTTTTTAGCTAAGTTCTTTGGAAGAACAAGGTAGCAATGCATTTAACGATTAATAGAGCGCATAACGGGCAAGAATTTTAGCAAAAATAGGGAGTGATATAAGGAAATGAATCTTGGATTCAATCTTTGGATATCGCAGAAGATTTATTTTTCTCGCTTTCAAAATTCGCTTGAACGAATGGATTCACCTTCTATTCGATAATTTGTTTGTCTTATAAAAAGTGAATATACCATTTGTAGTATTTAATCCAAGACTCGGACTTTTGTTTGATAAAGTCAAAACCACTAAGAATCACAAATATGTATACATAACACATTTTAAGAACTATTAAAAGCAATTGGTTTCTATATTTAGATAAACGCTTCTTCATATTCCATAGTTAGTGCATAGTCCCTAAAAGACAAGACTCAAGATCGCTCAGGTGATTCCTTTCTCCTACCCGTTATATTGTCTCAAAGGTTCAATGACTAAGCCTCCTTTCAATCGGGAAAGGAAAATGGTTATAAAGAAGTAACACCGCTTGTTCATGATGACCTTCAGAGTCTTATGAAATACAAGCTAGTGGGAGCTTATGAGTAGTGACTTCTAGTCTGACAACTACTCAAACACTCCGGTAAGTTTATCCAAAATATTATGAGGTGTCTCTAATTTTGTCGGAGATGGAGTATTCTATACTCAGAAATGGTCCATCACATAGTCCTAGGGACTGATGCTCGGCCTGCCTCATAGTGAAATGCTTTCACTAAGGGAGAAACCGTTGAATTGTTTTACATAGTTGTAGATGTGCTACAATACACTGCTTAACTCAATAAAGATATTAGAAGCTTAAATTCGGTTTACATTGAAGTGTAAGACCGAGAAGTCTACCTATAATATACTTTGGAATTTACGGATAAGGTGTGGATTCGGTTCACCCCACTTCCGTAAATATAAGCATTTAGCACACGGTGCTTGAAGGTGAGACTGGGAATTTCACGCATACGTTCGGTCAATGACCATTCGTGATATATCTTTTAACCTATTGTGTATAAAGGTTTGTTATAAGATTCTTGAGATCGGGAAGGGATCGCCATATCAATAAGCGCCTTTTTCTCGATAGAGTCTATGAACAAGAAACCTTAAACCTTGAAGCACGCTTACTCAAGGTAGTTACTAATCGATTAAAATCGCACCACATCCAACATTGGTTGTTGGTGTCGACACTAAAATACTACCGAACTAGATCGTAAAGTAGATCCACCCGTAATGTAGTAGAGTATGGTTTCTTCATTGCCCATTACGGGTTCTCGAGGACTTAATGGTCTACAGTGATTGATTGATGACTCATGGCTCTTTGTGAGCGTGATAGATTCTCGATAATTGAGGTTGGTTTACAAGCCATAACCCTCGTGAATGGAGTTTGGTACTCCAGAGTCGTTCATACTCTTGTAGAACCACCCGAGTGTCTCAGCCCAAGTGGGATTAATTGATCTACATGGAAAAAAAGAAGAATGATTAGGAAAGTTCATCTTTCAAAGGCAAAGCTTAGTGGTCTAGTGGGTGATTCCCTAAAAAGTAGTAGAGTTAATCGACCTTGTACTCTCTTACCACTTAGTATTGCATGATTTCGCTCAAAGCGTAAAATATGGGTGATTCCCGAGACTTTCTTGCCAAACAAACGGAGTTTGGATTCATTCAAATGTAATGGTATTGCCTTATGAACTTATGACAGATGACTGCCAAGGCTTATGTCCTTTGTGGATAAAAAGCAAACCTCTCGGTCACCTAAGTCATATATTTCTACAATATGTGGATTTGACTGTAATATTGATAAGTCTTTTGTGAGATCGGATATCAATTTTAGTACAAGAGTGAATATATACATATATTAGTGTTTGTGAAGGATAATCGTCACGGATTTTATTAACAAAAACAAACAAGTAATAATATTTATAAATCCGATATTTCCTCAAGTATAAGGATCGAGTATGTAGGTTGATACCGGTCGATCTTACGGGAATCAAGCGATTGTTAACCCTAGTTTTTGTCTAATTAAATTATGTCACTAAAACTAATCTAAACAAATGGATAAAACTAAACTAAAATCAAAACAAACTTAACTAAAACGTAAAACTAGACAGTAAGATATGATCTAAAGCCAGGAAAGATACGGGTTGCAAACTATTTAAACTAAAACTAATATGAAATAAAAGTAACTAATCTAGACAATTCAAGTTTCACGGGATTAAATTCAAGTTTTAATGAATAAACGAGCTTAATGATCCACCTATCCTAACAAGTATCAATTCCTATCTCGATTATATTGGCGCTTTCTAAACAAGTTGTGGTTTCACCTTGTCTAAAACATGAACCCTAATTTCTTAGGTAATTCACCTATTAATCAGATCTCTCGATCTAAGATTAACGATTTTACTAATCAAAGGTGTAAACTTTAACCTAGCAATCCAACCTATTAACTCTCAAGTATGATAGATTAAACAACTATTCCTTATCATGGTGATCTAAGGCTTATAGAGACTTTCATCAACATAAACAATCATAACATGCAAGTCTTTCGATACAATTGCAATTAAACACTATAAACAATGATAAAGGAAACAACTTTAGGTAAAACTCACAATATAATCGCAGAAACGGAATCAAAACGTGTTGGTGTTGGAAAGGTGTCCTAAACCCAATCGGGTCGGACCGGATCCGACCGGGTCGGGTCATTTACAGTCTATTTAGTTCATGTAATAACTTTATTATGATTAATAAAAGCACTTATGTTATTATATATATTGTTTGTCTTCATATTATTTGTTGTATATATATAGTAACGCCCCTAGTATCAATGGTGATAGAGAAACCATGATAGTGATTATGGTTGATGAGATCTCTAATCACTATAACAAGGTTGGTACTTTAAATGTCTCTAGTCTTACATATTATCAAATGGGACATTGATAGTATAATCGCACTAGCACGTATTGATGTCTTCTACCTTTTAGAAGGTAGTGGATAGATCTCGCCTCATCAAGTGCAGAGACACTTGACCGTGACGTGGACGGTATTGTAGAATGCGACGTTGGGATCGACCCACTTACATTAAGTGTCACACTATGTGGCGGTTGTGTAATTATCCTTTGACCGAGTCTTCATGGCATCACGGTGTGGATTGTCATGCTTTGACACTATTGAGATTTCTCCTAACCACGGGCGATCATGCGGTAGTTGATTGGGTATGATATTGAAGCATGCGGAGTATACATGATTGGTCGTCCGGGAATCGATATCCTATGATAGGATTGAATATCCGAAATGGCCTTCTTATAAGGAATGTCTAGCTCTCGAGAATCTTTGCAAAGTGGGAGTAAATGTGTTATTCCGAGAGAGCATGATATCCAGATTATAAGATACGATCGCCAATGTATTGACACTCGAGATACGATCGTATGGATATTATTATAGCGATAGGATTGTAAGTTACACGGTAATCGCTTCACATGAAAGGTAGTAGTCATTGCTTTTGACTCTTCCGATAATCGGGGTCACGTGTGTTGCTGTGACGCTATCCCGTGATCGTTAGGTATGAAGGGCATTTTGGTAAATTGCACTTTGTGTCTACGGCCAACATATTCGAAGCCTATCGGGTCACACACATATGAACATCGAGTCGGATTAAAATGCGTTATAATGATAACCAAATAAGGAAAGTTTATCTCTAGACTATAAAGGTTATAGTGGTAAATTAATATGGTGGTATTTATTTATTATGAATAAATAAAATACAAGATATTAATTATATATAAATTATATTAATTAAAGAATATTCCGGAAGTCAATTTATTGACTAAAGGGCGCCACTTTTGGGTGTAATAGATACACTTTGATTGTGCACTTTAATTAATAAATATTGCCATAATATTAATATAGGATATTAATTGATTTTGGAAAATAGATTGGGGAATGAGGAGAAGGCGAGTAAATATTTCATCAATTGAGTAGTATGACGCTTTTTGAAACTTTTGCATTAAGGACAAAACTATTTATTCAATTGTCGTAAATTCACTTGTGTTTGAAATTCACTGCTTAAATTCACCGCCAAATTCACTATCTAAATTCACTAATTTTCAAAATTCATTGTCTAGATTCACCGATTTTCCGGATTCATCGTCAAAATTCACCGTTAAATTCACCGATTTCGTGGATTCACCGGGAGATTCACTGATTTTCTCGATTCACCTGCTTGTCCTTCTCGCTATAAAATTATGCGCTTGTCCTTCTCTCTATAAAAATATGTAGTCGTCTCCATTTAAAAATATTCCAGATTGTGTCCTTATCCCTAATTTTCCAAAATAGATTTATGGTAATAAGATAATTATAATCAATATATGATATTGACAAAATATTATAATTAAAGAGATAAATCAATCTAATTGATTTTCCTTATTTTATTGAAAAAGGTTTTTCTCCTCCACACTTGAGAGGGGCGCCACTTCCTCTATAAAAGGAAGTGGGTGTCAAGCTCTTTTGTACAACACAATTGCAAGAGTTCATAATTCTTGTGTAAAATAGAGCTCTCCATAGTGAGTTTGTGAGGAAGAAAAGGTCCGGCCCAAGAACCGGAGTTTTTCCGATAGCAATCCAAGCCGAGGATTCCAAGCAGGGTTCGTGGATTAGCGATAGAGGCCGGACGCGTGGACGGCTTATGCGATTGAACTACTCCGTTGGCGGTCAAAGCGACGATCTTGTAGATCATCTAAGGTATAACCACAAACTACTTAACGTGTTTATTGCATTAAACGAAGAACGATCTAGAAAAGGAAATCAAATTTTAAATTCCGCCGTTAAACTAGTGATTTCTAACAAAGGGTATCAGAGATGACTTTGAGCTTAAGCAATAAGCATAATTTAAATGCGAGTATTTAATCGATAGATGCAAGATTTAAATCACTAAACGTTAAAACAAAAAAAAATAGGTTCTTGGGGTCGGCCGATCAATGCGCGCCTCCCTCAAGGGCGGCGGCGGCGGCGGCGGCGGTAACCCTAGGTTGCCGTCCGTCGGCTCTCCTCTTCCAATGGGGGAGATCAACCCTTTCGCTTTGTGATATTTTATTGTGCATAGATATCTCGCTTGTTTAGTTGTGTCATATGGCCAACCAATGGTTCAAATAGTTTGGACCATCGGGAAACCATACGACATTGGCCTTTCCAAATTTTGATTTGAATAGCTCAGCCCCTTCCAAATATTTGATTTGGAATAGGTTTCAGCCTGGCCACTTCCAAAATTTTGATTTTGGAAAGTGGCTGTGCCTAAACTAAAATTATTTGGCCTTTCCAAATATTTGATTTGAATAAAGCTCAGCCCTTCCAAATATTTGATTTGAACAGTTTAGCTCAAGCCACTTCCAAAATTTTGATTTTGGAAAGTGCATGTGCCTCAGACTAAAATAATTTGGCCTTTCCAAATATTTGATTTGAGAGAGCTTGTGCCTTTCCAAATATTTGATTTGACAGCCAGTTTTAGCCACTTCCAAAATTTTGATTTTGGAAAGCAAGTGCCTAAGCTAAATTTAGTTTTGGAAATGAAACAAATAGAGACTTTATAATTTTAATTTTATTTTGAATAGTTCAAATTTAATTAAAATTGAAATCGATTTAAAATTAAATGTTAATTTTAATTTTTGGTTAAATCATATAATTAATTAAAAGTTATTTAATTATTTGATGTGATAAAATAAAGACGCATGAGTAGTTAAAAATTAGAATTTAATCTTTTCATAAGATAAAATTGTATGGATTAGATGTGTAGATATAATGTGATTATATGGACCCCGATTGATCATGGACTCACCAACAGTGATAGATGGGAATGTTTTCTTTATGTTGGTTTTTTGAAAATTGTCCTAGGTCGTTATGAAGAACGTGACCTAGTTTACTTTTTTGCATTTATCCCATTCCTCGAGCCTCTGCAAAGCGGCGGGTGTAATTAATTATTATGTAACAAGAATGGAGCAAGAAGTTGAAGACCAAGGAGAGATAAAGAACCCATTGGCGCATAAAGAATAAAGATCCTATTGGCGGTTGCGTATACTCTTAGTTTGTGACCCGCGGTTTCGCTGGGCTTGTATTCAAACCGCACTCTAGAAAAGTCCATGATCATACCGGTTATTTTATGCGCGGAATGTTGTGTATGTTTTACTTTATATGATATCGTAGTAATATGCACATAGTAGATGAGACCATAATTAAAACCAAATTAATTAAGTGAATTAATTTAAAATTATTCCCACGCCAAAAATCGAGCCAAAATTGTCTCCCAATATTATAATGACGGTGAAGAGCCTTTGTTCGATCCAATCGATCGACCACCGCCGGGAGTTGACCTACCACGGGTATATCGTTATTATTGAGATATGATCGCCACGAGATCTCATGAATATTGGGTTATGACTCGACTAAAGTCTTTCGGTGATTGGCCACCGCCGGGCCGCCTGACTTTAGAGACAAGGGGTTGACTATCACATAGAGATGTGAAACGCCAAAGAGTTGACTAGTCACCACTCGAGTCGTGATGCGATGCGATCGCAGAGTACCTACCTTCAAATTGCCGAGATTGATCGACCACCGCCGGGATTAAGGCAACTAGATAGGTCCCAAACCGCTAAAGAATTAATTAAAATTTTGAAAGCCAATAGGAATAGTTGGTTAGTGGGAGTAAAACCTTATAAATTTCTTAGTGCAAATTTAGGTTTTTATACATGAGCTTTTACTTATTCTATCTTTATTTATTGTTGTAGAAAATGTCAAACAAATTGAACCTTCGCTTTATCATCGATAACAAGCTTGATTTAAACTAATTTTCTCGATTGGGAAAGAAACCTCAAAATCGCTTTTGAGGCACGAAGATTGGCTATGTCTTGACGCAGGCCCTACCGAAAAGCCCGCCGAGGGTTCGGCCGCAGATGTTGTCGAGAAGTACAACAAGCATCGCTCGACAAGATCGATGCTACATGTATCATGCTTGCTTCTATGACACCGAATCGCAGTAAACAAAGATGAGTCTATGGACGCCTACTCTATCATGGTCCACTGAAGGAACTTTACGCTTCTCGCCTCAGACCGAGAGGTACGAGGTCTCAAGGCCCCGCTTAGTTGTAAGATGGCATCCGGGATCGCCGGGGTCACACGTGCTTAAAATGATCGGGTACATAGAGAGGCTTGGGAAGTCGGGCCACAAGTTGGAACGAGAGTTGAGTATTGACTTGATTCTCGCAATCTCTACCGACTCATTCTCACAGCTTTGTGATGAACTATCACATGAACAAGATAGATTGCTCTCAGCGGAGTTATTGAACATGTTGAAAATCGCCGAGGGCACCGTAGGGAAGGGAAAGCAAGTGTTGCCGGTCGGGTCACTGAGCAAGCGCGGCAAGGCAAAAGCCCGTAAAAGTCCAAGAAGGCTAAGGCTGCACCTAAGCCAACGCCTAAGATAGCAAAAGACAAATCCAAGGATGCTTGCTTCCATTATGTGAGACCGACATTGGAGGAGAAACGCAAGTGGCTTTTGAGTACCAAGAAGAAGCATTCTCGATGCTTCACTCGTGTATATTTATGATTGAGATCAACATTACTTCTTCTAAGTCTAACCACCGGGTATTAGATAACGGTTGTGGTTCTCATATTTGTAATAATATGCAGCACTAAGAAGAACTAGAGATCCGAGGAAAGGAGAGGTGGACCCACGCGCTGGAAATGGAGCAAGTGTCGCCGCTACCGGCCGTAGGAGTTTATTTTCTTTCATTGCCCAGTGGGCTAGTACTAGAACTCAATAATCGTTATTTTGTTCCCGCCTACGTAAGAGCATTATTTCTATTTCTCGCATTAGATGTTGATGGATTTTTTTTACGCTTGAGAATAAATGTTGTTCTTTTCACGTGATGGAATCTTTTATGGTAATCGCATACTTAGCAATGGTCTCTACATATTAGATATGAATGTTGATGTACTTAATATAAATAACAAGAAAGCCAAAATAAATGACTTGAATGAATCCTACTTATGGCATTGTAGACTTGGCCATATAAATAAGAATCGCATTTCCAAACTCCATAAAGATGGAATGTTGGATCAATTCGACATTTAATCGCTTGATACATGCTAAGCTTGTTTACTTGGCAAGATGACAAAGTCACCTTTTAGTGGCAAAGTGGATAAGATCCAATGAATTGCTTGAGCTTATACATACCGATGTGTGTGGCCCAATGTCAATTCAAGCCAAAGGAGGATACTTTATTTTATCACTTTCACCGATGACCATTCTCGCTATGGTTATATATACTTAATGAAGTATAAGTCCAAGCCTTCAAAAGTTCAAAGAATCGTAATGAAGTGGAGAAACAACTAGGTAAAGAAATCAAAACACTTCGATCCGATCGAGGTGGAGAATACCTAGATGGAGAGTTTCAAAGTTATTTAAAGGAGAATGGGATTCTACTCGAATGGACCCTCCAGGACGCCACAAATGAATGGCATATCCGAGAGGAGGAATCGTGATTTTGTTAGACATGGTACGCTCCATGATGAGCTATGCAGCTTCTTCCAAAATCGTTTTGGGGTATGCTCTAGAAACCGTGATCCTATACACTCGAACCGAAGTTCCATCAAAGACGGTTGAGTCCACTCCCTATGAAGTGTTCAAAGGAGGAAACCAACACTAGGTTACATGAAACCTTGGGGATGTCCAGCTTTATGTGAAACGAACCATGCCTCGACAAATCGAACCTAGATCCGACAAATGTCTGCTTGTGGGTTATCCTAGTGGAAACCAAAGGGTACCAATTTTACCACCCCGAGGAACAAAAGGTGTTTGTTGCCGTGGATCGCCACTTTTCTGGAGAAAGAGTTTATTCGGATAGGTCATGGGAGTAAGATTGATCTTGAAGAAATTCGAGAACCACTTACGGATAACAAATTGTTGATGGAAGTAGAGGAGACACCACATACAAATGTGGCGCCACCTCTACCGTAGACACAATAACACCTCAAGATCCACTGTGGAACGCCGTGGACCCGATAGGTACACGGGCGTGTATCTCATGGAAGATGAGGACCCTAGAACTTATGAGGAGGTGCTATTAAGGCACGACAAAGAGAAATGGCTTGAAGCCATGAATTTCGAGATGGAATCCATGAAGGACAACCAAGTTTGGAACTTAGTTGATCCGCCTCGAGGGAATAGTTCCTATAGGTGTAAATGGGTCTTTAAGAGAAAGACCGACATGGACGGTAACGTGACCACCTACAAGGCTAGGTTGGTGGCAAAAGGTTATAAGCAAAGACAAGGAGTTGACTATGATGAAACCTTCTCGCTGCTGCCATGTTAAAATCCATTAGAATTTTGCTTGCTATTGCAAAGATACCATGATTACGTAAATCGCAGATGGATGTGAAAACAAATTTTCCTTAACGGGAACTCGTCTGAGGAAGTGTATATGACATGCCTCGAGGGTTTCACAACCAATGACGCCAGGATGGTGTGTAAACCGCAAAGATCCATTTATGGATTAAAGCAAGCTTTCGAGTTGGAATCTTCGCTTGATGAGATAATCAAACAGCTTTGATTTCATCAAGAACTAAGATGAGCCCCGTGTTTACAAGAAGGTTAGTGGGAGTGCCATTGTGTTCCTAGTGCTTTATGTGGATGACATATCGCTTCATAGGGAATGATGTGCCTATGTTACAATCACCAAAGCTTGGTTATCCAAGAACTTCTATGAAGGACTTGGGTGAGGCAAACTTATATTTCGGGAATAAAGATCTATAGAGATAGATCTAAAAGGTTGCTTGGTCTGGTCGTAATCCACCTACATAGACAAGATGTCAAGAGATTCAAAGATGGAGCAACCCAAGAAAGGATTGTCGCCCATGTCACATGGGGTCTACTCGCCCAAGCGGAATGAGTCCTAAGACAGAGGAGGAAAGGGCACAAATGAGTAAAGTCCCTTATGCTTCGCAATCGGGTCTATCATGTATGCCATGTTATGCACAAGACCGCACGCCTCGCACTTCTCTTAGTATGACTAGTAGGTACTCACCAATCCAGTGATGGTCACCGGATTGTCGCCAAGAATATCCTTAAGTACTTGAGACGCATCAGTGATATGTTCCTGGTTTTCGGAATGATGATTTAGTATTACGAGGTTACACAGATGCCGCTTCTAAACCGACAAGGATGACTTTAAGTCACAACTGGATTTGTTTTCACGCTTAACGGCGGAGCAAATGAGTCGGAAGAGTTCCAAGCAGAGACTACCGCAGATTCTACAACGGAAGCCGAATACATAGCAGCCCGGAGGCGCAAAGGAAGCAGCTTTGATGAAGAAGTTCACATCGAACTTGGTGTGGTTCCTCCATCAAGGTCCAAAGGCCTCAGCATCGTGATAATAATGGAGCGATATCTCACCAAAGGAACCAAGGTCTCATCGTAAGTCCAAACATGTGCTACGGCGCTATCACTTGATTAGAGAGATAGAGAGATAGAGGAGATGTAAAGATAGAGAAAGTCCACACGGATGATAACATAGCCGATCCGTTAACTCAAGGCATTGTCTCAAGCCAAGCATGAGAAACATGTTCACTTGCACGGGCTTAGGTATACGGGTGATTGGCTTTAGGCCAAGTGGGAGATTGTTGAAAGGTGTCCTAAACCCAATCGGTCGGACCGGATCCGACCGGTCGGGTCATTTACGCCTATTTAGTTCATGTAATAACTTTATTATGATTAATAAAAGCACTTATGTTATTATATATATTGTTTGTCTTCATATTATTTGTTGTATATATATAGTAACGCCCCTAGTATCAATCATGATAGAGAAACCATGATAGTGATTATGGTTGATGAGATCTCTAATCACTATAACAAGGTTGGTACTTAAATGTCTCTAGTCTTACATATTATCAAATGGGACATTGATAGTATAATCGACTCAAGCACGTATGGATGTCTTCTACCTTTTAGAAGGTAGGGATAGATCTCGCCTCATCGAAGTGTGTAGACACTTGACCGTAACGTGGACGGTATTGTAGAATGCGACGTTAGATCGACCCACTTACATTAAGTGTCACACTATGTGGCGGTTGTGTAATTATCCTTTGACCGAGTCTTCATGGCATCACGGTGTGGATTGTCATGCTTTGACACTATTGAGATTTCTCCTAACCACGGGCGATCATGCGGTAGTGATTGGGTATGATATTGAAGCACGCGGAGTATACATGATTGGTCGTCCGGGAATCGTGATATCCTATGATAGGGATTGAATATCCGAAATGGCCTTCTTATAAGGAATGTCTAGCTCTCGAGAATCTTTGCAAAGTGGGAGTAAATGTGTTATTCCGAGAGAGCATGATATCCAGATTATAAGATACGATCACAATGTATTGACACTCGAGATACGATCGTATGGATATTATTATAGCGATAGATTGTAAGTTACACGGTAATCGCTTCACATGAAAGGTAGTAGTCATTGCTTTTGACTCTTCCGATAATCGGGGTCACGGTGTGTTGCTAGACGCTATCCCGTGATCGTTAGGTATGAAGGGCATTTTGGTAAATTGCACTTTGTGTCTACGGCCAACATATTCGAAGCCTATCGGGTCACACACATATGAACATCGAGTCGGATTAAAATGCGTTATAGTTGATAACCAAATAAGGAAAGTTTATCTCTGTAGACTATAAAGGTTATAGTGGTAAATTAATATGGTGGTATTTATTTATTATGAATAAATAAAATACAAGATATTAATTATATATAAATTATATTAATTAAAGAATATTCCGAAGTCAATTTATTGACTAAAGGGGCGCCACTTTTGGGTGTATGAGATACACTTGATTGTGCACTTTAATTAATAAATATTGCCATAATATTAATATAGATATTAATTGATTTTGGAAAATAGATTTATGGTAATAAGATAATTATAATCAATATATGATATTGACAAAATATTATAATTAAAGAGATAAATCAATCTAATTGATTTTCCTTATTTTATTGGAAAAAGGTTTTTCTCCTCCACACTTGAGATGGGGCGCCACTTCCTCTATAAAAGGAAGTGGGTGTCAAGCTCTTTTGTACAACACAATTGCAAGAGTTCATAATTCTTGTGTAAAATAGAGAGCTCTCCATAGTGAGTTTGTGAGAGGAAGAAAAGGTCCGGTCCAGCACCTGAGTTTTTCCGATAGCAATCCAAGCGAGGATTCCGGCGTAGGGGTTCGTGTGGATTAGCGATAGAGGCCGGACGCGTGCGGACGGCTTATGATTGAACTACTCTCCGTCAGGTCAAAGCGACGATCTTGTAGATCATCTAAGGTATAAATCACAAACTACTTAACGTGTTTATTGCATTAAACGAAGAACGATCTAGAAAAAGGAAATCAAATTTTAAATTCACGCGTTAAACTAGTGATTTCCTAACAGTTGGATGGCTTCACAATGCTCGTTTGATGAAGCTTAGCCTCTCAACATCCTCTGGAAACTTGAAATTGCAGGAAAAACTAACATAAAACTGCCTACTTTTAATCTAGAATTTGGAACATTAAAACTGGAATAAAAGAAGTAAAAACGCAGCCTAAAGCCGCCCCTAGGTTTAGAGTTTCGAATAATGAGTATATGCTCTCCTTAAGGTAGAGAAAACGCGCTGTTTATATAGAAAACAAAGGCGGCGCTGCTAAGTCGGCCGAAGGACGCCCGTCCATTCTTGTGAACGCCCGTCCAGATGGATTTGGACTTGCTTCAGACGCCCGCCCACTCGGGCCCAAACTCTCTCAGATCAAATTTCTCAACTGACGCTGCTTGCTTTGATGGACGCCCGTCCAACCTAGACGCTGATTCAAGCTTCTGGACGCCAGTCCAGAATCAACTTCATCTTGATTTTTCCATCTTTATCTCTTTTTCTTCAATGTAAATCATCATTATCTCTTCCTCTTTAATTAAATCCGACTTGATCATCTTTGAATCACCTCTTGAGCTCGAATTTGTGCATCTATAACACATAAAAATATCGCAAAATGTAATAATGTCCAATTAAATATAAATTCACCAATAAAACACATTAATTGACTAATTTTGCGATTAACTTATTAAAAACACCACATGCTCAATATTTCCATCTAAACACTTATTTCTTATGCAAATTATACAAATACGGGGGAAATTATCATAAAATATAGCCTTATAAAACATATAAAAACACCCTTAACAACTCCCCCACACTTAAGCTTTTGCTCATCCCGAGCAAAACAAAACGAAAACCAAGGGTCGAGACAAAAAACAGACATCTCAGCAAATATAACATACATTCAATAACTTAGAGGTTCACCATTGTGTGTGTGCTATGCCATAGAAAACTTCCACTAAATCCAAACTTGAGAAACTCAAAGCAAAACTAGCTAGTACCCCCTCGTAGACTAGTGATAAATGACACTCATAAGATGTACCCTACAAACGTAAAATATCCCGAAAAGAATGATCGAATATATCTAGGGCCTTTCTGAAATACTCAGAGGATAATCCCTACAACATATCTATCAGTTTCTACTGGGGATAAGATAGACGATAACTTAGTCTTTCATTCATTTCTTACCACTTCATTATTCAAGTTGATTTGATTAGTTCACTTTTAAACGCACATCAGAATGAGCTCTTGCCCTCATAGCAGAATAGGATATTCGAGATATACCCTACCTTACTCTAATCATAAGGCAGCTTCTTCTGACTGTCGTGAGCTTTTAGTCATCATGGTGGTATAGGACATACGTGGTATACCCTATCACACTCAAATCATCGACTAGCTTTCGACACACCCAATAACTTTATATTTTTCAACTTTTTCATTTGACAATAAGTTACGTGTTACTTATCACATTCAAACCTTAGATATTCACAGTATATCATACTTCGGATCTAAATACAAACTATCATAAATCTCAAGATACGTACGTAGCACTAAGCACATGACTTATAAGAAAATCAAAATCACTCGCCCAAAAAAAGGGTATAACTTTATAAATTAGCTAATCGCTCACTATGGCTCGTGAAAATAGATCTCGGTGAAACAACTAACTTATCAAACATATGATATATAGCATCGATGACTATAAAAATAACGAACATTGAATTGACTTGCCTACTCGGGACAAAACAAAAAAACAAAAATGTCGTAAAATTTTGAAAATTTTAGCTTATTTTGCATAGAAACATAACGAGTTAAGCAAATGTAACGATACATATCAAATCATCCCCCTCCCCCACACTTAAAGATCAACATGTCCTCATGTTGTGCAGAAAGTAAATAGAGAAAGAACTTAGCTGATTTTAACAGGTACTCGAGTCGTCGGTCAGGCCGGAGCCTACGTAGTGACACTAAGAACTCGTAACCATACAATGTAGCTCGACAAAACCACTAAAAATATACCTGCACGACTTGACAAACACGGAAACATCTCGGGGAAAATGGGGAATTATACCAGAATGGAAAGATATAGCAAAACCGAGTAATATCAAAAGATGAAACATTAAACACATCCACAAGTTTAAACAAAGTAGAAATGAAAGTACTGATGCCTTATGGCTTACATGATCCATCGGAGAGAATAAATAGTAGCTAAATGAACAGTACAACGAATCACGTAATCAAAAGTAGCAAAAATATACAATCATAGTATCTAGGACAAATCAAAATCGAAAATAGACAAATAAAATCATGACTGCCACGGTGTCGCAGAATCATCAGCCGGAGGTACATCACCCGCAGGAGAGTTGGCTGCTCCTCATCCGAAGATGACTTAGACCCGTCCAGGACATCCGCAATGGCCTGCTCAACCGCATCAGAATAGACGTAATCGATGACGCTTGGATCAAGACTCGCCGCCCTGGCCGCCGCCCTCACTGATACACTTCAGAATCGTCAAAATGTTGTTTTGTGTAGTCCGAATATCCTCCAACCAGGTCCGTACACTGTTACCCATACTCAACCTCATCCGAACTGAGGGAGATAACGTAGGAAGTGAGGATGCTCGAGGCGGTGCTGATAACGAACCAGGCTCCTGTGGTGCCCCCGACTCAGAATGTTCCGAAGACTTACCCTTTTCTCTCTGTATAGGCCTCGGGTTCTTCGGTCTATGATCCGCTCCATACTCAGGTACACCGGCATCAAGACACAAACTGTGAATCAGGTGAGGGATAATCAAGCTACGTGTATAAATCTTCTGATTGATAGCCACCTCATCGTTTAATGCTTGTCCCACATTCACATTTAGGCCCAAAGTCAACGCATAGAGCATGCCTAGGTCACCAATATGAAAATGCGTCAAGTTGTTCTTTGGTAACAACCGACTCTGAATAAACCTACACTGGACTTTCCAATCTTCCGTCCAGGTAGTGGTGACTATCTCTTTCCGGTCTCCACCCGGCCTCAATGTCCAAGCCACCTCCGGGCAAACTCTCAACCTTAACTCCTCCAAAGGATCTCGCCCGCATCGCCTATGAACAATCTCTTCCTTATAATCCTCGTCCCTCAAAAGCCGCCAAGTTATACTTCCGATTAATCACCTCCGTGTAAACGGAACTTCTACCCTCGAACCACAACTACCCCGCCTCCAAGTCGGTCTCCGAGCAATTAGCGTAAAATTCCCTAACTAGGAACCATTGACCGGGTAGTCGGGATCGCCATCAAGGCATCCTTTTCCGGTCTTTAAGCAACCTCGTAAACCCGGATCTACCTTCGCCTCCAATGTAGCCCTCTCAATCAACATGGTCCTCGAGAAATAGTGTTTAGTATAAGCGTTGTGGGATCTAGGGTACACGAATCTACGAGGCATAGGCATAGGGGCAACGTTTTTTGCTTTTTTTCTAGGTTGAGCAGCCCTAGTCTCCACCGGTTCCTCTTCCCGAGGGGCATCCATAGCCTCCTCAACCCTAGACGACGCTCCACCTCTCTGACCTCTAGGCATCCTCACCAAGGGGATATCATCATCCGTCTCAGATTCCGAGGTTGGCTCATCCCTCAAAGTAGCCCTAGTTTGGGTGGCTCTATGGGGTTGCTCACGGATGCTAACACCTTGGTTTGGATCAACTAAGGTGGGATCAAACTCTTTCCGCTTCTTCCCAGCCTCTCTGGCCACATCCTTACCATGCCTCTTGACTACCGCCTTCTTATGCACCATGGTTCAATCCCAGACTAAAACAATCCCAATTCAAAACAGGGTACCCGTTTAACATCCAAATCGGGATTTCAAAACAACGAAACCACCAACCACAACCATAATCAACACCAAACAACCCATTCATCATCCATCACAACACCACAGCACAATAACAGAGTAGAAAGAAACCACAAAACCAGAAAAAAAAAATGAATTAAGGTAATATTCAAGTGAACGAGCCGACCCAAAGATCGAACTCACAAAAACATGAATAAAATCTAGAAAAGTTGTTACTAACTTACCAAGTAAGGTGAGTGGATGCTGATCGAGATGAAAATTAGTCCAAACAACACCAATGTGGCTTCCAAAATCGGATCTTTCCCTCAAAAAGTCGGACTGAAGAGGGCTTTGATTCTCCAAAAAGATGGTGTGTTGGGGAATTTGGCTTTGAAAATCAAAGAGAGGAGATCAAGAGCGGTCTATAGCACTTTGAATCGCTCAAAATTGTTTAGAATCGAAGATTTTAGGGCAAAAATGAGGGGAAAACGTCGGTTTCGCGTTTGAAATCCTGAAAAAATGAGGGTTTATCGGGCTGAGGGGTATATATAGATGATGTGGGACGCCGTTCAACTTAGTGGACGGGCGCCCACCTGAAATTATATGAACTGGACGGGCGTCCTGATTTTCAGACGCTCATCCAAACATTCAAAAACTGAACAGGATTGGAGGGAAATAATCGGACGGGCATCCAAAATGTTGGACGGGCGTCCAATAGATACACAGATGCACGGACGCCCGCCTCTCTGACGGGCGTCCAATGCAGTTTCTCAACAAAATTAGCAAATTTTCATGCAATTTAAATTCAAATAAGCCGCTTCTCATTAAACTTAAATAAAACTTCAAAAATACAAATGGAAATCAACGAAGTACATAAAATTACTAGAAAATAAATAAAAACAAATGGAAAACAGTGGGTTGCCTCCCACCAAGCGCTTTTGTTTTACGTCGCTTGCTCGATTTAAACAACCTAACAACGCTAGTCATCGTAAATTTCGACCAATCTATCACCCGGATAAGACGGCGGAGCATGTCAATTGCCGGAGGGAAATCATATTCATCCTGCAGACTCCAGTCCTCACCAGCTACATCAACACCTCAAAAATGTTCAGACTTGCAAAGACTAGCGCTAAATCTGTCAACATTGGATCATTCAGATTGTGTACGGACGCTAGAGAGTCGCTCGCAACTCCTCAAGAGTAAAGTCTCCACCTCCCGAACAAATGGGAACAATAAGAACATAGGTGACGACCTGACACGGGTACTAATACCAAAATCTACGCAACACTATAGTCCCTCCCGGTCCGTCATCTACAAGTGATAAGTGGGATCCTCCTAAGGAAAGGTAACTCCTCCGGTAGAACTCCAAATCCATATCTAGAAAGCACAACTAATCGATGATATAAACAAAAGCAAAACTTAGTAAACTAAACTTAAATACTAAAACTACAAAAGCACAAAACAAAAATAACTAAAGCTAACGATATCTAGGATGCCTCATAGTGGCGCTTTTGGTTAATGTCGTTAGCTCGACACCGTTCAAAGTTCAGCCTGGATCAGGCCATTTGACTTTTCTGCCAGCCACTACCTCGTCTAGACTTTGATCAGTAGTTCGGCTGCAGAAATAGCACTTAACACATGGGGTGAAATATTTGATAGCTTTCCAAACACGTTTGAACTTCCCCATAGTTGACCTCTTCATCTTCTAAGTCTTCTGATGACGTTTCAGCTGACGCTCCCTCTCATACTCTTCCATATCCCAACTACCTGCTAGAACTTCTTCAGATCGACCAATACCGTCATCCTCTCAAAATGTATGGTGAAAACTCAGAAATTCTTCGACTTTTGTAGCACCACACCCGAGGATATCGAGGAAACGAACAATCAAAGGCTTTTCCTTAGGTTCACCAATGTAGTGCTTACACCTTTGACCATTCACTCAAACGGTTGGTCACCATAACCTCGTAGTTCTAAGACGCCTAGGAATAATTTGAGAATCTCAAAGGACCGGACGATCATGTCCTCGCCTTACCAGGAACAGATGTAACTCGGAATTGTATAATAAAACTTGTTCTCCGACTTGAAATTCTCTTTTCTTAATTTTGGCGCCATGGAGGAGTTTCATCTTATCTTTGCTAATCTGGCGCGCCAGAGGCCTGGAGTCTCGACTCGGCCCAACTCATGCAATCGCCTTGCAATGGTGTTACCACAAGATTGGGAATCAAAGTTCAGAAACTTTGTAGCCCAATAAGCTCTATGCTCTAACTCGACTGGCAGATGACATGGCTTACCATAAACCATTTGATATGGAGATGTACCCATAGGAGTCTTATAGGCGGTCCTGTATGCCCATAGTACATCATCCAATTTCAAACTCCAGTCTTTTCTATGACTGTTGACCGTTTTTTTCCAGGATTTTCTTAATGCTCTGGTTGCTCCTTTCAACCTGACCACTAGTCATCGGATGATATGGTGTGCCAGTCTTATGACGAACACCATACTTTTCGAGCACTTTTTCTAAGGGTCGGTTGCAGAAATGCGTCCCTTCATCACTGATCAAGGCACGTGGACATCCAAACCTCACGAAGATGTTTTTCTTTAGAAATTTCATGACCGTCTTATGATCATTGTGAGGAGTGGCTTGAGCCTCCACCCATTTGGACACGTAATCCACGCAGACTAAGATGTATTTGTTACCACAAGATGATGGGAATGGTCCCATAAAATCGATACCTCATACATCAAAGACTTCACATTCTAGGATGGGTTTCAAAGGCATGTCAAAACGCCTTGTCAGAGTACCGGTTCTTTGACACCTATCACAAGCTTTACAGAAAGCTTCGGTGTCCTTAAAGATCGTGGGCCAATAGAAACCGGATTGGAAGATCTTAGCAACGGTTTTCCAAGGACCAAAGTGACCTCCAGTGGGTCCACTGTGGCACTGCTCAATGATATCGCTGCTCAGACTCTGGAACACATCTCTTCTAAGCAGACCATCTTTACAGATCTTAAAAAGATAAGGTTCATCCCAAACGAAAGATTTCAAATCAGAGAAGAACTTTTTCTTCTCCTGATAGGACAATTCTAGATCGAGATATCGGGCATGAAGGTAATTTACAATGGAAGAATACCATGGAACATCAGGAGGACAACCATCGATGAGCATAATGTTCTCTAGAGGAAAGTAAAGATCTATATCGTCTGGATCATCCTTTTCCTCACTTAGCTTTCTTGAAACGTGATTAGCCACTACGTTTTCACTACCCTTTTTGTCTTTAATTTGAACGTCAAACTCTTGTAGGGTCAGTATCCAACGCAGTAGGCGCGGTTTAGCCTCTTTCTTAGTCATCGATACCGCAGCAAAGCGTGATCACCCACACAATCACTTGAGCTCCCAGCAGGTAACTCATTTAAACTTGTCCATAGCCAAGACTACGCCAATAATTCCTTTTCGTAGTAGTATAGTTAACTTGAGAGGATTCAATGTGTGTGGTGGCGTAATAGATTGGCTGGAATTTTCCTTTGATTTTTTGTCCTAAAACTAGCACCAACTGCATAGTTTGATGCGTCGCACATAAGCTCAAAAGGTAGGTTCCAGTCAGGCAAAATAAGAATTGGAGCAGAGATCAAACGGTCCTTAAGCTCCTCAAACGCTTGCTTGCAGTCCTCATCAAAATTAAACTCAACGTCTTTTTTAAGCAAAGTAGACAGGGGCTTGGCTATCTTGGAGAAGTCCTGAATGAATCTTCTGTAGAAACCGACATGTCCAAGAAAGCCTCTCACTTCACGCACATTCTTGGGATAACTCATCTTCTCGATAGCTTCTACTTTTGCCCTGTCAACTTCTATACCCTTGGCGGAGATTTTATGGCCAAGAAATATTCCCTCATCAACCATGAAATGGCATTTTTCCCAATTGAGCACTAAGTTCTTTTCCACACATCCGATAACACTTGATCAAGATTGTCAAAAGCGATCGTCGAAGGACTGACCAAAGACTGAAAAATCGTCCATAAATATTTCCATACACTTTTCTACTAGCCCGTCAAAGATAGCCAACATACATCTTTGAAATGTAGCTGGGGCATTGCAGAGACCAAATGGCATTCGCCTGTAGCCGAATGTACCATAAGTAAGGCAGTGAAAGTGGTTTTTCTTGGTCAATTTGGATCAATAGGTATCCGGAAGTATCCCGAATATCCATCTAGGAAGCGAGAGAACGCGTGTCCCGCCAGACGCCAAGCATCCGGTCAATGAATGGAAGGGAAAATGATCTTTCATGGTTACCTCATTGAGCTCGATAATCGATGCACACTCAGAATCAAAGTGACAAGTCTCAATGCTATTTCCTCTCCCTTCTCATTCTTCTCAATCGTAATTCCACCTTTCTTGGGAACTACCTGAGTCGAGGAAACCCATTCACTATCAGCGATGGCATAGATGATTCCCATGTCCAGAAGTTTGATGATTTCCTTCTTAACCACCTCTTGCATATGAGGGTTGAACCTCCTCTAGGGCTGTCTGACACATTTCGCACCCTCATTAGTCTTGATCTTATGCATACAGATGTCAGGAGATATCCCTCTGATATCTCCTACCTGCCATCCAAAGGCCTTTTCATTCTTTTTCAAGACGTTGATTAATTTCATTTCCTCTATACGAGACAGCTTGGCAGATATAATCAATGGAAGCTTGTCACCTTCTCTTAAAAACACATACTTTAGATGTTTAGGTAACGGCTTCAGTACTAGATCTGCAGGGGGTCTTCTAAACTAGATTTAAGCTCTCCACCTTTCAACTCAACATCGCTGAGTTTACTGAGTGGTCCCACTGTCAAAGCTTCACCTTCCAACAACTCATCCTTAAATTCAGCTTATAACTGCTCTAGACTTACCACACCATGATTATTCAAATTATCAACCAGTCGCTCATACTCAGTTGCAACAGCATGACTTGCTTTTCCATTAAATCATCGAAGTCATCAGATGTATCCTCAATGGAAAAACCGGTTGGAGGACCAGAGGGTACTTGAGTGAATTTGGAGACAGATAGCTTACCTCTTGATCACCAACGCAGATTGTCACCGCCCACCATCGCAGCTCAATGAGGGCTCGAGTCAGAGATGTAAAAGGTCTTCCAAGAATTGGGGAACATTTTCATCCTTTTCAATGTCCAGACGTACTCGATCGGACAGGAAAGGTAAACCTATCGATTTGAACTAGGATTTCCTTTAAGATCCCCGCCGCTTTCTTAGAAGATCTATCGAATTGCAAATTCATGGTAGTGGGTTCTAGAAGATCAATTAAACCAAATTGCTTGCACACGCACAATGGCATGAGGCTTATAGATGCACCAGTGTCACACAAAGAGTTAGGAAGACCAGGCCTCCCATTAACACCGTAAACACGAACTTTCCAGGTCACCTCTCTTGGTTGGTAAGTTTTCATAATTGATCATTGAACAATCCTCACCAATCACCTCCAGTCCGACAATTTCCTTTTGAAGAAACAACATCCTTGATGAATTTTGTATACTTAGGCATCTCAACCAAGACCTCGGATAATGGAAGATTTACCTGAGTATTTTTCAAAAGATTCAGCACCTTTTCATACTTCTTATCCTCCCTTAAAGGGATGTTGCTCTTTCTTGGTGGAAATGGAAGCTTTTTCAGATCTTTCTCAGAAAAGATTTTCTTCGAAGATGCACTGACAGCTTTGTCTTCCAGATCCTTCCACCTAACAGCTTTTTCAATCTGTTTATTAGTCATGGGATCAGCCTCCTGACTTCCACTTGTTTCTTCATTCCTCAGGGGATCAGCCACCTGAGGACTTCCAACTTTTTCACCTCTCAGGGGATCAGCCACCTGAGTATTCTCTTTTGGCCAAGGGGAATGTAGGTGCTCAGCTTCCCCTCCTGCCTCATCAATGGCAGGAGGGGCTAGTGGTTTCCCTGGTGGGAAGGTCCACTAACTTGAGGACCACTTCTTAAATTCATTGCACTGGCCTCCTCTCTACCGTAAGGAATTGAAGGTACGAGGTCAGTACACGGGCCTTTGTTCAAGTCGGTTTGAGCAACTTGTCCACCATTTGGATTCTTCTCAGTGAAACTGGGCAGTTGCCCTGGGGGTCTTGAAGCTAACTGCTCAGCCAGTTGTCCAATCTGTCTCTCAAGGTTCTTATTTGTAGTCATCAGGAGTTGGATACTCTTATTTTGCTCCTCCAATTTAGCTTCAAGATTGTTAGATTGGGAGGGGCCTTGAGAGTTTTGGAAACTTTGAGCATAGGGCTGGCTGGGCCGACTTTGAAATTGAGAATTTGAATTGGAAGGCCAATTCTGATTGAATCTCTGAGTAGGATTGGAAAAATTTGAGTTTTGGTTCTAATTAAAACCAGGGTTTCTATTGAAATTTTGATTCGAATTAAAATTCGAATTAGGACTGAAACTGGAAGATTGATTAAACCCGTGGTTTTGGAAATTATTCTGGCTATAAACTTGATTAGACCTTTGGTTGTTCTGGCCATAGAACGCATTTACTTCCGCATTCTGCCCGTTCATAGGACAGAATTTAGATGTGTGCCCCACCTCGTCACAATTTTGACATGTGACTTGATTATACTGTCCATAATCATGAAAAGCATTCACTTGATAAGGTGCGAGGGATTGAATTGACACCGCCAATCATGTGGCGATCGACAAAGAAATTTTCGCAAGACAAAACCCGAGGGTTACGTGGAAAGAAGAAGTTTGATTTACCGGATTTGAAAATTGAGATGTCGCCATCGCGTCCTGCGCAAAGCATGGCGATCAAACTTTGCATGTTTACCTCCTCTACCTTAGGAGGAGGAGGAGGTGCTTGAATTGCTTGATACGAGGGGGCGTAGTTGTACTTTGCAATGTCCTCAAACAAAGGCCCATCCTCATCAAAGCGTTTTCCGTAAACGCCCATCCAGATGAACTATTGACCATGCCTTTTGTAAGCTCGGTCAATCCACTAAAGAAGGTGTTGACTTGCCGTTGCAGTGGCAAGCCATGGTGGGGACACTTTCTAAGCAGAGATTTGAATCTTTTCCAACAATCGAAGAAGGATTCATTCTCTTTTCGGTAGAAAGTGAAAATCTCGTTTAAACACTGGGCTGTTTTTGAAGGTGGGAAGTATTGACTCAAGAACTCCTTTTCGAGTTCGGCCCAGGTGGTAATAGATTCAAAGGGGAGAGAGCTATACCACTCCTTAGCTTCTCCCTTCAACGAAAAAGGGAAGAGTTTCAATTTGATGGCATCCTCACTTACTCCTTGGATTCGTGTGGTGCCGCATATCTCTGAGAACGTATGTAAATGAGTATGGGGATTCTCTGACTGGTAACCGTTGAAAATAGATGCATGCTGCATCATCTGAATAAGTCCCGGCCTTAGCTCGAAGGTCTATGCAGTGATGGCTGGAATGACAATAGCCGGGTTGACTGTGACTGCGCCAGGCATGGCATAGTCTGCCAACGTACGTCTATCATTAGCAGCCATTATTACAAAATCAGTGATCTCCTTGGCTAACTGATCCTCCAGATCTTGCTCGGCTCGCCGCGAACCGCATGAACGTAAGATCCGCTGCTTGGCCGGACTACGGTTCGCTCGGGGTCAGGGGTGTATAGTAACGGTCCCTTTTGACTCCGAGTTTGTTTAAACCGGACCAAAAACAAGTGAAAGCAACCTAAAGACTAAGAAATTAAAAACCTAAACTAAAAATTAAAGCCTAAGAAATGAAAATAGTTAAGACAAGGGCACAGACGGATGTCCAGAAACCTGGACGGGCGTCTGGTTGGAATTTGAACTAGACGGGCGTCTGGAAATCCAAACGCTCGTCCGATAGGTTGAAGAAGTGGACGGACGTCCAAATTTGATGGACGCTCGTCCAACAGGTTAAAAACGGTTCAGAGTTGAAAAATTTAGAACAGACGGGCGTCCACTGGTCTAGACGCCCGTTTGGAAGCAGAAAACGAAGCAGGAATGGAGAAGAACAGCAGGAAACAGAAAAAACAGAAAGACAGATAGAACGAAAGAACTAATCACAAGGGAACTATATAAAGAGAAGATCTTAATCCCTAACTAAAACTCTAATATCCTACTAACCTAAACGATTATCAACTAAAAACAGGAATTAAAACGAAATAAAAACAAGAAAAAACGAAAAACAAAAACTAGGCAACCGTCCGGTTCCCCGGCAACGGTGCCAAAAACTTGTCACGGATTTTATTAACAAAAACAAACAAGTAATAATATTTATAAATCCGATATTTCCTCAAGTATAAGGACCGTAGTATAGAGGTTGATACCGGGTCGATCTTACGGGGAACTGGCGATTGTTAACCCTAGTTTTTGTCTAATTAAATTATGTCACGAAAACTAATCTAAACAGCGGATAAAACTAAACGAAACTGAAAACAAACTTAACTAAAACGTAAAACTGGACAGAAGATATGATCTAAAGCCAGGAAAGATACGGGTTGCGAACTATTTAAACTAAAACTAATATGAAATAAAAGTAACTAATCTAGACAATTCAAGTTTCACGGGATTAAATTCAAGTTTTAATGAACAAACGAGCGATTGATCCACCTATCCTAACAAGTATCAATTCCTATCTCGATTATATTGCGTTTTCTAACCAAGTTGTGGTTTCACCTTGTCTAAAACATGAACCCTAATTTCTTAGGTAATTCACCTATTGTCTGTCAGATCTCTCGATCTAAGATTAACGATTTTACTAATCAAAGGTGTAAACATTAACCTAGCAATCCAACCTATTAACTCTCGTTATGATAGATTAAACAACTATTCCTTATCACGGTGAACTAAGGCTTATAGAGACTTTCATCAACATAAACAATCATAACATGCAAGTCTTTCGATACAATTGCAATTAAACAATATAAACAATGATAAAGGAAACAACTTTAGGTAATCAAAACGTGTTGGATGGCTTCACAATGCTCGTTTGATGAAGCTTAGCCTCTCAACATCCTCTGGAAACT
Organism: Gentiana macrophylla; assembly: GCA_026214975.1. Lineage (NCBI taxonomy): Eukaryota > Viridiplantae > Streptophyta > Magnoliopsida > Gentianales > Gentianaceae > Gentiana > Gentiana macrophylla. Next base: position 91,752,180 of record CM047817.1, read on the forward strand.
TGAAATTGCAGGAAAAACTAACATAAAACTGCCTACTTTTAATCTATTTGGAACATAAAAACTGGAATAAAAGAAGTAAAAACGCAGCCTAAAGCCGCCCCTAGGTTTAGGGTTTCGAATAATGAGTATATGCTCTCCTTAAGGTAGAGAAAACGCGCTGTTTATATAGAAAACAAAGGCGGCGCTGCTAAGTCGGCCGAAGGACGCCCGTCCATTCTTGTGAACGCCCGTCCAGATGGATTTGGACTTGCTTCAGATGCCCGTCCACTCAGCGTCCAAACTCTCTGTATCAAATTTCTCAACTGGACGCTCGTTTGCTTTGATGGACGCCCATCCAACCTGGACGCTGATTCAAGCTTTTGGACGCCAGTCCAGAATCAACTTCATCTTGATTTTTCCATCTTTATCTCTTTTTCTTCAATGTAAATCATCATTATCTCTTCCTCTTTAATTAAATCCGACTTGATCATCTTTGAATCACCTCTTGAGCTCGAATTTGTGCATCTATAACACATAAAAATATCGCAAAATGTGATAATGAACAATTAAATATAAATTCACCAATAAAACGCATAAATTGACTAATTTTGCGATTAACTTATTAAAAACACCACATGCTCAATATTTCCATCTAAACACTTATTTCTTATGCAAATTATACAAATACGGGGGAAATTATCATAAAATATAGCCTTATAAAACATATAAAAACACCCTTAACAATAACATTGCACCAGTTGGAATCAACATGGGTGTGTTATCTGAAGTCAGAATCTGACAATGCCACAATTCTCTGCAACAGAGATTTGGACAACATTCTAAAGAGTTTGATTCGGTCAAATTCACTAGAATCAATCACTGGCTTCCCATCCATCTTATTGGTTAAGATGATGCATTTGTGTATGCAACATTCAACGAGGAAGTTCTACCCTATGCCTCTCAGGATGACTCTAAATCTTCGGATAAAGAGAAATGGGATGGATTCTCTTTGTGATAAGAGATGGTCAGGTTATTGAACGTCAATTTTGATCGAATCTTAGATTCGGCGGTTAACAAAGCAAGTTTATCATGTCCTTTAGCATCTTGAGAGAACGAGGAATAATATGAGAGTATATTCAGGTGTGAACTTGGATATGTATGATACGCTGATTCTGACTTTAAGTCAGATTAAGGATGATCGTTAAGTCGATCTCGGGCTCAGTGTTTAGCTCATGTGTTGAAGCTATTGACTGGAGAAATCTAGTAACACCATTTCAACTTTAACTAGTTGGTAAATTAACGGCTTTTCGTAGCGGCTAGGGAGGCGAGATAGCTTGCGGATTTCCTTTTCATATCTGGGAGCGATTCTAGATTTGGAAGCCGATACCACATCATTGTGCAAACGATGAAGGGGTAGCTTATAAGGATTTTCGAAATCACTAGAGGTCAAAAGCATATTGGGAAAGTACAAAATGATTAGAAGGACCGGCAACGTTTCGATTCTACGAATCGTCTCGACCCGACAACCTAACTAATCATTAAGACCCATGATATTTAGATGTAGGTACTCCCCGAGTCACTGACCTATCCTACGATGGCACACTCGGAGTGTACTTTGTCATCTGCAATGGTTATGATATGCTTAATGGGTACTAGAATACGGGATGGGTCTCCATTGCTTTAGAGCAAGTGGGAGATGTAGTTTGTTGTATTTGAAATAATAGGGTGTGCTCTAAAACAATTAATCACATGCTTTCGTGCAAGTGGGAGATTGTTAGGTGTTATGCCCGAAAGATAATTTTGTAATTGTTTTATTTAATAAATGAAATGATATTATTATTCATATTTATAATTCTCATATTCACCGATGTGACAATAGTATTTACACTACAGAGAACCCTAAAGTATATCGTTTATGTAATCACTTAACTCAGTGTATGGGATATACACGTGAGGATTGAGTTAGTGAAGATGTACTTAAAATACAATTAGCCCATAGTGAAGTTAATCGAGAGTATCGGGTCTCTCCTTTAACGTGCTATTAATGCGCCCAGAACACAATAGATGTGATTGTCTTATCCGGACTTTTGGTTAAGAGAACCTGATGGGGCATTTATATATGATAAATATATCATATAGGCTGGACCGATATGATTAGAGTTCACGATATAATTCCGTAATCGGGAAGTCTTATCGAATCAATCGATGATCATATTTATGGATATATCTTAATCCTGAGGTGATCACAGTCAACTGCTTGAATCAGTATGAGGTTTGACTTGACGGTTAAGGATTACACTGAGTCTGTGATCTGAATTACCCCATCTTGGCATTGTACTGGATTGAGTGAGTAGTCTGTGTTATCACAGATATGATACGGAATCCATTCCTTCCATTTATGGAAGTAGATAGACAGTTCCCTTATTTGTTAATCCTAGAAACTGATCGATCGTACGAGTTCACATTACACTGATTAGCTACCAGTGAGTTGTATCAATTAATTGATCACTAGGGGTTAATGGTAAATAAGGATAAGAGGTTCTAAAAAAGGTTAACGGTAACTTCCCGATTTAGAATGAACAGTCTATGGAGGATTAATCCATATGTAATGATTATATCAATGGACGCTTATCATTCTCGTGAGGAGATAAATATAATCTCATAATCGGAGGAGTGCGACCACGGGATTATGGTGGCATATTTTCGTGATTGATTTATCGAATATAATTATTACATTCGTAAGATAATTATTTATTTGATTTATCGGAGCCACGATTATTAGTCCATGGTCCCCGACGTGCCTCCAATATAGCATGGCTATTCTCGGACGTCGAATCATAATAATATTAATTTAGTTCTTATTAGAATTTAATTAAAACGATATGTGAATTAATTGTTTAGTGGACTATTAAATTAGTTGGGCTAAATAATTAAATATGTGAAAAAGACATTTTTCATAATCTTGTCCCAATTTAGTGTGTATAGTCGAAAATCATAAGTGACTAGGTCACAATATAATTTTCGGCCATAGCCTTGTTTTAATTACAAGAAATTGTTTTCTTGTGTATTAATAAGACATGTGCACAAAATATTTATTGGGTAAATATTTATGGTAAGAAATAAAGATAAAGATTATCCTAGATTTGTTCTAGAATATTTTGGGATTATCTTTTATTTATTGGATTTATTTATTTGTAAAATAAAATCCTTGGAGGACAAGGATTACTCTCCTATATAAAGAGAGTTCTCCCAAGCCTAAAACACACAATTTTCGACTTCATCTCTTAGAGAGTGAAGAAAAATTTCGGCCAAGGGGAAGTGGGGAAAATCTTGGAGGTTTTTCCGGGTAGCATATCAGAAGGATTCGAGACGATGATTTCCTTCCACCGGGAGTTGCTTGGATCACACGTGCGGATGATCGTGGTGCTCTTCACACCATCCTTTGTTCTTCCTATTGCGGTTCTTCTACTTGGACTTTGAGATCCAAGAGGTATGATCTACAACCCCCTTGTAGATATAGATCTAGTTATTTTATTACGTGTAATTTATAGATCTATATCCTTAAATCGCTTCTGTTGCGGATGATATTACTAATAGGCATGTAGCCAAAATCTGCTGGTGGAAGTCACAGAATCAGGAGGGAAACACACCAAAAGCACTCTCTGCACTGACCTTGGACAACACCATAACTGACACAGAATGGATCATGGATACTGGGGCCTCCAACCACATGGGTAATCCATTAATTTTACACAATCTTGTACCATATACGAGAGACATGACTATGTACTTGTAGGTAATGGTGCTCACTTAGAAATAAAAGCAACAGGGAATTGCACATTTGCAATAATCATGAATCTATTATACTCAAGAATGTATTTTTTGTACCTGCCCTTAAAAAAAATCTTTTGTCTATAAGTCAATTAACATCTCAATATCCTGCAACTTGTTTATTCACTGATTATGACTGCATTCTTAAGGAAAAGATAACATGACAGGTAATGGTGAAGGGGCATCGTAGAGGGGACCTCTATGTCATTCCTAGTCACGTGGAGTTACATTTCTCTCAAAGGTTTAGGTCTTGCACATCAGAATTATGGCATCAAAGACTAGGACATATTCAGTTTCCTACAGTGCATCTTTTGAAGAATAAAGGCCTCATTGAGGTTTTAGGAAAAAATAAACAAGATCATTTGTGTGAAAGTTGCCAACTTGGCAAACTTAGCAAGCTCCCTTGTAGTCTTTCTCCGAACATTCTAGTTCCAGTGAGCTTTGAATTATTGCATTGTGATTTCTGAGTCCCACGCCTTCAAGACATTCTTTAGGCAATTTTAAATATTATGCTTGCATTGTGGATGATTTTACTAAGTACATGTGGTTTGTGCCTTTAAAACAAAAGTCCGATTTTTTTGATGTCTTCATTGCCTTTGAAAAATATGTGCATACTCGTTTAACAAACCAATAAAACAGCTTTCATTCGATGGTGGGGGAGAATTTATTAATCAAAGGTTGAGTAAACATTTCACTAATCAGGGTATAATTCACCTCATTTCTTGCCCTCATACCCCTAAACAGACAGGCATAGTTGAAAGAAGACATAGAACCATTAGAGAATTAGGATTAACTATGCTATTTCACAGTAGGACACCCCTATATCTTTGGGTAGAAGCCTTCTCCACAGCTGTGTACATCTTAAACAGACTTCCCTCCTCTACTATCCACTTCAATTCACCCTATCATATGCTACACAATAAGAGCCCTGATTATACTTCTTTTAGGGTCTTTGGATCTAGATGTTATCCCTACACTTGGGACACAAAAAAACACAAATTTGAACCTAAGACCCTACCCTATATCTTTGTAGGATATAGCAATCAGTACAAAGGATATAAGTGCTATCACCCTCCTACAAAAAGATTTTATATGTCCAGACATGTCACTTTTGATGAAACACACTTCCCCTACCTCACCAAACAACCTTCACCCAATCCAGACCATGTCTCTCACATTTTTGAGTCCTGGACATTGCCCACCAGTCATTCCATCCCTCCAACTAGATTTGTTCCAGAAATTCCAACCTCCACAAGTGTCGCAAGAATGCTCCCCCACTCCTATATTTCCGGACATAGCACTGCACAGTCCACGTAACCCTCAGATTCTCCTCCACCAACACCAGCATCCACTTCCACTGATTCCATACAGCTCTCCCCACATTCATCCACTACAGAGCCCTCATCATCCCCTGTACCACCTCCCACACCACCACATCACCCTATGGTCACTAGAGCACAAAAAGGTGTCTTCAAGGTCAACCCCAAATATGCTTTTACAGTTTCCTATACAATTATTCCTCCAGAACCAGAAATAGTCAAGTCTGCCATCAAACATGAAGGATGGAGGGCAGCAATGCTAGAAGAGCTGGATGCCCTACACAAAAATCAAACATGGCATTTAGTTCCCAAACAACCATGTATGCATGTCATAGGCAGCGAATGGGTGTATAAAGCAAAACTCAAGTCTGATGGAACCTTAGAGAGACTTAAGGCCAGGCTAGTTGCCAAAGGATATAGCCAAATTGATGGTAGCCTACTTAGAAACATTCTCCCCAGTTGTGAGACCTAGTACAATCAGGTTAGTTTTAAGTATTGCTCTCTCACAGAATTGGTCAGTAACTCAACTAGATGTAAAAAATTCTTTCCTCCATGGACACATCACTGAGGACATATACATGGAACAACCTCCAGGTATGGCAGACTCACACTATCCTACTCATGTTTGTAAATTGGATAAGGCACTGTATGGCTTAAAGCAAGCCCCTAGGGCTTGGTTTGATAAATTTAGTGCCTTTATCCTGCACTATGGTTTTACATGCAGTTTATCAGATCCCTCCCTTTTTATTACCATTCTGACAAAGGCACTTTAGTGCCTCTACTTTTTGTGGATGATATTTTACTCACAGGATCAAACCCTCAGCTGCTACAGCAGACCATTTCCATTCTCAGTCAAGCATTCTCTATGAAAGATTTGGGGCCTATACATCATTTTTTTGGTGTTCACAGCAGATGCCCACTGGCCTCCACTTGAACCAAACACACTATGCAACCACTATCCTTGCTAAGGTTGGCATGACAGGCTGTGAACCAATGAAGACACCTATGGAGTCTAAACTCAATGATCCAGATGACTCTCCTCTTTTGGAAGATGTGACTCATTATAGAAGTTTGGTTGGCTACCTACAGTATTTGACCTTCACCAGGCCTGACATTGCATTTGCTGTAACCCTATCTCAGTTTATGCAAGCACCCACACAAGCACATCTTCAGAGAGCACACAGGCTTCTCAGATATGTCAAAGGCACCATCACATTAGGCATCACCTTGCAGGCTTCTCCAGATCACAGGCTCTATGCATTCTCAGATGCAGATTGGGCAGGCTGTTCCCTTACAAGAAGATCCATTACTGGTTATTGCACCTTCCTAGGCCCTAATCTCATTTCCTAGTGTGCAAATAAATAGCCTACTGTATCCAGGTCCAGTACAGAAGCTGAATATCGGGCCATGGCCCATACTGCAGCATAACTTACTTGGCTCATCTATGTGTTCAAGGAACTTAAACATGACCTCGCTACCATTCCAGTCCTATACTGTGACAACTTAAGTGCATTATACATGACCATTAATCCTGTATTTCATGCAAGAAGTAAGCACATTGAACTAGATTATCACTATGTCAGGGAGCAAGTTGCTCGAAGACTCTTGATTACAAAGCGTATTCCAGCTTCAGCTCAGATAGCAGATATCTTCATAAAATCATTGCCTAAACATCTATTTATGCAGTTCAGACCCACACTTGGCATGGTGCCAAGCCCCAGCCAAGTTTGAGGGGCGGTATTAACAGTAACAGCAGCATCTCACACAAAACACAAGGCAAGACAGCAAACAAAAATGGAAAGTGACAGAAAAGGAAAGTCAGAACAAGAAATTGAGAAATAGAGTCCAAATACTATGATACTCAAACAGATTATTACAGATTTTTTCGAAGAAAAATCTGTAAACCAAGATAAAGGCAAACCTCAGCTGGACATTTTGACAAACAGTTGGCAGCATTCAAACTCCTCCAAGATAAAGTTGCTATAATTCAAACAAGTCGGCCATCAGTTCAATTCAAACCAAATTATCTGCAAAAATTACAAGATTATTCAAAATAGAGCTGGATATGTGGAGTATTCAGGAGTTCAAGAGTGATCTACTACTTTTCATATGTGATTATCTTTTCTATGTAATTATTTCGAGCTAAATTCAGATAAACTAGAGTTTATCACTATTAGGACTAGAGAGGCTATAAAGGCAAAGCAGTAGCATTGTAATTATTTAAGTTAAAAAAACCAGATCAATAAAAGTTCCATATATTTTCAAGATTCAGCTTTTTTACACTTTTACCCTTTGATAGGAGGAGGAGTTAATGTACAATCCGGTCGAAAGTACAACCACCGAAAGAATAGAACAACTTGAGAAAAGGGAAAATGATTTTCATATCGTCGATTGCTTGGTCCCTTCTTTTTATGTAGAAGAAGGTCAAGAAATTGTTGATGCACCACTAGTAAAGGTGCATATTAGTGTGTTTGAATGTGGCGGATTAGCTATTTGTGTCAGTGTTATCAAGTGTTTAATTGATGGATTCTCCTTCGCTAAGTTTTTCGGTGATTGGACTAAGTTGATGATCACGGGTACTCGATCAACCGGGGTTGACCATGTGTTATTTAATGCATGTGAAGTTTTTCCTCCTCAACTTGAAAAATTTCATGAAGAAATCGATCCTCCTCCTCAGCCCCAAAAGGACAAGTGAAAACAATGAAGAAGGTCGTGTCTCAAAGGATTTTGTTTGACGGTTTTACGGTGACAAGCTTGAAAGATCATGTTATGTCAAGTACCGGCGGTTGGAGCTTCGATCGGCCACCTTCTAAGGTCGAGGTGGTCACTGCACTCGTATGGAGTGGCTTAATCCGTGCTGCCCAAGTAAGTCTTCCATGAAATCCGAAACACTATACATATATTTGTCGTACCATATATATATGTACGTATTGTAGAAAACCACAAACCACACACACACACTCTTTATTGAATCTGTACGAAGAACTTTTATTGAAGAAAATTTTTTTGTGTTTCTTCCTTAATTTCCAAGCTCATGAGTCTATTTGCTTTATTTATACTACAAAAACCTAATCTTTAAATTATTTCAAAATTAATGAGATAAAATGCTAAACTTGGAGACAAATACGTAATTGGGACTACTACTACTACGCAAGAGAGTCGATGGCTTTGATCTTTGATACCAAGATGTACTTGACCTGTTTTCGACTGTTTGAGCACTTGAATTTGAAGGTAATTGCTTCCTTATCTCTCCAATCCAACCTTATCTCTACCAAATTACCTTAGAGTCTTTATTCATTCAAATTCTTGGGATAAAACCAATTTATTTTGAATTAAATCGATTTATCTGATTTGAGTTAAATCGATTTATCCGGTTGTTGCTTTATCGATGTTTTGAATTGTTGTCTTTGTGTGGTTTTCGTTGTCAAACGGTCTGATTATTTGAACTTGAATTTGAATGTTGCTCGTTATTACCCCCCCTCAAACGAGGCCGGGGTTGAAGGCCGAGTTTGTGTCGAAGTTGTTGAAATGGAATCTTAGCTAGGGCCTTAGTGAATATATCTGCCAATTGCGCAGTAGCTGGTACATGCTTAGTAATCAATAGATTTCTGGCCACCTGCTCCCTGACGTAGTGATAATCCAATTCTATGTGCTTACTCCTAGCATGAAAGACTGGATTAATTGTCATATGAAGTGCACTGAGGTTGTCTGAGTAGAGTACTGGTGTAGAAGGTAGGGATATCTTGAGTTCTTGAAGTAAATAAGTGAGCCACGTAATTTCTGCTGCAGTGTGTGCCATAGCACGATATTCAGCTTCAGAGCTGGATCTGGAGACCGTAGGTTGTTTCTTGGCACACCAGGATATGAGATTAGGACCTAGAAATGTGCAATAGCCTGTGGTGGATCGTCTAGTGAGCTGGCACCCTGCCCAATCAGCATCAGAAAATGCTACTAAAGTGGGCCAGTCTGCATCTGTATGAGAAAAAGCATGGAGATTGGTGAGGGGACCGTGTTGTAGTAGAAGTCCAAGATCTATGGAGCCCTTGACATATCTGAGAATTCTATGGACCAAGCTGAGATGTGCATGAGTAGGTTGCTGCATGAACTGTGAGACATAATTGACACTGAAGGAGATGTCAGGTCTAGTGAAAGTGAGATACTGGAGAGCTCCTACCAAACTCCTGTAGTATGTAGGATCTTCTAAGAGTTCTGCTTCTGGTGCTTCTGGATGTTTAGTTGCTAGTGGTGTTCGCATAGGTTTGCAGTCAAGCATATGGGCCTTGTCCAGGATGGTCTGGGCATAATGAGACTGATCTAGGTGGAACCCTGTAGCAGTATGATGGACCTGTACGCCAAGGAAGTGATGAATGGGGCCCAAGTCTTTCATGGAGAACTCCTGACTCAGGATAGTAATGAAGGATGCCAAGAACTCTGAGGTGGAACCTGTCAATAAGATATCATCCACATACAATAGGAGGACTAGTGTCCCTTGATTAGAGTGTAAGTAAAATAAAGAAGGATCAGAGAGACTGCATTGAAAACCATATTGAACCAGAAAGGTGCTAAACCTGTCAAACCAGGCCCTAGGGGCCTGTTTTAAACCATACAAGGCTCTGTCTAGTTTGCATACATAGTCGGACATGTGGGATCCGTCATACCAGTGTGTCATGTAGATGTCCTCTGTAATGAAGCCATGTAGGAAAGCATTTTTAACATCTAGTTGTTTTACAGGCCAAGACTGATTCAGAGCTATACTTAGCACAATCCTAATGGTACTAGGTTTAACCACTGGGGAGTATGTCTCTGTGTAATCAACACCATCTATCTGGCTGTAGCCTTTGGCTACAAGTCTTGCTTTTAGTCTGTCTAGTGAACCATCAGGTTTGAGTTTGGCCTTAAAGACCCATTTAGAGCCTATGACATGCATGTGGGGAGTTCTAGGCACTAGATGCCAAGTGTGATTGTGGCTGAGAGCATCTAACTCTTCTTGAATAGCAGCTTTCCATCCTGCATGCTTGAGAGCAGATTTGACAGTCTTAGGTTCTGGGGGTATGTTGGATAAAGTGGTTGTTAGTGCATACTTGGGGTTAGGCTTAAATATACCATGCTGTGCCCTAGTGACTACTCTTGGTGTGGCAGGTGGAGATGTTGAAGGTGAGGATCCAGGATCAGGGGAGAGAGGTGGTGTGAGGTCTGGTGCAGGGTCTTGTGATGGAGTAGGAGAGGCCTCCGGATCAGAGTCAGGCAAGAGAGGTTCTGTGGGGTGATTATCTTCAGAGGGATCAGGATCAGGATGTGCTGAAGGAGGTGAGTCTATGAATTGTAGAATGGGATCTGGGGAATCTGATTCAGAGTGGTGAGATTGACAGTGAGATAAGGTGTCTGGGGGATTCCATGAATCAAAAATGGTGAGAACATGAGTAGAGTTAAAGTTAGACTTGACTTTATATGGAAACAAGGATTCATCAAAGGTCACATGCCTGGAGACAAAGAACCTTCTAGTGGGAGGGTGGAAACACTTGTACCCTTTATACTGAGTGCTATATCCAACAAACACACAGGGAAGGGTTTTAGGATCAAATTTATGTTTTTTTGTGTCCCATAGATAGGGGTAGCATCTGCTGCCAAAGGTCCTGAGGACAGAGTAATCAGGTTGCATGGTGTGAAGGAGAAAGTATGGAGAGTTCATGTTCAAGGTAGATGTAGGGATTCTGTTGATTAGGTATACTGCAGTAGCAAAAGCTTCTGACCATAGAAATAGGGGTGATCTACTATGAAACAACATTGTGAGACCAAGCTCCCTAATTGTCCTATGTCTTCTCTCTACAATGCCTGTTTGTTCTGGTGTGTGGGGACAAGAGATTAAGTGTGTAACACCTGTTTTTAAAAAATGGGAGGCAAGTTTATTATTGACAAACTCTCCTCCTCCATCAGAGTGGAATCTTTTGATGTGCTTATTAAACTGCTTTAGAACATAGCTTTCAAAGTTTAAGTATACTTCAAAAAAATCGATTTATGTTTAATGGGATGAACCAAATATATTTAGAATGATCATCAACAAAACAGACATAATATTTAAACTTGCCAATAGATTCAATCAAAGGCAGGACCCCACAAATCACGAGTGTATTAAATCAAAGATACAAGAACTCATTACGATCAGATTGTAAAAAGGCAATTTGCTCATTTTGCCTAATCGACAACTCTCACACAAATGTTCTTGTTTATTGGACCCTAAAACCTCAATAAGGCCTTTATTCTTCATGACTTGAATCGTAGGAAATCGAATATGCCCTAATCGTTGGTGCCATAATTCAAAGACTGCATGACCTAAAACGATGAGAAAAAGAGCTTGAACACCACTTTGGGAAGAACATAAAGTTCTCCTTTAAGATCTCCTTCAAGAGGGCTGTCTCGTCATTTTGTCCTTTAAAACAAAACTAATGTTAGTAAATACACACTCAAAGAAAGTATTGTTTAGCTAGTTGATTTGCTGTGAAAGTAGATTTTTTTAAGTTCGTACATAAAGGACATTGGCAATAGATATGATTGAGGTATTTGTGTATATATGGATTGCACCTATACCATCGATAGTCAATTTGGTACCATCACCAATGAGAACAAATTCGAGAACTGTGAGTATGCACATAGATTATGTAAGATATGTTTGTTACTGTCATGTGGTTTGGATGCTCCTCGTGTCTACTATCCATTCTGTTTCAATTTATGGTATTATCAAGGGTTGAAAGCGCATGGGCTTGTGGGATTTCACTGGATTGCTGCTTGTTTTTATTGTTCCACCAGCAAATCTTGGACACATGTCCTGTGATTCCACAGCATTGACATGTCTCATTTCTGTACTGATCCCTTTCAGCCTTGGTCATCCTCTTGAATACTTGATTGCTGGAACCTGCTTGATTTCCCTGATTAGTACTTCTGAAGTTTGTTTGTTGTGCTTGAAATCCTCTGCCTGTTGAATTAAACCTGGTGGAATTAGACTGCTGAGGTGCCTTTTGTCCATAAAAGGCCATCTGAGACAACTTGTTGTATTCTGAATTTGAGGAGAACCATGTTCTTCTCTGATCCAAACTTTGCAGTTGGGAAACTAATTCGAAGTATGTAGGCCTTGGGGGTTTTAGCATAGTTGTAGTAAAAGTCTCATATTCAGGTCCTAGGCTGGTTAAAAGGTAATAGACCTTTTCTGGATCTGTAATAGGTTTGCCAATAGCAGCTAGGCTGTCACAGAGTCCCTTAAATGCTCTGACATGTTCGTTGATATCCTTGTCCTCTGTTTTCCTTAAGTATGTTATTTGCTGCTTCAAGTTGAACTCTCTTTCTTGTGAATCTTGAGCATATGAGTTCTTTAGGGCTTCCCAGACTAGATATGCAGTGTCTAGCCCAAGGACAAGTCCTAGGGATTCTCTGACAGTGATCCTATTAGCCATCCTCCGAGCATCCCGCCGCCTTTCTTCCATGATATGAAGTCCGGATTTTTGTTGGTGCAAGTGGATTCGGTGCTTATTGCTCACGTGGTTGAGCTTGTAGTAGAAACAAACTCTGGTGGTTTGATTTGCTATCTCGTGAGATGTGTTGCTAGATCTTGGCCATCACCAAGGCCAAAACTGTTCTCTCCATAGTGGATAATTTCTTGAGTTTAGTTTCAAACTTATAAAGTTTGCTACATTGATAGATAGAGTTGTCATGGTGTTAAATCACCAATAGCTCTGCTACCATGTAGAAAACCACAAACCACACACACACACTCTTTATTGAATCTGTACGAAGAACTTTTATTGAAGAAAAATTTTTGTGTTTCTTCCTTAATTTCCAACTGCAGTCTATTTGCTTTATTTATACTACAAAAAACCTAATCTTTAAATTATTTCAAAATTAATGAGATAAAATGCTAAACTTGGAGACAAATACACAGAATTGGGACTACTACTACGCAAGAGAGTCTGATGGCTTTGATCTTTGATACCAGCATGTACTTGGACTGTTTCGACCTGTTTGAGCACTTGAATTTGAAGGTAATTGCTTCCTTATCTCTCCAATCCAACCTTATCTCTACCAAATTACCTTAGAGTCTTTATTCATTCAAATTCTTGGGATAAAACCAATTTATTTTGAATTAAATCGATTTATCTGATTTGAGTTAAATCGATTTATCTGGTTGTTGCTTTATCTGATGTTTTTGAATTGTTGCTGCTGTGTTTTCGTTGTCAAACGGTCTGATTATTTGAACTTGAATTTGAATGTTGCTCGTTATTACGTATTTATCCCTGTACCAATGACATATATATTCCATGCATTTCTCGGGGTTTTCATATATATATATATATATATATATATATATATATATATGTCTTTGATGCATTTTATTTTATATATCAATAGTACAAATGACGAGGATCTTAAATAACATTTCAATCAATATTCGTAATGTATATTTGAAATATTTTATGTCAACACAAATGTATTTAAATATCATTACTTCGACACATCCAAAATCATGGTGGTTTGACGTGTCATAATTTTAGCACAGTTTTTCGTTAATATTAGTAAGTAATAGTATTAGTAATAATAGATAATGCAGTACAGTCAGTTGAAAAAATATCGATCTACTCCATTTTTGCTACATAAAAAATACGTAAAAATAATCTGAACAACACATTCCTAATAAAAATAAGTAAAAACCCAACAAACCAGAAACACATCGTCCATCCTATGTTTTATGTAAATCAAATATCCAGTAATTTAAGCACTGATGAAACCTCTCGTGTGAAAATTTTACTATATAGAGAAATAAAAGTCATGATTTTATGTATTAGGTTATAATGCACTTGTAAATAATAAGGGTAATGATAGAGTTACTCACTCAACGCTACATCATGTTTACATCCAACATAATTTTTTGTTTGTGATTGTTTTAAGTTTTTTTAATTTTATGTGAAAATATGTGGTGAGGTGATGGTATAAAAATGATGTAGATTTATGGGAATAAACCTGTCACTCCAAAATAATAATTTACATTTTGAAGGAAATTTCATGGGTAGTTATGTACCATACGATGCCCCAAAACTCTCTTAAAAATATCGCGCAAATTTACATGGGGGCCTTTAACCCGCGTAGTACTCGGCCGGCCCAATCATTAGAGATAGATTACGCAAAAATCTCTTCGCGTTACTTTTTGCTAGCACTTCTAGTACCTAAACCATGTGGAGAGTAGGATCTTACATGATTATGGTAAACGTGAAGACCTAAATTCCTGAGAATAATAAGTTGCTTTCAAAGCTCATATGGTGCAGGATTTCTATGCCAATGTGAGCGTTGTGCCGGGGTGTAGCGAGACAATAGTGAGAGGGACAGCCGTGTCTTTGAGGTAAAGCGGATGAAAGAGTATTATGGTTTGCTTAGGGTTGATAGGAATGACCCGGAGGAGTATAATACCTTCTTCCCTTCCCTTGTAGGAAACCATAGATTCTTGTTAAGATTGGTCGTGACTTTGATGTGAAGTGGGAGATGAAGACGTCCTTAGAGCATGCTTTGCTAAGGAAAATGATTTGGATAGTGGGGTGACTATTTATTACTATTTTTTTTTTTCTATCTTAAACCTAATTTATTAATAATCCAATTGGTTTTATAATATTTTATAACCATTTCATTAATCTTACTCAAAGGTATTGTAGGCATTTCTCTTTAAATTTATTAATTTAAATCATTTTTTTAAATTTGTGTGAAACATTCAAAATGACTCATTCCCTCCGCTTTTTTAATTGTCGATGTAGAGAGAATCACACAAATTGATAAAATAATTAATTAATATGTCCAAAATAGTGTATAAAATGACTAAGTTATCTTTTATTTTTTTGAATATATGCACACCCAATAAATATGATTATCTTTTGTTAATTGAAGTAATACATTGAGAATGTGTATATGAATGCGTAACAGTGCTGCGAACCGAGGTTTTGAGTTGTTAGCATTGTGAAATGTTTTTTTAATATTTTTATTGGAGATGTAATTTTATATATTATAATTATGGAAAATTAGGGATAAGGACACAATCTGGAATATTTTTAAGTAACAGGACAACTACATCTTTTTTATAGGAAGAAGGACAATGCATAATTTTTATAATGAATGAATGACGGATGAATTAGAAAATCGGTGAATCTCGCAGGTAATCGAAATCAAATGAATTTTGATAATGAATTTCGATAAATGAATCCCGAAAATTAGTGAATTTAAATGATGAATTTTGAAAATTAGTAATTTCGACGGTGAATTTTGGCAGTGAATTTAAAGCAGTGAATTTCAAACAGTGAATTTCGATAGATGAATAAATAGTTTTGTCCTTTATGCAAAAGTTTCAAAAGACTGTCCTTCTACTCAATTGATAAAATATTTTTGTCCTTCTCCCTCATTCTCCCTTATAATTAACGTCCGAATTATTATTTTCAACCACGTGATTTTACCACTTTGTGTCACCATCTAATAATTCCAGTACCCAACTAAAAATTAAGTTATTAATTTATATTTTAATTTTTGGAGAAAATTGAAGGAAAAAAAAAAAAAAAAAAAAAAAAAAAAAAAACCATATATTCGACGTAGTTTTTAGTTATAAACATAAATTAGACACCAATGTCACGTAATCTCATCCGACACTCGTGGACCAATATGTTCAATTATTATTGTAAACCACGTGATTTTACCACCTCTTGTCACTTTCATTTTCCTCAAGTCACCTTGACCGACAATAGCATGTTACCCATCGTTTATCGATAAGAATGTGGTTTTGCCTCTCAAATATAAATTAAATTTGGGCCTTTCTTATTTTTGATCACCATTTTTAGCCTGTTCAAAGACAAAAACATGGGAAGTGCACCACAAGTTGAGATCATGTTTGAAAAGTTGGTCAAACCATCGTCTCCAACTCTTGACCATCTTCGTGTCTACAAATTATCTTTTCTTGATCGTCTTATAAGTGGATGTGTATATGTTCCTCTTGTTTTCTTTTACCCTTTGATAGGAGGAGGAGTTAATGTCAATCCGGTCGAAAGTACAACATTCGAAAGAATCGAACAACTGGAGAAATCACTGTCCGAAATCCTAAGTATTTACCATCCATTTGCTGGAAGATTTGCTACCAATACCGACCTTCACACGGTTGATTGTCACGATCAGGGGGTTTCATTTTTAGTGAAGAAAGTAAGGGCCGATATGAAAGATCTTATTGAGAAAAGGGAAAATGATTTTCATATCGTCGATTGCTTGGTCCCTTCTTTTTATGTAGAAGAAGGTCAAGAAGTTGTTGATGCACCACTAGTAAAGGTGCATATTAGTGTGTTTGAATGTGGTGGATTAGCTATTTGTGTTAGTGTTATCAAGTGTTTAATTGATGGATTCTCCTTCACTAAGTTTTTCGGTGATTGGGCTAAGTTGATGATCACGGGTAGATCAATCGGGGTCCATGTATTATTTAATGGAGGTGAATTTTTTCCAGTACCACCCCACAAACTTGAAAACTTATCAAAAGAAATTGATTCTTCGCCTCCAAGAGGACAAGTGAAAACGATGAAGGTCGTGTCTCGGAGGATTTTGTTTGATGGTTTTACGGTGACAAGTTTGAAAGATCATGTTATGTCAAGTACCGGTGGTTGGAGCTTCGAGCGGCCACCTTCTAAGGTCGAGGTGGTCACTGCAGTCGTATGTGGTGGCTTAATCCGTGCTGCCCAAGTAAGTTTTCCATGAAACCTTATATATATATATTGTGACTTTGTTTTTTTATTCAACTATTAGGCAGATATATGTGTTTATGGCTCTTGGTGTGTAGAAAGTCGCTAGGTGAAACCTCATCTTGTGATTTTAATCGTTTTTTTTTTTTTTTCTCATTTACAATAAAAAAGAAGTGTAGCGAGATGATAAGGATATATGGAATTTCTGGTGCATGAGAAAGTTGTTCGTTTTTAACGATAAAGTCTTGATTATCAAACAAGGACGCAGTTTTGCTTGGATATCTAGAATGAATAATAATATTAGTATAGATTGGATGACTAGACAGCCAAAAAGATGTGCGGGGAGTCTTGATTTAGGCCCTCAGAACACAGTTCATGATCAGGTGGTACAACATATTGGAGGATGTGCGAGGCCCTCTGAACACAGCTCATGATCAGATGATACAACATATTGAGAATGTGCGAGAAACACAAAAAGCGCCCCCACAGGGGCTGAGTCAAGACACTGAAAATGGAGCCTAGGGTCAACGTCGGAGATAAAAAAAAGTTGGCTAGGATTGTGTTTTAAAGAACCAATATTTTTAAAACATCTGATGGAATGAATTTAAATAGTATAATGTTTTGCATATGATGTTTCCTCCATGACTACTTTTTGTTGTAGTGATTTATCCCCGTACGTACCTATGACATACTGATTTCATGCATTTCTCGAGGTTATTATATATATATATGTCATAGATGCAAATTTTTTCAGGAAAAAAATGGGCGTAAAAAACCCTTCATGACTGCGCTCTCTATGAATTTTGGGGAAACAAGTCCCATCAAACTTGTCAGAGAACACAATTGGTAACTTCTACGTTCCGGTTCCAATCAAATTCTTTCCTGGTGAAAGTAAGATGGAGCTATATGATCTTGTGTGTTTGATTCGGAAAACATTGCAAGAAAAAGTATTGGAGTGCTCTAAAGCTTCGAAAGAGGATATATGCTCCATTTATATCAAAGCTTCAATGAAATGAAAGAATGGTCGGAGAAGGAAGATGAATTCGATGCGCTATTTGGCTCGAGTTTGTGTAAGTTTCCTATGTATGACATTGATTTCGGTTGGGGAAAACCAAGTCCGTATCTGTGGTGTCACCGAATTTCCCAATGTTCGCATTGTTGGATACAAAATCTGGAGATGGGGTTGAGGTTATTATGCACCTTGATGAACCAGATCTGGAGATGGGGTTGAGGTTTTTTCGGTTGTCTTCCTCGCCTGTTTAGCGGCCTCAACCACAGACCCTCCGCCTCCTATCCACCCAACCCGTCACACATGTCCGCTTCCGCGATTCTACAACCTCTACCACAAAGCAGTCATCCTTAATCCCAACGCAGCCACCAACCAACCTGGTTGCTCTCAACTCTACCTCAAAACCCCTCAACACCCCAAGATCATTAGAGCCCGTGATCAAATCTTCAAGCCCGTGCACCTACTCAATTTCACCGCCTAATTGGATTCTTAGCTCTCGACATCTGCACACACTCTTTGTTAAACAAGCTCTTCACAATTCACATTGGCATCAAAGGCTATGTCTCGATGAATTTAATGCGCTTGGGCGCAATGGCACTTGGTCCTTAGTTCGGGGCAAGTGCCTCCTGATGCTTTCTCCCCTCCAATGCACATGATGCCCCACATCCCGATATTACTCAGTTTTTGTAGGTCCTTGGGACGCTTCAGTATTTATTGTTTACACGGCCTGATATTTCTTTTGTTGTTAATAAATTATCCCGGTACATGCATGTTAGTTTAGTGGTCCAAAAGCCCAATTATGATATTTGTTAACAAATTTGATTTCCCACATCGGTAGTGAGGCTTTAGCTGACTTATGTTAGATATTTAAATCACCTTTGGGTGTTTTATTATGATGTACCGAATCGAGATAAACTCTCAATTGCCTTAGCTATATGGCTATTGTTTTAGACTTCAGGATAGTGGTATTTTTGTAATCCTCCTCCATAGTAATATTTTCTCTTTTGCCCGTGGACTAGTCGACACATTGCCGGAAACCACGTAAATTTGGTGTTTTGTCTTTTTCCATCCGTTTGTTATTATTTGTTACCCTCGTTAAGGGCTATCGCTTGGTTCGTTTTTCCTAACAAACTGGTATCAGAGCTGGGGTTATTTTTGAGGTGTTTTTCGAGAGCCGAGGTAATTTTCGAGGTGTTTCAGAGCTGTGGTTTTTCGAGCTGAGATTTTTCCGAGATTTTGAAAACTAGTCGTCATGACGGTAACTAAGTATTATCTTGAGAATTTCGACTGAAACGTCAACTTCGGGATGTAGCAGTTGAAGATGGAGGCCATGCTGATTCAGGAGGGCTGCGATATTGCGCTGCTTGGGAAGGAGAAAATGTCAGATGTGGCCTCGACAAGAAGGCCAGATCAGGTATCATATTGTGTCTCTCTGATGAGGTTTTAAGAGAGGCAGCCACTGAGGTTACTGCTAAGGATTTGTGGGAAAAATTAAAATCCTTATATATGAAGAAAACCTTTGAGAATAGAGTTTATTTAAAGCAGAGTTTGTATAAAAAAAAAAACCTTAAGGAGGTGAGAGAAGTACATTGAGGACACATGTATTTAGGGGGAGGCCGGGAGGGCCCAAAACCATTGTAATTCTCTCTTTCATTAATAAAATTAAAAGGTTTAATAAAATAAATAAATAAAGCAGAGTTTGTATATGCTTCTCATGTCTGGAGGGTCATCTATATTATCGCACTTAGATAAATTTGATTCCCTGCTTATGGATTAGAGTAATATAGATGTTGAGATTGATGATGAGGATCATGCCTGTTGTTGTTGTGTTCGCTTCCCCAGTCGTTTAAGCATTTTAGGAAAACGATATTTTATGGTAAGGATATTATTTTTTACAAGGAAATTAAGTCGATTTTAAAATCGAAAGAGCAGATTGACAAAGATATAACTGGGGGAAGTAGTAGTAGTCAGGTAGACGTGCTGGTAGCTCGGGGCAGATCAAATAAGAATGATGCAGATAATGAAAATTATGTTTTGAATCCTAGACATAAAGATTTGACATGCAATTATTGTAAAAGGGTTGGGCATATCAAATCTGATTGCTTTCGTCTTAAGAACAAAGAAAAACGTGAACAAAAGAAAGAGAATGGTAAAGAGTCTGGTCAGGCCGGTATCGTAGAAGATGAGAGTGATGGAGATATTTTCTTTGCTGATGATAAATTCAGGTCTGTTGATGAGTGGATCTTGGATTCTGGTTGCACGCATCATATGTGTCCAAATAAGGACTGGTTTTTCACGTATGATTCAGTTCAAGGTGGAGTTGTTTCGTTGGGCAACGACGCAGTTTGCAAGGTTGCTGGTATTGATACGGTTAGAATCAAGACCCATGATGGTGTTGTCAGAACACTTAAGAACGTCAGACATGTTCCGGATTTGAAGAAAAATCCCATCTCTTTGGGTGCACTTGAGACTCTTGGATTTAGGTACACTGCTGTAGGTGGAATTCTGAAGATAATTAAAGGTGCTCTTGCTGTAATGAAATCTTGCAGGTCTGGTGGTTTGTATGTTTTGAAGGGATCACATTTATTGGAAATTCTGCAATCCGTATGTCATCTCGTTCAGAATTAATTAGACATTACGCGTCGTCCATGTGTTAAGTTCAAGCAGTGCTTGGACTTATTTGATACAGTCTAAAGACTTTGAAGTTTGTGGAGAAAGAGTAGTATTGCTATTTCTGGATCTGGGCCTTTGTCCCAAGGTGGAGTTTTGTTAGTTTAGTGGGCCAAAAGCCCAATTATGATATTTGTTAACAAATTTGATTTCCCACATCGGTAGTGAGTTGGTTTTAGCCGACTTATGTTCGATATTTAAATCACCTTTGGGTGTTTTATTATGATGTTCCAAATCGAGATAAACTCTCAATTGCCTTAGCTATTTGGCTATTGTTTTAAGCTTCATGAGAGTTGTATCTTCTGTAATCGCCCTCCATAGTAACATTTTCTCTTTCGCACGTGGACTAGTCGGCACATTGTCGGAAATCACGTAAATTTAGTGTTTTGTCTTTTTCCCTCCGTTTGTTATTATCTGTTACCGTCGTTAAGAGTTATCGTTCGGTTTGAGTTTTCCTAACAATGCATTCTCCCACTGACACTCATTGGGCTTTGGTGAAGTGAGTCCTTTGTTACTTAGCCGGCACGGATCTTCATGGCTTATAGTTGTTTTCCCATCCCCTTTTAATTTGCATGCATGTGCATGCATTTTCTTATGCTGATTGGGGAGGGAAGAAAGATGTAGATTTTTCTATCATGAGTGCTTATTTGGTGTTCCTTGGTCGTAATTTGATTTTCTGGAGTTCGAAGAAGCAGTCGACGGTGGCCCGCTCCTCCATTGAAGCAGAATATCGGAAGGATTCGAGACGAGGATTTCCTTCCACCGGGAGTTGCTTGGATCACACGTGCGGAAGATCGTGGTGCTCTTCACACCATCCTTTGTTCTTCCTATTGCAGTTCTTCTACTTGGATTTTGAGATCCAAGAGGTATGATCTACAACCCCCTTGTAGATATAGATCTAGTTATTTTATTACGTGTAATTTATAGATCTAGATCCTTAAATCGCTCGTTGCGGATGATATTACTAACAAAGTGGTATCGACGCCCGGTGATCTATATTTATACGTATAAAATATTAGTCCCAGGAGTGTAGTAAACATGTAATTTTTGTCCAATTTTTTTTAGGGCCGAATATTTGCATATTTTTTTATTTTGCGATTGTTGTGGTTTGAAGAGATGGATTGGGGTTAGTCTTTGTTTCTTACTCGTTAGATCTATTGTGTTTCTCTCGTTTTAGATCGTTTGAGCATAGGATTGATGTAAAAGTTGTTGTTTTTATTTCTTTATTTTTTTTCCGGCTATTTTTATTTTTTGTAATTCCGGAAAAACGACGATGAACGATGATGAACACAAGATGAAGACGGAACTCGAGGTATGAATAGGAGTCGGGGCTGAAAATTTATTGTTCATGTTTTTTCCTAACTCTGTTAGGTTTTGGATTTTATTAAAAATCAATTTTTTTATATTTATATCGGCTGTTTAATAATATTTTTTTTTCTGGAATAATAAAACAACAGGATTTTTATAAAATAAAAAAAAATTCGAAAAAAAAAATTTATTTATTTTATTTTATAAAATAAAGGCCCCTTCTCCTTTCGGGTTCGCGGTTCGTGGTTCAAGGTTCGAAGATCGAAGACATGAAGACGACAAGATTGTAATTTATCGCTTTCCTAGGATAGATTAGATCATTTTACTCAACGATCCATCTCGGTGTTTAAATTTTCCGCAATTTAATTTTTATGTGTTTGATCATAAAATAGATATAAAATCGGAATCGCTTGTGACACGCATCATATCATAAATCCACTCCATGCATACATGTAGAATTTTAATTTTGGTAATTGAAATAGGCATGTATACAAACTCGCGTAATTAGTTGAAATTTAATTAATACGTGGTAATTAATTAATTTAGTAACTAATTAAAGAAACGAGGATGGGTTATGAAATCGTTAAGCTTTTTTCGATTGTGTGTTTCTCGGTGAACCGCCTTAAAAGCCCAAACGAGATCACGCTTTCAATTCGTAGTGTCTACGAGGTTGAATGATGGTAAAAGAACAATAAATCTTGGATAAAAACGGTTTCATTTATAGGTTGGGTGGTCAATCGAGCTTTCGCTCGACCGACTTAACCCTCCTAGTGTGATGTATGCACGGGAGTCCGGCAAGACTAAGCTACACCGGCGAGCGGAGGGGTGATTCCTTCTTATCTCAATGGGGCTCTCTTGACCCAATTTCGTCCGACTGTCACATATGTTCCAACGAATAGGACGGGTAGGCTTGCCCACGTTACCGACACCATTCGAATCCTTGATTTGATGTGCTTTTATGTTAACATCAAAAGGCGTGGTTAGTTAACCCACCACCACTTTCAAAATATTGAGTGGGAGCCGGGAGGCGGCTACCAACCCCACGGCCTCTAATATAGATACAAGTAAGTGAGAGAAGGGTGACGCCTCGCGGCGCTTTGATTTCGTCCCCCACGGATGGTGTTCACCCCTATCAACATTCATGACTTGGTCTCCGAAAGGATAGGATTTCCGGTAATCGTCGGGTCACCGACCTATCCTACGACGGCACACTCGGGCGCACTACCAAGAGATCCGATATAGTAGGTCACACTCATCAAGGGTATTCTTGATAATATCTAGACTAAAAAAGGAAGGTAGTCAATGAATAAAGGGATGTTCGATTCTCGTGGGATGTTCGATTCTCACAAGTTATTCATTGATGAGATTGTCTCGATTTAACCGTCATCTTTTTGACCTACCCGACGGCGGCACTGAGATGCGAGGTTAAAACCTTGGAATGGTAGAGTAGACTTTCTTATAGTTTAATATTCCTAAAATAAAATAATATAGTAGTGTTAAACTTGAATTAATATATGCCATTTTATTTACAGCATTATATCCCTTACTAAATTGCTTAAAATTTATAATTGACTAGTATTGACTTCTTTAAAAAGTGGAAAGTAACTAGGACGTTGAACTAGTTAATCGATAATTCAATTAATTTTTGGAAGAGATATTTCCTCTTAAGCCTTTTAAAACTAGAGTGACATATAGGTATGTCACTAGCATCACTCGTGTTAAACGAGATACAATCTTAGTTTGATCAAAGATAATTTTGGACTTTAAAATTCTTCTAGTGAATTTTGAGTGTGTAGTGATTACACAAGTAATTTTCTAATTGAAAAATCGGAAAATAACAAAGTGTTACTAGTTGAACGATATTTGGAATCGATGAACTAGTGGGAGCTTTATGATTTGTTGTTTTTTCTAGAACATTAGAAAAGTGTAACTAAGTACACACGTAATCATTCTAATTGAAAATTCGGAAAGTCATGAACTGTTACTAGTTAGACGATATTTGGAATCGTGGAACTAGTGGAGTTTTATGATTTGTATTTTTCTGGAAACATTAGAACTGTGTAAGTGTTTACACAAGAGATTTTCAAATTGAAAAATTGGAAAATCATAAGATGAAGCATTGCTCGTTAGACGGAATTTGGAACCGATAAACCAGTGGGAGCTTTAATGTTATGATTTGTTATTTTTCTGGTATATTAGAAAATCCAAGAAGTCCTAATTAACAAGTAACACTCGAAATAGACATCCCACGGTTCAAGAGTAGTGTCTACTCACACGAACTGCTAGTTCGAAACTGTTTCCATTTACGGAAAGTCAAGAATGGGAGAGTATGTCTAAAAGTGTTAGTCATCTAAAACTGAGTTGATTTTAAGGCTAAACCAAAAATTAATCATAGGATAAAGACAGTGATTTCGTATCACCAACCTATTAATCCTTGGCGATTTTTTTTAGCTAAGTTATTTGGAAGAACAAGGTAGCAATGCATTTAACGATTAATAGAGCAGACAACGGGCAGTAATTTTAGCAAAAATAGTGGGAGTGATATGATGAAATGAATCTCGGATTCAATCCTTGGATATCGCAGAAGATTTAATTTTCTGTTTTCAAAATTCGTTTGAACGAATGGATTCACCTTCTATTCGATAATTTGTTTGTCTTGTAAAAGTGAATATACCATTTGTAGTACTTAATCCAAGACTCGGACTTTTGTTTGATAAAGTCAAAACCACTAAGAATCTATTTGAAATATGTATACATAACACATTTTAAGAACTATTAAAAGCAATTGGTTTCTATATTTAGATAAACGCTTCTTCATATTCCATAGTTAGTGCATAGTCCCTAAAAGACAAGAGACTCAAGATCGGCTCAGGTGATTCCTTTCTCCCAGCCTGGTTATATTGTCTCAAAGGTTCAATGACTAAGCCTCCTTTCAATCAGGAAAGGAAAATGGTTATAAAGAAGTAACACCGCTTGTTCATGATGACCTTCGGAGTCTTATGAAATACAAGCTAGTGGGAGCTTATGAGTAGTGACTTCTAGTCTGACAACTACTCAAACACTCCGGTAAGTTTATCCAAAATATTCTGAGGTGTCTCTGATTTTTTCGGAGATAGAGTATTCTATACTCAGAAATGGGCCATCACATAGTCCTAGGGACTGATGCTCGGCCTGCCTCATAGTGAAATGCTTTCACTAAGGGAGAAACCGTTGAATTGTTTTACATAGTTGTAGATGTGCTACAATACAACGCTTAACTCAATAAAGATATTAGAAGCGTAAATTCGGTTTACATTGAAGTGTAAGACCGAGAAGTCTACCTAGAATATACTTTGGAATTTACGGATAAGGTGTGGATTCGGTTCACCCCACTTCCGTAAATATAAGCATTTAGCACACGGTGC
This sequence comes from Gentiana macrophylla, assembly GCA_026214975.1. Lineage (NCBI taxonomy): Eukaryota > Viridiplantae > Streptophyta > Magnoliopsida > Gentianales > Gentianaceae > Gentiana > Gentiana macrophylla. Next base: position 91,777,438 of record CM047817.1, read on the forward strand.
TTGAAGGTAAGACTGGGAATTTCGCGCATACGTTCGGTCAATGACCATTCGTGATATATCTTTTAACCTATTGTGTATAAAGGTTTGTTATAAGATTCTTGAGATCGGGAAGGACTGTCATCATCATTGCGGCCCTTTCTCGATAAGTCTATGAACAAGATAAAACCTTAAACCTGAAAGCACGTTTACTCAAGGTAGTTACTAACTGATTAAAATCAGACCACATCCAACATTGGTTTTTGGTGCTGACACTAAAATACTACTGAACTAGATCAGAAAGTCGATCCACCCAGAATGTAGTAGGAGTATGGTTTCTTCATTGCCCATTGCGGGTTCTGAGGACTTGATGGTCTACAGGATTGATTGATGACCTATGGCTCTTTTGTGAGCTGTATAGGATTCTGATAATTGAGGTTGGTTTACAAGCCATAACCCTGTGAATGGAGTTTGGTACTCCAGAGCTGTTCATACTCTTGTAGAACCACCTGAGTGTCTCAGGCCCAGTGGGATTAATTGGATCTACATGGAAAAGAGAAGAATGATTAGGAAAGTTCATCTTTCAGTGCAAAGCTTAGTGGTCTAGGGTTGATTCCCTAAAAAGTAGAGAGTTAATCAGACCTTGGACTCTCTTACCACTTAGTATTGCATGATTTCGTTCGAAAGCAGAAAATAGGAGTGATTCCCTGAGACTTTCTTGCCAAACAAACGGACTTTGGGTTCATTCAAATGTATGGTATTGCCTTATGAACTTATAACAGGATGACTGTCAAGGCTTATGTCCTTTGTGGATAAAAAGCAAACCTCTCGGTCACTGGAAGTCATATATTTCTACAATATGTGGATTTGACCAGAATATTGATAAGTCTTTTGTAGACTCGGATATCAATTTTAGTACAGTAGTGAATATATACATATATTAGTGTTTGTGAAGGATAACATTGCACCAGTTGGAATCAACATGGGTATGTTATCTGAAGTCAGAATCTGACAATGCCACAATTCTCTGCAACAGAGATTTGGACAACATTCTAAAGAGTTTGATTCGGTCAAATTCACTAGAATCAATCACTGGCTTCCCATCCATCTTATTGGTTAAGATGATGCATTTGTGTATGCAACATTCAACGAGGAAGTTCTACCCTATGCCTCAGGGATGACTCTCTAAATCTTCGGATAAAGAGAAATGGGATGGATTCTCTTTGTGATAAGAGATGGTCAGGTTATTGAACGTCAATTTTGATCGAATCTTAGATTCGGCGGTTAACAAAGCAAGTTTATCATGTCCTTTAGTATCTTGAGAGAACGAGGAATAATATGCAGTATATTCAGGTGTGAACTTGGATATGTATGATCTAATGATTCGACTTTATGTCGATTAAGGATGATCGTTAAGTCGATCTCGGGCTCGATGTTTAGCTCATGTGTGAAGTTATTGACTGACTAGAAATCTAGTAACACCATTTCAACTTTAACTAGTTGGTTAATTAACGGCTTTTAAGCGTAGCGGCTAGGAGGCGAGATAGCTTGCGGATTTCCTTTTCATATCTGGGAGCGATTCTAGATTTGGAAGCCGATACCACATCATTGTGCAAACGATGAAGGGGTAGCTTATAAGGATTTTTGAAATCACTAGAGGTCAAAAGCATATTGGGAAAGTACCAAATGATTAGAAGGACCGGCAACGTTTCGATTCTACGAATCGTCTCGACCCGACAACCTAAATAATCATTAAGACCCATGATATTTAGATGTAGGTACTCCCCGAGTCACTGACCTATCCTACGACGGCACACTTGGAGTGTACTTTGTCATCTGCAATGGTTATGATATGCTTAATGGGTACTAGAATACGGGATGGGTCTCCATTGCTTTAGAGCAAGTGGGAGATGTAATTTGTTGTATTTTAAATAATAGGGTGTGCTCTAAAACAATTAATCACATGCTTTCGTGCAAGTGGGAGATTGTTAGGTGTTATGCCCGAAAGACAATTTTGTAATTGTTTTATTTAATAAATGAAATGATATTATTATTCATATTTATTATTCTCATATTCATCGATGTGACAATAGTATTTACACTACAGAGAACCCTAAAGTATGTCGTTTATGTAATCACTTAACTCAGTGTATGGGATATACACGGGAGGATTGAGTTAGTGAAGATGTACTTAAAATACAATTAGCCCGTAGTGAAGTTAATCGAGAGTATCGGGTCTCTCCTTTAACATGCTATTAATGCTTGAGAACACAATAGTGTGATTGTCTTATCCGGACTTTCGATTAAGAGAACTTGTGGGGCATTTATATATGATAAATATATCATATAGAAATTTGAACCGATATGATTAGAGTTCACGATATAATTCCGTAATCGAAAAGTCTTATCGAATCAATCGATGATCATATTTATGGATATATCTTAATCTCCGAGGTGATCACGCGTCAATCGCTTGAATCGCATGAGGTTTGACTTGACGGTTAAGGATTACATCGAGTCGTGATCGAATTACCCCATCTTGGCATTGTACTGGATTGAGTGAGTAGTCTGTGTTATCACAGATCACTACAAGAAAAGAGGCTTATTGTTACAAAAATTTAGTGACGGGATGCAAATCCTCCCACTAATGCATAGTTTTAACTAGGGGAAAAATATTACATGGTTATAAGATACACTTTTAATTAGAAACTATTGATTCCTATCACTATTTGTTGATAATCCCCTCATTAAGATTAAAAAAATAGATCCTCTCACCAATTATATCATCTTTTTACCCATTTTATATCCTAAACTTCTTAAAACAAAGATTTCTTCCAACCAAAACAAAAAATACATTTAAAAAACCATAAATATCAATTACCCTGGACCTAATACAACCAAATCATGAGTAAAAGAATAAGGGAGAATGAGGGAGAAGGACAAAAATATTTCATCAATTGAGTAGAAGGACAGTCTTTTGAAACTTTTGCATAAAGGACAAAACTATTTATTCACTGTCGAAATTCACTTATGTTCGAAATTCACTGTTTAAATTCATTGCCGAAATTCATTGTCGAAATTCACTAATTTTCAAAATTCATTATTAAATTCACCGATTATCGGGATTCACCGTCATTAAAATTCACTATCAAAATTCACCGATTTAGGATTCACCTGGGAGATTCAATGATTTTCGGGATTCACTGTTTGTCCTTCTCGCTATAAAATTATGCATTGTCCTTCTCCTATAAAAAATATGTAATTGTCTCTATTCTTAAAAATATTCCAAATTTTGTCCTTATCCCTAATTTCCCAAAAGAATAATACCACCAAATCGACTTCCTCATTTCCTCTTCTCCACAATCTAGAAAAATTTCTCCCATATTTCTACCCTAATCTACTTCCTCCATTTTTCACCCACCATTTCGATCGGTAGCAAAATTAGGAATTATGGTGGTGGTTTTAGCGGGGCGTGTAATAATTTTTGTTAGGATGAAGATATGGCTAGGGATTGCAACAGAAGTGGAGGCGGCGGTAGTGAAGGTAGTGATGCCGAGTTATATAGTTACTTATAGACTGGTGATTTGATTATGGGTCCGGCAGCGGTGGGGTGGTTCAACTTTGTAATTGTGGTTCTTTATGGGAAGGAGGCTAGGGATTTTCCACAGGGCATCAGGGGTGGAGGATGCAGTTCACCGGCGATAGAAGCGACAAAAGCTGCAACAAACATTGACGGCTTTCTTGAACCGGCAATCGACCTGGACAACCTTCGATTCTCCATCTTCACAAATCAAATCTGGAGATGCTAACTGTCCATCTTCATGTTTGAGTCTCACTCTATTGTTCTGCACTTCCCCGATTCCAGCGGTGACTTTGGTTAACTTTGCTTTACTTTTTATTTTTCATTTTATTCACTTTTTTTTATTTCAAGATTTGATTTTTATTGAGTTTTAAGCAAAAATGTGTTTAGCAGCAGCTCGAAATATTAAGGAAGGGAGATTAATCTTAAGATTGCCCAAAAATCTCTTGCTCACAAGTGAGAGCTTGGTGATGAATGATGAAAAGCTTCGTGTCTTGGTGAAAGGAAGCTATTTTAAGGGTCTTATTAGCTATTTTATGTTTAAATAGGTGGATGGCTTTGTAGGTAGATTCATAAATTAATTAATCTGATGAAATTATGTTTTCTATGTATCAAGGGTCTCATTAGCTATTTTAAGACAATTTCAACTCTTTGCAGGTTCCTGATGAGAAGTCAATGCCTCTGCTTCAACCACCTTTGGATGACACAGAGGTTATCTTTATGTTCTCCTCTATATTATGTACCTAAATAATCCCTGTTGATTGTTCATTATTGGAGTAAGCGTTATGCTTACTGATCGGCCGTTTCTAAGTGTCCAATCTCACCGGCAGTGTACCGGGTCAACTGTAGCCTAGAATTGGTGAGTCAAGGTCGTATCCCACAGGGAATCTGGTTGAGTACCAAAGTCGGTCTCGTTCCTAGTTTAGGTCAACACAACTACTGGAGACAGTGATTTGTCAGATCACCGGTTCTAACACTAAATATACACAAAATAAAAGAGTTTAAAACTATATAAAAGAGATAGCCGAGCTATGATCCAATCGACTACTATCGAGCCCTAACTCGCGACCGGAAGTGATTACGATAAACTTTAATGTTCTTGGCATTTTTAAAGGATGTCGTCTCCTATTTCCGAAACTAAGCGCCAATTTCAACAACCTAGTTTCCTATGTCGAGTTCAACAATCACGACCGGATTTAATCGACCCGACACGGTTCACGCCATGAGACGCTCGTTAACAACGATATAAACCTCACACACGAAACCGAATCTGAACAACTCAGTCGGTTTTACACGGTGATCCTAGAACCCCTTTTCCCGCACCCTTTCGCAAAATACATATGTAAAGACGATACGTGTGACACGATTATTGAGTGATCAGTTCAACAAAAGTCATTAAGAATAAGTTCTAGAACGTTAACAACACCGAAAATATAACAATCAACACATCAAAATTACCTCAATTAACAAACTAGGGTTCCATTTCGAAGTTTATCATATAACTCGACTATCGGGAAATTAATTAATCATTAAAGTAAGAAAACAACAATAAATCTACCTTTAAGCTAACAAGCATCAAGATCTAAAGCTGGAAGTGAAGATTACCGGAAATCGAGACGAAGAACACTGAAGAAAACGAAATCAAACCGAAATTGCAATAGCCGTAGCACCGATCTTGAATTACACAATACAAACTTAATCTAAACTAATTATCTACAAAACCTAAGCTAGACAAAAAGGAAAAAAAATGAAATACAGAGAAAAGGAGCTGAAGCAGAAGATAGGTAATAGTAATATATATATATATATATATATATATATGGAAAGCTATTCGTCTTTTTTCTTTCCTTAGTTGCTAAGATATATGTTGGAAAATGATGGTTAAAATAAATATGTTAAATGATATGTCATATTGGGCCTATTGGGCCTAAGTGGTGAATGGTAAGTGTTAGTAATAAAGGGAAAATTGGAGAAACCAATTTCTCCCACATTGGAAGGAAGGAAGGAAAAGAGCCAACATATATATGATGTTGTATTAGTGTAGTGGTAAGAATTTACCAACTTTATACACCGTTCTCTACGCGCGGGCGCAGGGGGGTGCAAATCCGTCCGGATTTCAGCTTGAACTTGTGTGCGAGCACGCATCCCGCGGACACGAATACAACTCGTTTCAAAGGCTCCCAGTGAAGGTTCGGTTTTGCAACCTGATCCTTTATTTTTCGAATCAAGAGTGACCTTCCAAGCGACAACACTTATGGCATCTGCGTCATCAGGTTGCTCAATCTCGAGCTTTGATGACATTCATTTGAAATAATGATGATCGAGGTTGTTCATCTTTCGTATTCCATCGGTCTCAGCTCTTCTCTGCGCATGATAAAGCCTATATATCTGAGACTTCTTGATCGATTCTTAATACGAATAGACCAAACAATCGCTTCTTCTTACTTCTTTTCTACATGAAAACCGAGAGTTCAAGCTACAAGGTTCTTAAGCAATTGAAGGCGTTGTGCTTCTCTGTCATTGCTATCCGTTTCTATCTGGGAGATTAACGTCCGCGAAAGCTCACGGCACACGGAAGGTGAGGGGACGAATTAGTCTTAAGAAGCTGTGTGCAACACAGGGCTCGGATCATATATCCTTTTTCGTTTTCTTTGCAATTGTAATTCGAATTTGTTGTTATTCGTTTCTTTGTAATTTTTCTTTCGTTTTTGAACAAGATTGTCCAACAATCTTAAGACTAATTCTGATAATTCTTGTTCATTAACGAGAGGAAATTAAGAACGAACAGTTTGTATAACTGTGTTGAATCGAGCTGGTTCTTGTGTTGAACAGTTTCGATCTTAATAAATTGTTCATAACAGTTTTGTGATTCAGTTTTCCGTACTTGAAGAAAGCGAATCGAGATGTGTAAAAACGAGCTGTGTTGTTGAATCAAGCTGAATTTTAAGCGAGCTGTTTTAAACGAATTGCTTAAAAAACGAGCTGTTTTATTGAAAAACGGGCTGATTATTAAAAACGAGCTGTTTGATTAAACGAGTTGTCTCTAACTAAAACGAGCTGTTTCTTTAAAACCAAGCTGTTTTGGGTTTAAAACGACAGTGGTTCAATAAAACGAGTTCTAAACGAATCTTTTGTTGAATTGAGTATAATTCAATTAAAGATTGTTCTATAAATTGTTGAAAAGAAATTTAATCTTTTGTGTTAAATTTCAGAAATGGCTATCAATACGGAATCAAATAAATGTGTAGCTCGACGGTTGTTGGAATACAAGATGGTGGATTCAAGACCACTCATCGAACAGATCGAAGAATTAGGGATGATTCTTCAGGACGTTCAAGTTTGAAAATATACAAACTTAGTAAGGCTTTTATAATTGCATGTTTTGTTGAAAAGCTACCAAAGAATAATATTGTTGAAAGAAATATTATTCAAAGCATGGAATATAGTGATCTTTGTGCCGTTGTGTCAGAAGTGAGCATGATGGATTCAAATCCTAGAGAATGGTGGGTAGACATAGGAGCTACAAGGCACATATGCTCTGACAGGGAAGTGTTTACTACGTTAGAGTGGTATGTATGTCGGTAAGGGGTATGCATGTAATGGCATGGTCAAGCTGAATGTAATGGCTGTTAGGCCAAACAATATCAATAATAATATTGCTGGTTCTGCTTACTTGGTTGAGTCACCTTCCTTATGGCATGGTAGACTAGGACATGTTAATTACGATTCCCTGCGTAGATTAATAAGTCTAAAATATATCCCCAAATTCGAAATTGATAAAGAACATAAGTGTGAAACTTGTGTTGAAGCAAAATTAACAAGAGCGTCCTTTCAAAATGTTGAAAGAAATACGCAACCACTCGAACTAATACATAGCGACGTGTGTGATCTTAAAATTGTGCAATCGAGAGGCGGAAATAATTATTTTATTACCTTTATCGATGACTGCACTAAATATTGCTATGTATACTTGTTAAAAGGAAAATATGAAGCGATAGATAAATTTATTCTATTCGTAAAATAAGTTGAGAATCAACATGGTAAAAAGATCAAAATACTCCGAAGCGATAGAGGTGGTGAATATTTGGCACCACTAAGTGATTTTTGTGCCGAACATGGGATTATTCATGAAATAACCACGCCATGGTCACCTCAATCGAACGGAGTTCTTTGAAAGGAAAATCGAACATTGAAAGAAATGATGAATTCAATGTTGTTGAGTTCAAACAATATCACAAAAAACTTGGGGAAGCTATCCTTTCTAGCAATTATCTTTTAAATAAGATACCCGAAAGAAACAAGAGAAAACTCCTTATGAATGTGGAAAGGTAAACCACCTTCTTACAAATACTTGAAAGTGTGGGGGGTGCCTTGCAAAGGTGCTCGCATACTACACCCAAAGTAGTAAAGATAGGATAAAAAGCTGTTGATTGTATATTCATTGGATATGCACACAACAGTAGTGCTTATCGATTTCTTGTCTATAAGTCAGATAATCTTGAAATACATAAAAATACGATAATGGAATCGAGAAATGCATCATTCTTTGAGAATGTATTTCGGCTAAAACAAATGAACCTAGTTCATTAAAGCGTGTTCATGTTCGGGATCACCCTTCTGAACAAGTAAATGAAGAAGAGCCAACTGAGGTTGAGCCAAGAAGAAGCAAAAGGTCGAGGACTAAAAAATCTTTTGGTGAAGATTTTATCACTTATATGATAGAGACAGATCCTCAAAGCTTTAAAGAAGCGACAACTTCTTCTCGAAGGTCCAATGTGGAAAGAAGCAATAAATAGTGAAATAGACTCTATATTGCAAAATCATACTTGGGAGTTAGTTGATCTACCTCCAGGATGTAAGCCACTAGGATCAAAGTGGATCTTTAAGAGGAAAATGAAACTGATGGATCTATTGATAAATATAAGGCCGGACTAGTAATAAAAGGTTATAGTCAAAGAAGGTCTTGATTATTTTGACACATATTCTCCAAAGTGATTGAGAATAACTTCCATTAGGATGGTACTTTCTATAGCATTTGCTGCGTAATTTAAGTACATCAAATGGATGTGAAAACCGCTTTCTTAAAATGGAGATTTAGAAGAAGAAATCTACATGGAACAACTCGAGGGTTTTTCTAGTCAGAGACAAGATAAGAAAGTGTGTAAATTGGTTAAGTCATTATATGGCTTAAAACAAGCACCAAAACAATGGCATCAAAAGTTTGATCATGTTATGCTTGAAAAAGGGTTCAAAACCAATGAATGTGATAAATGTATTTACATGAAAGAAAAAAAAATGGCTATGTCATCTTATGTCTTTATGTGGATGACATGCTGATAGTTGGTAGTAATGATAAGATGATCAAATCTACCAAAGATATGTTAAACGCCAGATTTGAAATGAAAGACATGGGTTTAGCAGAGATGATATTGGGAATTACAATTACAAGAAATTCTAATGGTCTCATTTTGAGTCAATCTAATTATATTGATAAAATCCTGGAAAAATTCAATAAAGATGACTCAAATGAAGCTAGAACTCCAATAGATCAAAGTCAACCTTTGTTCAAAAATAAAGGTGAGGGTGTATCTCAATTAGAGTATGCAAGGATCATTGGAAGTCTAATGTACTTAATGAGTTGTACTAGACCGGATATAAACTTACATTTGTTGGCAAGCTAAGTAGATATACTAGTAATCCGAGTCATGAACATTGGAAAGCTATAGTGAGAGGTTTGAGATACTTAAGAAATACTCGTAAGTATGGCCTTCACTATACAAGAGAACCAATTGTTATAGAAGGATATCTTGATGCAAATTGGATTTTGATTCAAAGGATTCAAAATCCACAAGTGGCTTTGTATTCACGTTAGGCGGGTGAGCCGTGTCTTGGAAATCTTGCAAACAAACCGTGATAACCGGATCCACAATGGAATCGAGTTTGTGGCATTGGATAAATGTGGGAAGAGGCGAGAATGGTTGCATCAATTCTGAGGATATTCCTCAATGGCGAAGCGATTGCCAGGAATATGTATTCATGTGTGATCAATCAATCGATTGGAAGAGCACGAGAACATAATGTATAATGGTAAGTCTAGCACATACGCCGAAGACATAATTCCATTAGACAACTACTCTCAATCCAGTACGATTACCTTAGACTATGTTAAGTCAGAGGATAATCTTGGATCCGCTAACCAAAGGGTTAAATAGAGAGGTAGTTGCTAAATCATCAAGAGGAATAGGACTAAAGCCCATGTAATAAAACTTTTATGAAGGAAAACCCAACCTTGTAGATTGGAGATCCCATGATCTTGGTTCAACGGGAAAACCTAATTGCCAAGTAAAGTCACTGTGGGGGTAACCTCAAGCTCATTCCTAAGATGAAGAAACAAAGTGAGATTGAACGAGGATAAGCTCACGTAAGAAGAGCTTTTAATGATTTGTGTAAGAAGAATATTTTGAGAAAATTTCAATTACTGAATCACCTATGTAAGAGAGAAGAGGGTCGCTTCAAAGGGAATTGTGAGGCGCAATTCTTAGAAACTCTTCATGAACCTGTGCAGATGTCCACGGCCAAAATGGACATAACCGCAAGAACCTATATTGATAGGTAGATGCAAAGTGTGGTTGATATGTCATCATTTACATCAATGGCGAGAATAGTTCAAGGACATCGCGTCTACTAGTCACCAAGAAAGTAAACATATTTAATCAAGGAAGGTTCAAAGGGTCACACCTACCTATCCTATGCATTGATCTACCGCCGAACTCTCAATTTCATTCTTAGAGCCTTTGCTAGGGTTTTAAACACTATTCCATTCATGTGGGGGATTGTTGGAAAATGATGGTTAAAATGGATATGTTAAATGATATGTCATATTGGGCCTATTAGGCCTAAGTGGTGAATGGAAAGTATTAGTAATAAAGGGAAAATTGGAGAAACCAATTTCTCCCACATTGGAAGGAAGGAAGGAAAAGAGCCAACATATATATGATGTTGTATTAGTGTAGTGGTAAGAATTTACCAACTTTATACACCGTTCTCTACGTGCGGGCGCAGGGGGGGTGCAAATCCGTCCGGATTTCAGCTTGAACTTGTGTGCGAGCGCGCATCATGCGGACACGAATACAACTCGATTCAAAGGCTCCCAGTGAAGGTTCGGTTTTGCAACCTGATCCTTTATTTTTCGAACTGAAGAGAGACCTTCCAACTGACAACACTTATGGCATCTCGGCCGACATCGCAGGCCTGCTCCAATCGAGCTTTGATGACATTCATTTCAAATAATGATCTTGAGGTTGTTCATCTTTCGTATTCCATCAGTTCCCAGCTCTTCTCTGCATGATAAAGCCTATATATCTGCACTTCTTGATCGATTCTTAATACGAATAGACCAAAGAATCGCTTCTTCTTACTTCTTTTCTACATGAAAACCGAGAGTTCAAGCTACAAGGTTCTTAAGCAATTGAAGGCGTTGTGCTTCCCTGTCATTGCTATCCGTTCTATCACGGGAGATTAACGTCCCATTTGAAGCTCACGGCACACGGGGAGTGAGGGACGAATTAGTCTTAAGGAAACCGTGTGTGCAACACAGGCTCGGATCATATATCCTTTTTCGTTTTCTTTGCAATTGTAATTCGAATTTGTTGTTATTCGTTTCTTTGTAATTTTTCTTTCGTTTTTGAATAAGATTGTCCAACAATATATATATATATATATATATATATATATATATATATATATATATATAGACTCTTGACTTAAGAAAGTCGGCAAACTTGACCAATTTGAATACTTCTCATCCAAAAGTATGTCGCCCAATTGTGGTGGTGGAGTATTTGCCGTAAATATCCGGATAAATATCTACCGTGATACCGTTTAATTAAAACACGACATATTATACGTGGTTTTATGGTATAGAAACATCCGTTGATCTTGTCATGTATTTACGCCGATACTTATCCATTAGTAAACTAGCTGCAGGCTAAGCTTCAGGGACACACTCCAATCCTGTATCTCGCCTTCCGGTAATCTCGAACACCTAAGTCCTGCACAAAATCACAACAAATACCACACGTAACACCTACAGGACACTAGGGTGACCGAGAGTATAATACATACACCGAAAAAACTCGAGAATTCCGGATTGTTTGTCCGGATCTCGTAAACACAAACCATGGTGTAAAATGCATCAAAACACAAACAAATATCTCCGGAAACATATAAAACGAGGTATAAACAGGGTATAAACACATAGAAAATGACAGTCGAGTTGACTCTCATGACTTACAATGCAAGATCTTTTTGGAGATTCCAACACAAGGGACAATGAAGTTGAGAAACTTAGTGGTCATGATGAGGACAGCCCTTTGGAAGAAGCTTTTGTGCCTTCTCTTAATGTCCTGAACTTGGAATTTGATTCTGATGATAGGAAAGACTGGTCCATCCTTTTTCTTTTCTTCAGTTCTTCAGAAGATGACAATGACAAGGAGAATGTATTCAAAATGAAGATAAATTTCTAGTTACACATGTATCCAGACAAGAAAAAGAGGTCCGGGATGTAAAGAACATGAGAATTTTGAATGACCATGTTAGAAAAGATAGTATACAGACAGGTAAACATCGAACTTTGCTGCAAGAACATAGCACTACAGAATGTGAAAGTCTAGATAAGATCTTAGTGAAGCAAGTTTCATGGCTATAGAAAGAGAAAATGGGGTTGAACGGAAAGGAAGAAATGATAACAAAGGTGAAGAAAAGAAGGCCCATCAGGGATCCAGAAGAGAGTTTAGAAAAAGTTTTGGTAAACAATACATTCTTTAATATTTTCATCTTATTTTGATTCTCTATGTGTGTTTTAGGTTGCTTGGCTGAAAGCTGAGGAGGAAGAGAACAAGAGAGCAGTAAAGAAAGATTGATTCTAGAATAGATATACATGGAATTTTGGGGTAAGTCTCAAATTCATCTTCAAGACACACATAAGTTACATGGTTGTTGATTTTATAGCTTAACGATTTTCCGTGGGCTGGCTTGTAGGAGAAGGTGAAGCATTGATGAACGATGAAGTTTACGTTTGAATATAAAAACCGGTGCTTTGATTAAACTGTCCATGGGTTTAGTTCTGAAGAAACAGAGGGAGGAGGAGGATGTTTTTCTTGGCCTATTTCATATTCTTTCCATTGATTAAAAAACTACTCACAAATGATCAGGCTTAAGGATGGTGCTATGCCATCGGCTTGAAAATGTCATCATGCATATGTTATATAGTCTAAAATGTTTTGACATTTACGGAAAGTTGTGAAGCTGATGGGATGGCATCATCACTACATTATATAATTTTCCTCTTTTTTGTATAAGTAAGGCCATCACAAGGTCTCTTGCTGTTAAATGTCGCAGGTAATCAGTTTCCAACTTGAGATATTAGTATATGGGTTCTGATGTCTATGGAGGTACAGAGTCTACCCTCTCCTTGTGCTATAAAGGTATGATGTGCTCTATTTATTTCAGTAGCCTTCACAATCAGTTATGGAACTTCTGAGAGGTACGCAACATTGAAATAGATCATTGCATGGAATATTATCGATTTTTTCATTTTGTAGGGTGATAAGTACGAGAAATAAAACTTATAGAAGTATCTCCACACTTGGCTTTACCTTGCGTGTATCCTGTGCACTTTTCTGTGTCAATATCTTTTTTGGACTAGAAAAGAGCTAGGGTCTTTAGTCCAGTGGGTTTTTTGTTGACGACGTGCATTTACATCTTCATGAAGCGGCTGGTCATGTACTACAGTGATGTCAATTGTCTGGTGGCTTGTCGGGTTTTATTGGATCGTAATGGGTAGGCAGGTGCTTTTTCAAGACTCTCCTCTTCTTTATTGGTATGAAATCTTACTTCAGCTCGCAAAATCTTTCCCTTTATCGACTTTCTAATCTTGATTGTATTGCTATTTCAGGATCATGTATTGTTTCGTATTCTTTCATCTTTTTCGTGAGAGAAGTTTGAACTTTGAATGAAAATCTCTCTATGAATGCAGGTTATCTATGGTGTATCTTGCCTTTGATATGTTCTTCATGATATTTTGTATCGGAATGGCATGCATTATGTTCGTATCAGTCTTCTGCTGCTTTCCCATTTTCGATGAAGGTGTCGAAACTTCCAAGAAGAAGCAGCTTGAAGATAAACTGCTGAAAGTATGTCTCTTGGAAATGTACCATCTCTCTGTTCATTGCTAATGTGATATTTTCATAATTTGATTTCACCTGGTTTTGTTGGATCTCTAAATAAATGAGAAAACATTTTAGTGATGTTATAATGTTGAGAAAACTGAGATCATTTTATGCACAGGCTAAGGAAAAGTGGATAACAAACAAAGATGGTACTACCCTTTACTTGTGTCTTCTTGTATGTTATAATCTTATTTTGGACTGATTTTTCATTATGTTAATTTTTTTCTTTTGTTTGCATATTTTCATTATGAACAGAATGTGTTTGGACTTGGTTGCCTGCTATTAAAATTGCAAGATAGTAATGGGGAGTGGGATGCGGACATGGGTGGGGTGGGGTGGGGTGGGGGTGAGTGTGGGGGTGTAGGGGTGGGGTGGTGGGGTGTGGGGGTGGGGTGGGAGTGTGGGTGCAATACATGTCTGCCTTGTCTAAACTGAAAATGTTATCTTGTGCAATCTGCTCAGATGAGTGTCATGTTTATTGACTGAGTGTATCAAGTCATGTCTTAGTTTCTATGTGCTCAGTTCAGACAGCTTGATCTGGTGTTTGTGTCAGTCTATTAATGTCACGGATTTTTGAAATGAAAATAAACAAGTAATAAATTTATAAATCCGGTATACCCCAAGTGTAGGGATCGTAGTATAGAGGTTGATACCGAGTCGATCTTACGGGGAATCGGGGTTGCTTAATCTAGTTTTTATTATCTAACCTAACTATGTCACGATTACTACTAAAAAGATACGAAAGTAAAACAGTGAAGAACTAGAACGGAAAAAAAAAAACGAAACTAGCAATAAGAATAACTGGACAGAAGATCGAGATCTAAAGCCAAGAAAGTATGGTTGCGAGCAAAATTATCTAAACTAAATCTATTCTAAATCTATTATGAAATAAAGATTGTAAATTTACTAAGCAATTCAAATTCAAGTGATTTAATCAATGAAATAACAAACGAACAAGCAATTGATCCACCTATCCTACAACTATCAATTTCTATCTAGATTATCTCGTGATTTCTAACCAAGTTGTGATTCACCTAGCCAAAGTATGAACTCCTAATTTCTTAAACAAGTTCGCCTATTAATCTTCTATCTTTCGATCTAAAGATTAACGCTTTCTAACCGAAGGTGTGAAATTTATAAGTTTCTAACCTAGAGATTCAACCTATTAACTCTCGTTAATTAGATTAAAGGTCTAATCTTTATTATGGCGATCTAGGGTTTAACATGATTCTCATCAAAATCAAACATCATACATGCAAAGATGTTTCGATATAAATTGCATAAGAATGAAATAAGCATAATAAAGATACAACTTTGAATTAAAAACTCACAAGACAATCGAAGATGAAATCAATACGTTGGTTGGATGGCTTCACAACGCTTGTTCAAGGGAGGTCTAGCCTCTAAACATCACTTTGAAGCTCGAATTTGTTTGAGTAAAAGTACATAAAAGTGTTTGAATTTAACTAGAAAATAAAAGCATAAAAACTGGGTGTTAACTAAGGAAAACCGCAGCTGAGCCGCCCCTAGGGTTTAGGGTTCGAATATATCTTTTTATGTGTGAGAAAACGCTGGTATTTATAGATTCTAAGATCGGTTTGGTGAGTCGGTCGAAGGGACGGACGTTCACTCTTTGGGACGCCGTCCGGTCTTCAATATCAACCGAATCGGGCCGAGTCATGATCAGACGCCCGTCCTTCTTTAATTTGGACGCTCGTCCACTAAATATCTCAAAACTCTGAATCAAACTCTTCAGCCTGGACGCCCGTCCACTTGCTTAGACGCCCGTCCACTGGACGGGACTTAGGACGTGCGTTCACTTGATCAAAAATCGATTTTCTCATCTTTATCTCTTTCCTTCTATTCAAATCTTCCTTATCTCTTTCTCATCAATTAAATCCGCCATTTATCTTCACTTAATCATCTTTTGAGCCGCAATTATGCATCTACAAGTCATTAAAAACATCGCAAAATGTAATAATATCCAAATAAACATAAAATCATCAATAAAACACACAAATTAACCAATTTTGCGATTAAACCGTTTAAAAACTCATTTGCTCAATAAATCATTTAACACTTAATTTTTATGCGAATTATACGAATATGGAGAGAATTGTTACAAAATATAACGATATAAATCATATAAAATCACCCTTAACAACTCCCCCACACTTATCTTTTGCTCGTCCCGAGCAAAACAAGACAAAACCAAGGCTCGGAAAAAAGATAGACATCTCAGCAAATATACACATATTCAATAACTTAGAGGTTCACCCCAGTGTGTGTGCAAAGCCATAACAAACTTCCACTAAGTCCAAACTTGAAAATTTCAAAGCAAACTAGCTAATACCCCCTTCAAACTAGAGATAAATGATACTTATAAGATGCACCCTACAAAACGTAACATATCCCGAAAAGGATGATAGAATACATTTAGGACCTTTCTGACATACTCAGAGGATAATCCCTACAACATATCTGTCAGTTTATACTGGGGATAAGGTATACGATAGCTAAGTCTTCCATTCATTTCATACCACTTCTTATTGCAAATTGATTTAACTATTTTCACATTTAAACGCACATCAGAATGAGCTCTTGCCCTGTCATAGCAGAATAGGATATTCGAGATATACCCTACCTTACTCAAATCATAAGGCAGCTTCTTCTGACTGTCGTGAGCTTTTGGTCATCATAGCGGTATAGGACATTCGTGGTACGCCCTACCTCACTCCAATCATCGACCAGCTTCCGACACACACACTTATTTCATTTACTTAAAGCAACTTTTTCAACAACATTAGTTACGTTTTACTTATCACATTCAAACCTCAGATATTCACAGTATATCATACTTTGGCTATAAATACAAACTATCATAATCGTCATGATACATACGTTAGCAGCACACGACTTATAAGATAGTCAAAAATCACTAATCAAAAAGGGTATAGCTTTATATTATAGCTCATCATTCACTATGGCTCGTGAAAAATATATATCGGGTGAAACAACTAACTTACTGGACATACAGTATATAGCATCAATGACTATAAAAAAACGAACAAAGATTATACATTGCTTACTCGGGACAGAACAAATTTTTTTTTTTAAAATTTAGCTCATTTTGCATAGAAACATAACGAAGTAAGCAAATGATCGATACACATAACCATTCCCCTCCCCCACACTTAAACCACAACATGTCCTCAGGTTGTGCAGAATTTAAAAAGAAATGAAGTACTTAGCTGATTGCGTAGATATTCGAGCCGTTGGTCAGGCTGGTGCATGAAAAGGCCAACGCTCTCGAAGGCGTATAAAACTCGTTCCAACATGACTCAACTGTTACCTCGACAAAACGTCTAGAAAGATATCTGCACTACTTGACAAACATGGAAAAATCTCGGGGAAAACGGGAAATTATACCAGAATGAAAGGATACAGTAAAATCGAATTATATCAAAAGATGAATCAATCAATACAATGAAAATGGAAAGCATAGTAAAGTCGAATGAAAGTACGGAATGCCTTAAGGCTTTCATGATCCATCCAGAAAAATTACAGCAACGAGAACTGACAGTAGCTAATCATGAAAAGTACACTGAATCAAGTAAGGAAAAGTAGCAGGACAATACAAGCATCTCATCAAAAATACATAAGCTAGAATCAGAAACATAACATCAGTCCGCTTCAAGTCTTTGAAGAATCACCAGCAGGAGGTGCTCCACCCGTAGGAGTATCAGAAGGTCCAGCTGGTGTAGTGGTAGTCCTCCCTGTTGTGTCAGTCTGCTCCTCATCAGATGACGACTCAGACTCATGAAGAACATCCGCAATGGCCTGCTCAATCTCATCCGAATAAACGTAATCTATAATGCTGGGGTTGAAGACTCTGTCGTCCCTCGGAGAATGGCCCTCGCTCATACAACGCAAAATAGACAAGATATTGTTCTGAGAAGTCCTCATATCCTCCATCCAGTTCCGTATACTATTAGCCATACTCAACCTCATCCGGACTGAGGGAGATAAAGATGGAAGGGATGATGCCGGAGGCGGTGCCGAAGATGAACCGGGCTCAGGTGCTGCCTCATCCTCAGACTGACCTGTGGACCTCACTTTCTCCCGCTGCAAGAACCTAGGATTCTTCGGTTTGTGATCAGTCTTGTACTCGGGAACCCTAGCATCTTGACAGAGACTGTGAATCAAATGCGGACATATCAAACACCGAGCATAGACTTTCTGATTCGTCGCTATCTCATCGAAAATGGCTTGTCCTACATCGACATTCAGCTTGAAATTCAAGGCATATAACATCCTGAGGTCACCAATGTGAAAATGAGTCAGGTTGTTCTTAGGTAACAACCTGTTCTGAATAAACCGACATTGGACCTTCCAATCCTCCATCCAACTTGTAGTGACCAACTCCTTTCTATCGCCACCCGGTCTGAGTGTCCACGGCACATCCGGGCACACCAACAACCTCAACTCTTCCAACGGATCCTCTCCCGCATCCTGCTTAGCTTTTATCGCCTCCTTATAGTCCAACCCCTCAAAAGGTGCCAAGTTGTATTTCTCGTTTATAACCGTAGGCGTAAATGGCACCTTTACTCCTCTTACCATCACAACTCCGGTTTCCAAATCCGTTTCTGAGCAGTTTGCATAAAACTCTCGCACTAACGTTGCATTAACCGGAGTCCTCGGGGTCTTCATCAATTCCCCCCACTTTCTATCCGTTAGCATTTTAACAAAAGCGGGATCAACCTTGGTCTCAAGGACGGCTCGCTCCATCAACATCGTCCTCGTAACATAGTGCTTATTGTACACCTCGAAAGCCTTAGGGTTAATGAACCTACGAGCCAAGGGAATAGGGATAGGAGGTCTCACATTCTGTCTAGCCGGTTCCGCTCTCTCCGACGCTTCCTCGGTTCTAGCCCTAGGCTCCTCTTCACCTCTCTGAACTTGAGCCTTCGTCACCCTAGTCATCTTTCTCACTAATGGCTCATCATCAGTGTCAGATCCCGATTCAGACTCATCTCGTAAAGGAACCCTGGATTGACCTCTAGGAGGATTCTGACGTTCACCAATACGGATGCCTTGGTTCGGATTGACTAATGTGGGGTCTACAACCTTTTTCTTATTAGGAGGTTCATTGGCAACCCCCTTACCATGCCTTTTCTGTACCGCTTTACGCACCATTGTAAACTAAGGCTAAACAACCAACAATCCCAAACCAAATTCAAACAAAACCACCCGTTTATCGTCCAAATGGGATTTCCCAAACAAATCAACACCAAACCACAACAAAACCACAATGCAGCCCATCCATTATCATCCATAACCATCCTAGATCACCAACAAAGGAAGAAAGATAAACAAAACAAGAAGAAAAAACCAAATAAGGTAAATTTCATGTAAAAGAGTCGGCTCGAAGATCGAACTCAAAAAAAAAGTGAAATAATTCTTGAAAAGTTGATAAAAACTTACCAAATAGGATGATGGGATGATGATGAAGAGGATTGGAAGTCCAAACAATGCCTGACCCAAAAAATCGAATCTTTTTCTTCAAAAAGTCGGACTATAAAGGTCACTGAATCCGATTAAATGTTGTTTGTTGGAGGATTTGGAGTGAAAAATCGAAAAGAGGGGATTGAGAGCTGTTGATAGAGCCTTGAATCGCCCAATTTGGTTTAGAAACAAAGAATTTAGGGCAAAAGAGGTCGAAAAGTCGGGTTTGCAATTTGAAAATTCTGATTCGAAATAAATTTGGGAAGCAGGGGTATTTATAGACGCAGGTCCGAACGGGCGTCCAGGAAACCGGACGGGCGTTCAGTTGGAGATCCTATGAACTGGACGGTCGTTCAAATAATCAGACGCTCGTCCAGCTGTTCAAATTAAGAACATAGTTGGAGGGAAATTATCAGACGGACGTTCAGTGAAGGTGGACGCTCGTCTAAGATTTTCAGAGGACGGACGGGCGTTCAGGATGTGTGGACGCTCGTCCAAGGAAAGCACAGATCAGACGGGCGTCCAAAGGCACGGACGCACGTCCAAGGCAGAATTCAGCACAAATTTAAACTCTTTCTTTTTTCATTCAAATCAAATTCAAACTCCTATTTCATTATAAAAATTCATACAAAACTTCAAATAACAAATAAAACTGGAAAACAAATAAAAACACTAGAAAATAGTAGGTTGCCTCCCACCGAGCGCTTTTGTTTTACGTCGTTTGCTCGACGAAACAGCCTAACGACGCTAGTCATCATAAATCTCCGCCCAATCCACAATCCGGATCAGACGGCTGAGCATGTCAATAGCAGGAGGAAAATCATACTCGTCCTGTAAAGCCCAGTCCTCGCCATCAACATCCACTCCTCGGAAATGCTCAGCTTGCAGCACTAGCGCCAAGTCAGTCAGCATCGGATCATTGAGGATTGTGTATGGTCGTCCTAAAGTCTCCTGCAGGTCCTCTGAGCTAAAATCTCCACCTCCCGAAGATCGGGGTACAATGAGAACATATGTAACGGTCCTGATGCGGGTACTAATATCAAAGTCTATGTCCAAAATGATAGTCCCTCCGGGTCCGTAACCTAGAGTGATAAGTGGGATCCTACTAATGAAAGGAAACTCCTGTGGTAGAACTCCGTAATCCATATCTAAAACACAGCTAGACTGAACAGATTCAAACAAAATCTTAATTAGACTTACGATAAAAACTAAATCAAAAGGGGAAAAAAACATAAAAGAGAGTACTAATATAATAAAGGATATCTAGGATCCCCCTAGTGGCGCTTTTGGTTAATGTCGTTAGTCGACACTCTTTTAGCTCAGCCTGGATCAGGCCATTTAACTTTTCTGCCAGCCACTACCTTGTATAAGCTTTGATCAAGAGTGTGGTCAGAAACAAAGATCTAACACATGGGGTTAATTCTTTAATTGCCTTCCACACATGTTTAATCCTCCCCACGGTTGATTTCTTCTTCTTCTGACGACGTTTCAACTGTTGCTCCTTTTCAAACTCTTCCATGTCCTAACTACCTGCTAGAACTTCTTCAGAAGGACCGCTACCGTCATCCTCAGAAAACAAATCGGGCGAAAACTCGTCAAATTCATTGACTTCTGAAATACCACACACGAGGATATCGAGGAATCGAACAATCAAAGGCTTTTCCTTGGCTTGACCAATGTAATGTTTGCACCTTTGACCATTTACTCGAACGGTGGTCACCATAACCTCGTAGTTCTAAAACACCTCCAGGAATGATTTGGAGAATTTCAAAGGACGGACCATCGTGTCCTCGACTTACCAGGAGCAGATGTAACCTGGAATTGTACAATAAAACTTGTTCCCCAACTTGGAATTCTCGCTTGATTTTGACATCGTGAAGGAGTTTCGTCTTTTCCTTACTTATCCTGGCACTTTCATAGGCCTGAAGTCTAAATTGTCTAACTCATGCAATTCTTTGCAATCGGTGTTTTCCACAAGATTGGGTATCGAAGTTCAAAACTTCGTGGCCCAATACGCTATGCTCTAACTCAACTGGTAAGTGGCGGGGTTTACCATAAACCATTTGATAGGGTGATGTACCCATGCTGGGTCTTATAGGCGTTCGATATGCCCACAAGACATCATCCAACTTTAGACTCAGTCTTTTCTATGATCATTAAGCTGTTTTCTCCAGGATCCTCTTTAAACTTTGGTTGCTTCTTTCAACTCGACCACTAGTCATAGGATGATATGGTGTGCCGGTTTATGTTGGACACCATATTTCTCAAGCACTTTCTCCAGAGGTCGGTTGCAAAAGTGTGTCCTTCATCACTAATCAAGGCGCGTGGACACCCGAATCTCACGAAGATGTTTTTCTTTAGAAACTTCATGACCGTCTTGTGATCATTGTGAGATGTGGCTTGAGCCTCCACCCATTTCGATACGTAATCCACGCAGACTAAGATGTATTTATTTCCACAAGATGATGGGAATGGTCCCATAAAATCGATGCCCCATACATCAAAGACTTCGCATTCTAGGATGGGTTTCAATGGCATGTCGAAACGCCTTGTTAAAGTTCCGGTTCTTTGACACCTATCACAAGCTTTACAGAAAGCTTCTGTATCTTTAAAGATCGTGGGCCAATAGAAGCTGAATTGAAAGATTTTAGCAACGGTTTTCCAAGGACCAAAGTGACCACCGGTAGGTCCACTGTGGCATTGCTCAATAATATCACGTTGCTCAGATTCAGGAATACATCTTCTCAGCAAACCATCTTTACAAATCTTGAAGAGGTAAGGTTCATCCCAAACGAATGTTTTCAAATCGAGAGAAGAATTTCTTCTTCTCACGATAGACGATTACGGATCAAGATATTGGGAATAAAGGTAGTTTACGATGGAGGAATACCATGGAACATCCGGAGCACAACCGTCGATAAGCATGACATTCTCCAGAGGAAAGTAAAGATCTATATCTTGAGGTCATCCTTTTCCTCACTCAACATTCTTGAAACATGATCAGCCACTACGTTTTCAACGCTACTTTTGTCTTTAATTTGGACATCAAACTCTTGTAGGATCGTTATCCAACGTAGTAAGCGCGGTTTAGCCTCTTTCTTTGTCATCAAGTATCGCAAAGCGGCGTGATCGATCCACACAACCACTTGAGCACCCAACAAGTAACTCACGAAACTTGTCCATAGCAAAGACTACGCCAATAATTCCTTTTTCGATCGTCGTGTAGTTTACTTGAGATGGATTTAGTGTGTGATTGGCGTAATAGATTGGCTGGAATTTCCCTTTATTTTCTCGTCCTAAGATCGTGCCAACAAAGATAGTTTGATGCATCGCACATATAAGCTCGAAGGAGATTCGGTCAATAAAGAAATAAGGATCGGCGCGGAGATTAATCAACTTATAAGCTCCTCAAACGCTTGCTTGCAACTTTCATCAAAATCGAATACAACGTCTTCTTTAAGTAGTGTAGACAGGGGCTTGGCTATCTTGGAAAAGTCTTGAATGAATCTCCTATAGAAACCGACATGTCCAAGAAAACCTCTGACTTCGCGCACATTCTAAGGATAACTCATCTTCTCGATGGCTTCTACTTTGGCCCTGTCTACCTCAATACCTTTGGCGGAGATCTTTTGGCCAAGAACTATTCCCTCATCTACCAAGAAATGGCACTTTTCACAGTTTAGGACTAAGTTCTTTTCCACACATCTGGATAAGACCTGGTCAAGATTGTTAAGACAATCATCGAAGGATTGACCAAAGACCGAAAAGTCATCAATGAAAATTTCCATACACTTTTCAACTAGCCCGTCAAAGATAGCCAAAGATACATCTTTGAAATGTAGCTACAGGGCATTGCAAAGACCAAATGGCATCCGCTGTAGCGAATGTACCATAAGTAGGCGGTGAAAGTGGTCTTTTCTTGGTCAACTAGATCGATGGGTTTCGAAAATATCCACGAGTATCCATCCAGAAACAAGAGAATGCATGTCCCGCCAGGCGCTCTAGCATCTGGTCAATGAATGGTAGGGGGAAATGATCTTTCATTGTGACTTCATTGAGCTTTCTATAGTCGATACAGACTTTATAACCAGTAACGAGCCTCAATGCTATTTCTTCTCCCTTCTCATTCTTCTCAATAGTAATTCCTCCTTTTTTGGGAACTACCTGAGTAGGGGATACCCATTCACTGTCCGCAATTGCGTAAATGATACACATGTCTAAAAGTTTGATAATCTCCTTTTTGACCACTTCTTGCATATGAGGGTTGAGCCTCCTCTGGGGCTGTCTAACACATTTCGCACCCTCTTCAGTTTTGATTTTATGCATACAAATGTCAGGAGATATTCCTCTGATGTCTCCTACTTTCCAACCAAAGGCTTTCTCATTTTTTCTCAAGACGTTTACCAGCTCCATTTCTTCTAATCGAGACAGCTGGGCAGATATAATTAATGGAAGCTTGTCACCTTCTCTTAAAAACACATACTTTAGATGTTTAGGCAACGTCTTCAGTACCAGATCTGCAGGGGGGTCTTCCAAACTTGATTTAAGATCTCCACTTTTCAACTCAACATCATTGAGTTTACTTAGTGGTCCTACTTCCAAAGCTTCTCCTTTCAACAACTCATCCTCAAATTCAACTTCTAACTGTTCTAGATTCACCACACCATGATTATTCAAACTTCTCAACTAGTCGCTCGTATTCACTGGATTTAACATGACCATGACTTGCTTTTCCATGAAATCATTGAAGTCATCAGACATATCGTCAATGGAGAAGCCGGTTGGTATTTCAGAGGGTCTCTGGATAGCTTCGGAAACATTGTAACTCACCTCTTGCTCACCAACTCGTATCGTCACTTGCCCACCATCACAGTCAATGAGGGCTCTGGTTGTAAACAGAAAAGGTCTTCCAAGAATTAGAGGGATATTCTCATCCTTCTCTATGTCCAGAACGTACCAGTCAACCGGGAAGGTAAACCTATCAATTTGAACTAACACGTCCTTTAATATTCCCACAGCTTTCTTGGAAGATCTATCCATGAATTGAAGATTCATGGTGGTGGGTTCTAGAAGATTGTCTAACCTAAGTTGTTTTGAGGCATGCACAATGGCATCAGCTTATGGATTTACCCAGTCACATAAAGAGTTTGGGAAGACTAGGCCTCCAATCAAACAATGTGAGCACAAATTTCCAGTGGTCACCCCTCTTGATTGGTAGATCTTCATAATTGATCATGTGAGAGCAATCCTCACCAATCAACCGATCCATGTCTGCTAACTTCTTCTTAGAAGAAACAACATCCTTGATGAATTTAGTATACTTAGGCATCTCAACCAAAACCTCGGATAATGGAAGATTAACCTGAGTATTTTTCAGAAGGTTTAGCACTTTTTCATACTTTTATCCTCGTTCAAGGAGATGTTGCTTTTCTTGGTGGAAATGGAAGCTTTTTCAAGTCACTCTCAGAAAAGACTTTCTTCGAGGATGAACTGACAGTTTTGTCTTCCAAGTCCTTCCACCTCACCACTTTTTCATTCTTCTTACTAGTCGAGGGGTCGACCTCTTGACTCTCACTTGATTCTTCATTCCTCGGGGTTCAAACCACACGAGGACTTTCAACTCTTTTCACCTCTCGGGGATCACCACCGAGTATTCTCTTGCTGACCAAAGGAGCGGAAGGTGCTCGACTTCCCTCCCGCCTTATCATTTGGCGGGGAGGGGTTAGTGGTTTCCGGTGGTGAGGGACCACTCGGTTGAGTACCGACCTTAAGTTCATCACACCTGGCCTCTTCTACCGTCACGGAATTGAAGGTACCGTGTCGGTGCATTGGCTATTATTCAAATCAGCCTGAGCAACTTGACCACCCTTTGGATTCTTTTTTCGTGAAGTGGGCAGCGCCCAGAAGTGTGAAGTTAAGCTGTTTAGCCAATTGCCCTATTTGCCTCTCAAGATTCTTGTTTGTGCTCATCAGAGTTGGATGTTTTTATTTTGCTCCTCCCGAAAGGAGCTCCATTCAGCTTGGATATCATTCGAGTGCGAGGGCCTTGAGAGTTTTGGAAGTTCTGCGGATAAGGCCGGGTGGACCGATTCTTGAAATGTAGAATTAGAATTGTTAGGCCAATTCTGACTGAATCTTTGATTCTGATTGGAAAAATTGGAGTTCTGGTTTTGGTTGTAAGTAGGGTTTCGATTGAAGTTTTGATTTTGATTAAAATTCGAATTTGGATTGAAACTTTGATTCTAACTGAAACCCTGGTTTTGAGGATTACTCTTGCCAGAGAATTGATTATTAAACCTCTGATTGGACTGGCCAGAGAAAGCGTTGACTTCAGCATTCTGTCCATTCATAGGACAGAAACGAGATGTATGCCCCACATTGTCACAGTTCTGACATGTGACTGGATTATACTGTCCATTGTCATGAACAGTAGTAACTTGATAAGCAGTGGGGGAGACAAATTGACACTGGCCAACCATATGGCCAGTCTGACAACAATTTTCACAGTACAGAGCTTGAGAGTTCTGTTGAAAGGAAGAATTCTGATTGATCGGATTAGGAGAAATTTGAGAAGCGGCCATCTGCTTTTGCAAAGATGGCGTCGATTTTGCATATTCACCTCCTCGATCTTAGGAGGAGGAGGTGCTTGGATAGCTTGATATGAGGGGGAATAATTGTATTTGGCAATATCCTCGAATAATGCCCACCCTCTTGAGTGTTTTCTTTAAAAATGCCCCACCAGAAGAACTATTGACCATGCCCTTCGTGAGCTCGGTCAATCCACTGAAAAAAGTATTGACTTGCCTTTGTAACGGCAAGCCATGATGGGGACACTTTCTAAGAAGAGACTTAAACCTCTTCCAACACTCGAAAAATGACTCATTTTCCTTTCGGCGAGAATGTGAAAATATCACTTAAACATTGAAATTTGTCTTAGAAGGTGGGAAGTATTGACTCAGAACTCTTTCTCGAGTTCCGCCCTGTGTAGTGATGGTTTCAGAGAGGAAGAGAGTGGTACCACTCTTTTGCCTCCTCGTAAGGAAAATGGAAACATTTTAAGTTTTATAGCATCCTCACTTACTCCTTGGATGCGAGTTGTACCGCATATCTCTAGAAACGTGTGTAAGTGAGTATGAGGATTTTCTGACTGAAACCAGTGAAAAATCGATGCATGCTGCATCATCCGGATAAGCCAGGTTTGATTCAAAGGTAGGTGCATTGATGGTTGGCGAACGATAGCCGGGTTGACCACGACTTCGCCAGGCATGGCGAGTCACCAAACGACGTCTATCTTGGCGACCATAATGACTATATTTTCGATCTCTTGAGCTAGATTTTGCTCGATATCTCGATCGACTATGTTCTGTTCGTCAGGGAGGTCCGCAAAACGGAGTCTTCTCCTGTTTGGTCGGACTATGGTCCGTTCGAGATCAGGGGTATAGAGTAGTGGCCCCTTTTGACTTCGAGTTTGCATAAACCGAAACCAAAATCTAGTTGTCTAACGAGAACGAACAGAGAGGGAAAGTGGTGGCAGACAGGCCGGACGGGCATCTGCCTGGAGAATGAACAGGACGGGCGTCTGGATAACCGGACGCTCGTCTGACTGGGTAAAACATGAACAGAGTTATAGAAATTTGACCGGACAGACGTCCACTACCCTAGACGCCCGTTTACTGGAACATAAGCGAAATAGAAACTAAAAACAAAATATCTAAATTAAATGACTAACGAAAATAAAAACTAGACAACCGTCCGGTTCCCCGGCAACGGCGCCAAAAACTTGTCACGGATTTTTGCAATGAAAATAAACAAGTAATAAATTTATAAATCCGGTATACCCCAAGTGTAGGGATAGTAGTATAGAGGTTGATACCGGGTCGATCTTACGGGGAATCGGGGTTGCTTAATCTAGTTTTTATTATCTAACCTAACTATGTCACGATTACTACTAAAAAGATACGAAAGTAAAACAGTGAAGAACTAAAACGGAAAAAAAAATGAAACTAGCAATAAGAATAACTGGACAGAAGATCGAGATCTAAAGCCAGGAAAGTATGGTTGCGAGCAAAATTATCTAAACTAAATCTATTCTAAATCTATTATGAAATAAAGATTGTAAATTTACTAAGCAATTCAAATTCAAGTGATTTAATCAATGAAATAACAAACGAACAAGCAATTGATCCACCTATCCTACAACTATCAATTTCTATCTAGATTATCTCGTGATTTCTAACCAAGTTGTGATTCACCTAGCCAAAGTATGAACTCCTAATTTCTTAAACAAGTTCGCCTATTAATCTTCTATCATAAGAATGAAATAAGCATAATAAAGATACAACTTTGAATTAAAAACTCACAAGACAATCGAAGATGAAATCAATACGTTGGTTGGATGGCTTCATAACGCTTTTTCAAGGGAGGTCTAGCCTCTAAACATCACTTTGAAGCTCAAATTTGTTTGAGTAAAAGTACATAAAAGTGTTTGAATCTAACTAGAAAATAAAAGCATAAAAACTGAGTGTTAACTAAGGAAAACCGCAGCTGAGCCGCCCCTAGGGTTTAGGGTTCGAATATATCTTTTTATGTGTGAGAAAACGCTGGTATTTATAGATTCTAAGGTCGGTTTGGCTAAGTCGGTCGAAGGACGGACGTTCACTCTGCTGGACGCTCGTCCGGTCTTCAATATCAACTTCGAATCAGGCCAAGCCATGATCAGACGCCCGTCCTTCTTTAATTTGGACGCTCGTCCACTAAATATCTCAAAACTCTGAATCAAACTCTTCAGCCTGGACGCCCGTCCACTGGACGGGACTTAGGACGTGCTTTCACTTGATCAAAAATCGATTTTCTCATCTTTATCTCTTTCCTTCTATTCAAATCTTCCTTATCTCTTTCTCATCAATTAAATCCGACATTTATCCTCACTTAATCATCTTTTGAGCCACAATTATGCATCTACAAGTCATTAAAAACATCACAAAATGTAATAATATCCAAATAAACATAAAATCATCAATAAAACACACAAATTAACCAATTTTGCGATTAAACCGTTTAAAAAATCATTTGCTCAATAAATCAATTTAACACTTAATTTCTATGCGAATTATACGAATATGGAGAGAATTGTTACAAAATATAACGATATAAATCATATAAAATCACCCTTAACAATTAACCATAGTTAAAGTATGTTCTTGTGCATTTGATATGCCGCTGCTAGCTTATTAAATGTCTTGTATTGCAGCCCCTCCTCAAGATGATTTGAGTACTCTTATATGTGCCTTGTTGCATACCTTAATGTGTGCTTTCATATTCTGTGGTTTGCTGAGTGTAAGTACATGTTTTAATGTGATCAAGGAGCATGCATGATAGAAGTTGATGGCATGTTTTTTGTAGTGACATGTTGCTATGTAAGCACGCAAGTCTGGTCTCAATTTGTATTCATATCTCTGTTGGAGTCTTGTTTGGATCAAGACCTAAATTTGTTTTGAGTTTTGTTCTGAGTCCCGTTCTAAGATACATGTTGTGTTGTGTTTACCTAAGGTGAAATCAAGCTAAGAGTCTAATAATATGTGTGCAGAGTGAGCCTGACTTTGTTAGTGTGCTTATGAATTAGTTTTCTACTTGACTGAAGTTATGCAGTCTATTCTTGTTGGTTCAATCTACTTGATTATTGAGTATTTATATCCACCTGAATAACATATTTTAAAGTTCAATCTGAGCTAGCTTGACATTCTCTAAACTTCTATTTATGTGTCTAACTGAATATGCATATGTTTGTCTGAATTGCCCGTGATTAGAATTTGGCTATGCATCTAGTCTAAGCTTTGGTATGTTCCTGATTGCAATATGGTTTTGAGTTTATCTTGGTTTCATAAAATGGTTGTGGCATATGTTCTCTTTTCTTACCCACTTTATTTAGTCTGTTACATTGTTGTTCTAGATACTGTATATGGAAACGCACGGTAGGCAACTGGATTATTTCCACTACTTACTTGACTCAAATACGAGCTACCATAAATTCTCATGTTAAACAGCAAATCCCTGTTTTCTTTGATTCTAATATTTTCATAAACAACGATTTACTCGTAACTGTCTTTTACCATCTTCCAGATATGTGTTGTAGTATTTAATGATTTTTTTTACTTGGCTACGTTTCTTCATGGCTTCATATTCTATACATCATTAGGGAAAAGAAAGAGGAAAAAAAAGACAATATAAAAAGAGATCAATTTCATCTATGGTATAAGTCGTTAATGCCTCTTGCTTGTTCCTGGATACCTCTCAAAGATAAAGTTTGCACAATAATTTGTGCCCTTCTATGCCTCACTAGGAGATTCATTTCTGCAAACATTCTCTATGAAGGATCGTAAGGCATGATATCCTGAAAGTTTAGTATGTTCTGACAAGTATGGTGAACAAGGAACATCAAGCACTCATTGAATCCAAGTTTCACCTACAGTATTCTTTTTCCATTATGATTGCCATTCGTTCCATATTTCGGACATCTGTGCTTAAATTTTGTTTAAATTTGTTAAGGTTTATCTTGCTATGGAAGCCGGTTACTGGAAAAAGTAGAAGAACTCAGATGCAGCGTTCATCGCTTTGAAGGTTTTATTAATTTCAAAGGTAATCTGATACTTGGCCATTTTGAACTAGGAATACATATTTTAAGAATTGTTTGCACATCTCTTTTATTTGCTTAGTTATGGATATCAGGACATGTTTTGTAAAGTAGTGCTCTCTGCTGATTCATAACGTCCCCTCGTGATGATACTTTTTTGCAGATACCGAGGCACATTCTTTATCCAACAACTATTTACGTCTTGATGAACTTGCCGTCGAGGACGTCATATGGGTTGATGATAGCACTGCATTGTCTGCTGCCACAGTAGAGATTGAGGAATGCAAGGTGGTGTTCTACAATTCTTGTTAATAAAGAAGAAATGATTATTGGGTTTGATATATTTACATGACTAGCTAGGACACTATTTCATATCAGATTAGCTAGGACTCTGTTTAAATTTGTTCAATCTGTTGTCAATGTAGCATATTCTATTTGGCAAGAACTCTTTTTATTTGTAAGATGTTTGATGATGGAAAAATACTCTCATTGGATGTATTTTAAGAAGAATGATGGACAGAATTAATGAGGGGCTCATTATTAGAAATGACGGTAAATTTCATCAATAAAATGTATATATTGAGGGGAAAACGACCCTATAATGAGGAAAACTATTTTCATTAAATTTTGATTTTGTGATGGGCAAATGACCATATAGTGAGGCTATAAATTATCATTAAATCATGATTTAGGGAGGCGAATGGTAGAATAGTGATGGAATTTTTCTGTTGTTAAAACTGTTTTAGTGAGAGTACTATTCTCGCATGAACTATATTTTAATGACACAAACTTACCATCATTATTACTTTTACATGAGAAGCAACAATGAAGGGCGGTGAGGGTAAATTTCCCTTCATTAAAAGTCTTTAATGACGGGAAATGGACATTTAATGAGAGGATTTACCCTCATTAAAACTCGATTTTCTTGTAGTGGATACGGAATCCATTCCTTCCATTTATGGAAGTAGATAGACAGTTCCTTTATTTGTTAATCCTAGAAGCGATCGATAAATGCGAGTTCATATTACACTAATTAGCTACCAGTGAGTTGTATCAATTAATTGATCACTAGGGGGTTAATGGTAAATAAGGATAAGAGGTTCTAAAAAGGGTTAATGGTAACTTCCCGATTTAGAATGAACAGTCTATGGAGGATTAATCCATATGTAATGATTATATCAATGGACGCTTATCATTCTCGTGAGGAGATAAATATAATCTCATAATCGGAGGAGTGCAGTCACGGGATTATGGAGGCATATTTCTGTGATTGATTTATCGAATATAATTATTCTGTTCGTAAGATAATTATTTATTTGATTTATCGGAGCCGCTGATTATTAGTCCATGGTCCCCGACGTGCCTCCAATATAGCATGGCTATTCTCGGACGTCAAATCCTAATAATATTAATTTAGTTCTTATTAGAATTTAATTAAAATGATATGTGAATTAATTGTTTAGTGGACTATTAAATTAGTTGGGGTAATAATTAAATATGTGAAAAATACATTTTTCATAATCTTGGCCAAATTTAGTGTGTATAGTCGAAAATCATAAGTGACTAGGTCACAAAATAATTTTCGGCCATAGCCTTGTTTTAATTACAAGAAATTGTTTTCTTGTGTATTAATAAGACATGTGCACAAAATATTTATTGGATAAATAGTTATGGTAAGAAATAAAGATAAAGATTATCCTAGATTTGTTCTAGAATATTTTGGGATTATCTTTTATTTATTGGATTTATTTATTTGCAAAATAAAATCCTTGGAGGACAAGGATTACTCTCCTATATAAAGAGAGTTCTCCCAAGCCTAAAACACACAATTTCGACTTCATCTCTTAGAGAGTGAAGAAAATTTCGCCAAGGGAAGTGGGGAAAATCTTGGGTTTTTTTAGGTAGCATATCGGAAGGATTCGAGACGAGGATTTCCTTCCACCGGGAGTTGCTTGGATCACACGTGCGGAAGATCGTGGTGCTCTTCACACCATCATTTGTTCTTCCTATTGCGGTTCTTCTACTTGGACTTTGAGATACAAGAGGTATGATCTACAACCCCCTTGTAGATATAGATCTAGTTATTTTATTACGTGTAATTTATAGATCTAGATCCTTAAATCGCTTCTGTTGCGGATGATATTACCAACAGGCATGTAGCCAAAATCTGCTGGTGGAAGTCACAGAATCAGGAGGGAAACACACCAAAAGCACTCTCTGCACTGACCTTGGACAACACCATAACTGACACAGAATGGATCATGGATACTGGGGCCTCCAACCACATGACAGGTAATCCATTAATTTTACACAATCTTGTACCATATACAGGACATGACTATGTACTTGTAGGTAATGGTGCTCACTTAGAAATAAAAGCAACAGGGGAATTGCACATTTGCAATAATCATGAAACTATTATACTCAAGAATGTATTTTTTGTACCTGCCCTTAAAAAAAATCTTATGTCTATAAGTCAATTAACATCTCAATATCCTGCAACTTGTTTATTCACTGATTATGGCTGCATTCTTAAGGATAAGATAACATGACAGGTAATGGTGATGGGGCATCGTAGAGGGGACCTCTATGTCATTCCTAGTCACGTGGAGTTACATTTCTCTCAAAGGTTTAGGTCTTGCACATCAGAATTATGGCATCAAAGACTATGACATATTCAGTTTCCTACAGTGCATCTTTTGAAGAATAAAGGCCTCATTGAGGTTTTAGGAAAAAATAAACAAGAGCATTTGTGTGAAAGTTGCCAACTTGGCAAACTTAGCAAGCTCCCTTGTAGTCATTCTGAACATTCTAGTTCCAGCAGTTTTCAATTATTGCATTGTGATTTGTGGGGTCCTGCCCCAGTACATTCTTTAGGAAATTTTAAATATTATGCTTGCATTGTGGATGATTTTACTAAGTACATGTGGTTTGTGCCTTTAAAACAAAAGTCTGATTTTTTTGATGTCTTCATTGCCTTTGAAAAATATGTGCATACTCAGTTTAACAAACCAATAAAACAGTTTCATTCTGATGGTGGGGGAGAATATATTAATCAAAGGTTGAGTAAACATTTCACTAATCAGGGTATAATTCACCTCATTTCTTGCCCTCATACCCCTGAACAGACAGGCATAGTTGAAAGAAGACATAGAACCATTAGAGAATTAGGATTAACTATGCTATTTCACAGTAGGACACCCCTATATCTTTGGGTAGAAGCCTTCTCCACAGCTGTGTACATCTTAAATAGACTTCCCTCCTCTACTATCCACTTCAATT
The DNA here is from genome assembly GCA_026214975.1 of Gentiana macrophylla. Classification (NCBI taxonomy): domain Eukaryota; kingdom Viridiplantae; phylum Streptophyta; class Magnoliopsida; order Gentianales; family Gentianaceae; genus Gentiana; species Gentiana macrophylla. The sequence goes on from CM047817.1 coordinate 91,810,640, forward strand.
CACCCTATCATATGCTACACAATAAGAGCCCTGATTATACTTCTTTTAGGGTCTTTGGATCTAGATGTTATCCCTACACTTGGGACACAAAAAAACACAAATTTGAACCTAAGACCCTACCCTATATCTTTGTAGGATATAGCAATCAGTACAAAGGATATAAGTGCTATCACCCTCCTACAAAAAGATTTTATATGTCCAGACATGTCACTTTTGATGAACACACTTCCCCTACCTCACCAAACAACCTTCACCCAATCCAGACCATGTCTCTCACATTTTTGAGTCCTGGACATTGCCCACCAGTCATTCCATCCCTCCAACTAGATTTGTTCCAGAAATTCCAACCTCCACAGTGTCAGCAACTGTTCCCCCCACTCTTATATTTCCAGACATAACACCAGACCAGTCACCAGAACCCTCAGATTCTCCTCCACCAACACCAGCAGCCACTTCCACTGATTCCATACAGCTCTCCCCACATTCATCCACTACAGAGCCCTCATCATCCCCTGTACCACCTCCCTCACCACCACATCACCCTATGGTCACTAGAGCACAAAAAGGTGTCTTCAAGGTCAACCCCAAATATGCTCTTACAGTTTCCTATACAATTATTCCTCCAGAACCAAAAATAGTCAAGTCTGCCCTCAAACATGAAGGATGGAGGGCAGCAATACTAGAAGAGCTGGATGCCCTACACAAAAATCAAACATGGCATTTAGTTCCCAAACAACCATGTATGCATGTCATAGGCAGCGAATGGGTGTATAAAGCAAAACTCAAGTCTGATGGAACCTTAGAGAGACTGAAGGCCAGGCTAGTTGCCAAAGGATATAGCCAAATTGATGGTAGCCTACTTAGAAACATTCTCCCCAGTTGTGAGGCCTAGTACAATCAGGTTAGTTTTAAGTATTGCTCTCTCACAGAATTGGTCAGTAAGACAACTAGATGTCAAAAATTCTTTCCTCCATGGACACATAACTGAGGACATATACATGGAACAGCCTCCAGGTATGGCAGACTCACACTATCCTACTCATGTTTGTAAATTGGATAAGGCACTGTATGGCTTAAAGCAAGCCCCTAAGGCTTGGTTTGATAAATTTAGTGCCTTTATCCTGCATTACGGTTTTACATGCAGTTTATCAGATCCCTCCCTTTTTATTACCATTCTGACAAAGGCACTTTAGTGCATCTACTTTATGTGGATGATATTTTACTCAGAGGATCAAACCCTCAGCTGCTACAGCAGACCATTTCCATTCTCAGTCAAGCATTCTCTATGAAAGATTTGGGGCCTATACATCATTTTTTTGGTGTTCAAATTCAGCAGATGCCCACTGGCCTCCACTTGAACCAAACACACTATGCAACTACTATCCTTGCTAAGGTTGGCATGACAGGCTGTGAACCAATGAAGACACCTATGGAGACTAAACTCAATGATCCAGATGACTCCCCTCTTTTGGAAGATGTGACTCATTATAGAAGTTTGGTTGGCTCCCTATAGTATTTGACCTTCACCAGGCCTGACATTGCATTTGTTGTAACCACTTATCTCAGTTTATGCAAGCACCCACACAAGCACATCTTCAGAGAGCACACAGGCTTCTCAGATATGTCAAAGGCACTATCACATTAGGCATCACCTTGCAGGCTTCTCCAGATCACAGACTCTATGCATTCTCAGATGCAGATTGGGCAGGCTGTTCCCTTACAAGAAGATCCATTACTGGTTATTGCACCTTCCTAGGCCCTAATCTCATTTCCTAGTGTGCAAATAAATAGCCCTCATTGTATCAGTCCAAGATGAAGTGAATATCGTGCCATGGCCCATCTGCAAAGATAACTTACTTGGCTCACCTATGTGTTCAAGGAACTTAAACATGACCTCGCAACCATTCCAGTCCTATACTGTGACAACTTAAGTGCATTATACATGACCATTAATCCTGTATTTCATGCAAGAAGTAAGCACATTGAACTAGATTATCACTATGTCAGGGAGCAAGTTGCTCGAAGACTCTTGATTACAAAGCATATTCCAGCTTCAGCTCAGATAGCAGATATCTTCATAAAATCATTGCCTAAACATCTATTTATGCAGTTCAGACCCACACTTGGCATGGTGCAGTTTGAGGGGCGGTATAAAATGACTAAGTTATCTTTTATTTTTTTTTTTGAATATATGCACACCCAATAAATATGATTATCTTTTGTTAATTGAAGTAATACATTGAGAATGTGTATATGAATGCGTAACAGTGCTGCGAACCGAGGTTTTGAGTTGTTAGCATTGTGAAATGTTTTTTTTATATTTTTATTGGAGATGTAAGTTTATATATTATAATTAACGTCCGAATTATTATTTTCAACCACGTGATTTTACCACTTTGTGTCACCATCTAATAATTCCAGTACCCAACTAAAAATTAAGTTATTAATTTATATTTTAATTTTTGGAGAAAATTGAAGGGGGAAAAAAAAAAAAACCATATATTCGACGTAGTTTTTAGTTATAAACATAAATTAGACACCAATGTCACGTAATCTCATCCGACACTTTTTGTTGTAGTGATTTATCCCCGTACGTACCTATGACATACTGATTTCATGCATTTCTCGAGGTTATTATATATATATATGTCATAGATGCAAATTTTTTCAGGAAAAAAATGGGCGTAAAAAACCCTTCATGACTGCGCTCTCTATGAATTTGCGGGGGAAACAAGTCCCATCAAACTTGTCAGAGAACACAATTGGTAACTTCTACGTTCCGGTTCCAATCAAATTCTTTCCTGGTGAAAGTAAGATGGAGCTATATGATCTTGTGTGTTTGATTCGGAAAACATTGCAAGAAAAAGTATTGGAGTGCTCTAAAGCTTCGAAAGAGGATATATGCTCCATTTATATCAAAGCTTCGAATGAAATGAAAGAATGGTCGGAGAAGGAAGATGAATTCGATGCGCTATTTGGCTCGAGTTTGTGTAAGTTTCCTATGTATGACATTGATTTCGGTTGGGGAAAACCAAGTCTGGTATCTGTGGTGTCACCGAATTTCCCAATGTTCGCATTGTTGGATACAAAATCTGGAGATGGGGTTGAGGTTATTATGCACCTTGATGAACCAGATCTGGAGATGGGGTTGAGGTTTTTTTTCGGTTGTCTTCCTCGCCCTGTTTAGCAGCCTCAACCACAGCCCTCCGCCTCTCCTATCCACCCAACCCGTCACACATGTCTGCTTCCGGCGATTCTACAACCTCTACCACAGCAGTCATCCTTAATCCCAACGCAGCCACCAACCAACTGGTTGCTCTCAACTCTACCTCAAAAACCCCCCCTCAACACCCCAAGATCATTAGAGCCCGTGATCAAATCTTCAAGCCCCGTACCCTACTCAATTTCACTGCCTAATTGGATTCTTAGCTCTCTGATACTGCACACACTACTATTAAACAAGCTCTTCACAATTCACATTGGCATCAGGCTATGTCTGATGAATTTAATGCGCTTGGGCGCAATGGCACTTGGTCCTTAGTTCCTTTTGATAGCTCCCTTAATGTGGTTGGTAGTACTTGGATCTTTCGCATTAAGCGTAATTCTAATAGCATCATTGAGCGTTACAATGCTCGTCTCGTTGCCAAAGGCCTCACGCAACGTCCTGTGATTGATTATTTTGAGACTTTCAGTCCGGTGGTTAAACCCATCACAGTTCGGTTGGTTCTTGGGATCGCTGTATCACTTGGTTGGTCTCTTCGTCAGCTAGATATGAATAATGCTTTTTGCAGAATACTCTCACTGAAGATGTTTATATAGCTCAACCCCCAGGGTTTGAGGATTTTGATCATCCTACACATATTTGTAATATTCATAAAGCCATTTATGGCCTCAAACAAGCACCTCGGGCTTGGTATCGTGAACTGAAGTCCTTCATTGTCACCTTGAGCTTCGTTAATTCCACTCTTAATTCTTCTTTGTTTATTTTTCGGTCGAATGCCGTTACTACTGTCTTGCTTGTATATGTGGATGATCTTATTATTACAGGCTCTTCCCCTCAGCATGTGCAGCTTATTATTAATCACCTTGCTACTCGCTTCTCAATCAAAGACCTCGGCTCCCTATCATAATTCTTGGGTGTGGAAGTCACTCCTAATGCTTCCGGCTTGCTTCTCACACAAACTAAACATATTTCAGATTTATTACATCGGGTCAACTTCATGATGCCCGACATGTTTCCACGCCATTGCCTACTGATGCTTTCTCCCCTCCAATGCACATGATGCCCCACATCCCGATATTACTCGGTTTTTCAGAGTCCTTGGGACGCTCAAAGATTTATTGTTTACACGGCCCGATATTTCTTTTGTTGTTAATAAGTTATCCCGGTACATGCATGTTAGTTTAGTGGCCCAAAAGCCCAATTATGATATTTGTTAACAAATTTGATTTACCACATCGGTAGTGAGGCTTTAGCTGACTTATGTTAGATATTTAAATCACCTTTGGGTGTTTTATTATGATGTACCGAATCGAGATAAACTCTCAATTGCCTTAGCTATATGGCTATTGTTTTAGGCTTCAGGAGAGTTGTATCTTTTGTAATCCTCCTCCATAGTAATATTTTCTCTTTTGCCCGTGAACTAGTCGACACATTGCCGGAAACCACGTAAATGAGGTGTTTTGTCTTTTTCCATCCGTTTGTTATTATCTGTTACCCTCGTTAAGGGCTATCGCTTGGTTCGTTTTCCTAACAAACTGGTATCAGAGCTGGGGTTATTTTTGAGGTGTTTTTCGAGAGCCGAGGTAATTTTCGAGGTGTTTCAGAGCTGTGGTTTTTCGAGCTGAGATTTTTCCGAGATTTTGAAAACTAGTCGTCATGACGGTAACTAAGTATTATTTTGAGAATTTCGACAGAAACGTCAACTTCGGGATGTAGCAGTTGAAGATGGAGGCCATGCTGATTCAGGAGGGCGGCGATATTGCGCTGCTTGGGAAGGAGAAAATGTCAGATGTGGCCTCGACAAGAAGGCCCAGATCAGGTATCATATTGTGTCTCTCTGATAAGGTTTTAAGAGAGGCAGCCATTGAGGTTACTGCTAAGGATTTGTGGGAAAAATTAAAATCCTTATATATGAAGAAAACCTTTGAGAATAGAGTTTATTTAAAGCAGAGTTTTATAAAAAAAAAACCTTAAGGAGGTGAGATAAGTACATTGAGGACACATGTATTTAGGGAGAGGCCGGGAGGGCCCAAAACCTTTGTAATTCACTCTTTCGTGAATAAAATTAAAAGGTTTAATAAAAATAAATAAATAAATAAAGCAGAGTTTGTATATGCTTCGCATGTCTGGAGGGTCATCTATATTATCGCACTTAGATAAATTTGATTCCCTGCTTATGGATTAGAGTAATATAGATGTTGAGATTGATGATGAGGATCAGGCCTGTTGTTGTTGTGTTCGCTTCCCCAGTCGTTTAAGCATTTTAGGAAAACGATATTTTATGGTAAGGATATTATTTCTTACAAGGAAATTAAGTCAATTTTAAAATCGAAAGAGCATATTGATAAAGATATAACTGGGGGAAGTAGTAGTAGTCAGGTAGACGTGCTGGTAGCTCGGGGCAGATCAAATAAGAATGATGCAGATAATGAAAATTATGTTTTGAATCCTAGACATAAAGATTTGACATGCAATTATTGTAAAAGGGTTGGGCATATCAAATCTGATTGCTTTCGTCTTAAGAACAAAGAAAAACGTGAACAGAACAAAGAGAATGGTAAAGAGTCTGGTCAGGCCGGTATCGTAGAAGATGAGAGTGATGGAGATATTTTCTTTGCTGATGATAAATTCAGGTCTGTTGATGAGTGGATCTTGGATTCTGGTTGCATGCATCATACGTGTCCAAATAAGGACTGGTTTTTCACGTATGATTCAGTTCAAGGTGGAGTTTTTTCGTTGGGCAACGGCGCAGTTTGCAAGGTTGCTGGTATTGATACGGTTAGAATCAAGACCCATGATGGTGTTGTCAGAACACTTAAGAACGTCAGACATGTTCCGGATTTGAAGAAAAATCCCATCTCTTTGGGTGCACTTGAGACTCTTGGATTTAGGTACACCGCTGAAGGTGGAATTCTGAAGATAATTAAAGGTGCTCTTGTTGTAATGAAAGCTTGCAGGTCTGGTGGTTTGTATGTTTTGAAGGGATCACATTTATTGGAAATTCTGCAATCCGTATGTCATCTCGTTCAGAATTAATTAGACATTACGCGTCGTCCATGTGTTAAGTTCAAGAAGTGCTTGGATTTATTTGATACAGTCTAAAGACTTTGAAGTTTGTGGAGAAAGAGTAGTATTGCTATTTCTGGATGTGGGCCTTTGTCCCAATGTGGAGTTTTGTTAGTTTAGTGGGCCAAAAGCCCAATTATGATATTTGTTAACAAATTTGATTTCCCACATCGGTAGTGAGTTGGTTTTAGCCGACTTATGTTCGATATTTAAATCACCTTTGGGTGTTTTATTATGATGTTCCAAATCGAGATAAACTCTCAATTGCCTTAGCTATTTGGCTATTGTTTTAGGCTTCATGAGAGTTGTATCTTTTGTAATCGCCCTCCATAGTAATATTTTCTCTTTCGCACGTGGACTAGTCGACACATTGTCGGAAATCATGTAAATTTAGTGTTTTGTCTTTTTCCCTCCGTTTGTTATTATCTGTTACCGTCGTTAAGAGCTATCGTTCGGTTTGAGTTTTACTAACAAAGAATTCTCCCACCGACACTCATTGGGCTTTGGTGAAGTGAGTCCTTTGTTACTTAGCCGGCACGGATCTTCATGGCTTATAGTTGTTTTCCCATCCCCTTTTAATTTGCATGCATGTGCATGCATTTTCTTATGCTGATTGGGGAGGGAAGAAAGATGCAGATTATTCTATCATGAGTGCTTATTTGGTGTTCCTTGTTTGTAATTTGATTTTCTGGAGTTCGAAGAAGCAATCGATAAATGGCCCGCTCCTCCATTGAAGCGAGAATATCGGCCGTTCGGGCACAATCTTGTTGAGTTATCCGTGGTTTCATTCCTACTACATGATCTTGGTTTTCATTACTTTGTTACTCCGGTCATTTTTTTTGATAATACTGGTGCCACGAAACTATCTGCTCATCCTGTTTTTCAATCGCGTATGAAGCACGTTTTCATTGACTACCACTTCATTCGTGAACAAGTCCAATAGGTTTTGGTTCGCGTTTCTCATGTCTCGAGTGCTGACCAACCGGCGGATGCCTTAACCGAACCGCTTTCCCAGCAGTTGTTTCAACGGTTTCAGTTCAAGTTGGGCCTCCTTGCGTATTAGGATATTATCCATTATTATTTTGTATGTAATATTTTGTATTTCGTAATTATCCCTAGAACACTCTAGAATACTTGTTGACCTGTCCATCAATGTATATAAATATGATGTACCTCACACCACAATTAATCAATGAAATCACTTTACAGTTTTTAACCAATTATAAATTTTAGTAAAATCTATTAGATGATATTATTCTGCTTCGTATTTATTCTTGAATATTGACTTTCATGGTTTACAGTAGTGATACATCCACTACATTTTCAACCACAACATCTTACACAACACAATCAACACCGCGTATATCGGTCAAAATCATCATCACAAAAATAATTCATCAATTTAATCCATGACTACCACTTGTGCAGTGGTTTGTCTTATTCTACACAAGAAACAGAAATGCACATATCATTATTCCATGGTTTACGTATATAGCATTCATTGTTTTTTTACTATATAGCATTCATTGTTGATTGACTTCAGAATATTCTTTTAATTGTATATATACCGTTGTATACCTCGTAATTCAATCAATTAAATCAGGGTCGTCCATGTCCATTCATACGCCCTAGGTCAAATCATCTTGTCGGGCGGCTGACCATTTCAATACAAATTTACGAAAATTCTTTTCAAATTTTAATTGGAAATTCAATGAAGAAAATTCATAAAAACGATTGATAGAAATTCATATTAACAATGAAAAAAATTTAAAACTTATTCATGCTAGTAGATTGTTTTTTGTTGGAGGCCCTAAAACTGGTACTTCCGTGGGGGCCATAGGCCATGGCCTCTTGGATCTTGTTTAGAAGCGGTTATCAGCCGAAATTGAGAGATATTGAGTGGTTGAACTTGAAGTTGTTCGTTTACTCACGAGTTCGTTCAAGCTCGTTCGTTTGTGAAACGAACAAAAAATAATGTTCGAGTTTGGCTTGTTTAAAAGTTGAAATGTTCGAGCTCGTGTTTGAGCTCGACTCGTTAAACATATTTTTTGTCTTTCGGCTCGAGTTTGGCTTGAATTCGACTCGAGTTCAGTTCGTTAAAATATAAAACATAAGTGTAAATGTAAAAATAACAAGTTACACATTACTATAAAAATATCTAAATATTATATAAATTCAATCTATAATATCTATCAGATGAATGAATTAATTATCCTCTTTTGAGTCAGGGTTACTGTAAATTGATGTATTTATATAAGCACGTTCGCGAACATAATTGAACGTTCGCGAACCAAGCTCGTGTTCGTTAAGCAAACGAGCATGCAATCATGTTTGAGCTCAGCTCGTTAAGCTGAATGAACAAACGATCACGGACATTAACGAGCCAAACACGAGCTTGTTCACGACTCACGAGTGCCTCTGTTCGTTTAACAGCACTAGTCTTGTTCCAGGGACGGGTCTGAATGAAATCATTCATTTAGTCATATTCTATTATTGTGCTTGAGCACTTTTGAATCCCGGGTCTCCACTTTCTGTCTTTTTTCGTCTCCGCCATCTTTTCTGCTTTCTTTTGCCGGCAAACATGGCCGAACTCCTATGAACGTGGGAAATATACCGGATTACTTGATTCAAGATGTCAAGTCATCCATAGCTCTCCAGCCAACCTCCGGTTGCCATAACTTTTCCTATTCCCTTTCCTTTTTCTTTCTTTCCAGCAGGCGTAAAATCCCACACAGCTAACCTCATTCTCCTTCATTCGAACAACCCTTCTTATTAACCAGAATACTAAAATGGTTCCAATTGTGTCCTATTAACAAATGCTACTAGAGATAAGGAGATATAAGGTGGATAATGGAGAAATAAGGAAGCAAATTCAAACAAAAGTGGCGTGTGTGTGGTGATATGCAAGCTGCGGACCATGAATTCAAAGATGAAGTGGTGTTTATCTCTTTGTGTTTAGATAATTTACTATTGTAATTTTTAGTACAAATCAAGTTTATCCCAAATTCAAAACAAACTAGAGTTTATCTAGTTTTTTTAAGCAATAATCGGATTCTTGAATTGCTAGGTTAGCTGTTAGTATAAATAAAGGCTAGATCTTGTAATTTATTATTCAAGTAAAACAAGTCAAGAAATTTTCTTTCAATAAAATTCTTCATACCTGCAAATCCCCGTTTTTATGCTTCTACAATCGTTTCTTTCCAAAATCCCAGCTTTCGCTCAAACAAATTGCGTATTTCTTCAGTTTTTCTCATGGTATCAGAGCCAAAATCTTGAAGAAAAAAAACAAACAACAGGGATCAAATTCAAACAAACCACACACAGAGATACATAGTAGTTTATCAACAATTCTAGCTCTTTGTTATGCAACTTTATGTTTTTTCTTTGCGTTGTTTTCTTTTTATATTCTAATCTGCAGGAATGTCTAGCTTATCACTCAATGTTAGTAGCTTTGTCACCCTAAAACTCACTCAGAGTAATTACCCTTTGTGGAGAGAACAGGCCCTAGCTCTTGCTGAAAGTCAAGACCTAGTAGATCATTGTAGGATGTAATATCTCCGGATGGATCAAAGATCCACCCGATTCTGTAATGAAACTACAAGATCTAGATCTAGTCAACCAAAATACATAAATATAATAGATCTAATCTACGAGAAGGATAGATTGCTTACTTGTTTATTGTGAATAAACTCCATTAACAATCTTTGTAGATGCGCCGGTTGAGAAGCCATAATCTTCCAACGCGTATTTCCAAGCAACACCAAGTGGATGGTGTTTCACGCCGCCGGACCTCCCCGATATGCTACTGAGAAAAATCCGAAGATTTTTCCAACTCGAACCCTAAGAATAGAGGCGAAATTTTCAGCCAATTTCTCTTGTGAATAGTGACGTGAATAGTGATTTTTGGTACAAATATAACTCTTTTTATATAGGAGAGATCCTTGTTCCATAAGGATCTAATTTAATTAATGGATAATCAATCAAATAAATCATTTTCCATAAAAGATAAATCTAATATTTTCCCAAACAAATTAGAATAAATAAAAGATTATTATCTAATATATTCATTATTTAACCAATAAATAATTAAGCACATGTCATATAATAACACAAGAAAACAAATTCCTTGTTAATAATATATACATATTGGCGCCAATACCTAATTAAATAGGTCATGGGCCGAAATTCACCAAACCGGGTCGAGTCCATGAAAAAATGTATTTTCCATGTTTTTAATCATTTAGTCCAACTAAACAATTAATTAATCACATATCAATTAAACAGTGCAATGCTACTATTTAATTATAATCGAGGTGTGACGACGGGAAAAACATATATGCTATATTAGGAGCCACGTCGGGGACCATGGACCCATATTCAGTAGCTACAATAAATCGAATAATATTATCCGTCAGACCGAACAATAATATTCAATCTATTAATTCCGGGATTACACCACCATAAACCCGGCTCGAACTCGCGCGAATATAGATAACTTACACTCAACCATGAGTTGATAAGGTGTCCATTGATATAATCATTACATACGGATAAATCCTCCATAGACTGTTCATTTCGAGTCGGGATATTTCCGTAAACCCTTCTTGAAACATATTATCCTTATTTACCATTAACCCCCTAGTGATCAATTAGTTCACATACCAGACTAGTAGCTAATTAGTCTAACATTAACTCCGCGGATCGATCAGTTTCTAGGATTAACAAATAAGGGAACTGTCTGTCTACTTCCCGAGGGAAGGAATGGATTATATATCTGTGATAGCACAGACTACTCACTCATTCCAGAATAGAGCCAACGAGAAGTGTTGGACCACATACTTCGAAGTGATCCTTACTAACACATCAAACTCTACCCTAGTCTAAGCAGTTGTCTGTGATCACCTCAGGATTGAGATTAATCCATATATGATCATCTTGTGATTCGATAAGACTTCTCGATCACGGAATTATATCGAGAACTCAAATCAAATCGGTCCAGCCCTATATGATCATCATCATATATAAATGCCCCACTAGGTACCCTATTACCGATAGTCCGGATAAGACTGTCACACGGTAAAGTGTTCTGGGTGCATTATTAGCATATTAATCATGAGACACGTACTCAGATTAATCAACGCTACGGACTAAGTTAATTTTAAGTACATCTCACTAACTCAACCCTCTTGTGTATAGCCATACACTGAGTTATGTGATTACATAAACGAGGTACTTAGGGTTTTCAGTAGTGTCTTAATTATTAGCATACATGCATATAATAAGATGAATTATTAATTCTGTCCTAAAACAATTACATAATTGTCTTTCGGGCACTACACCTAACAATCTCCCACTTGCACGAAAGGCAAGTGGATTAATTGTTTTAGAGCACACCCCTTTATATATATATATCTACAACATTCTCCCACTTGCTCAAAACAAGTGAGATGTATCCCTCAAATTTGTACCCTCCAAGCGCATCTTAGTAATTCATCCTTCCAAGCACGACCGGAGTGTGCCGCCGTAGGGTAGGTTAGTGACCCGGCGCATACTTAGAATCTGAACACCATGTGACTTGGTACACTGATCAGGTAGGTTGGCGTCTTGAGTCAATCTTTGGGATCGAAACATCGCCTTTCCATCTAATCCGGTGGTACTATTTCAATATGCCTCTGATTCACCACTGAGGACGAAATCGACTTAACGATCATCCTTAATCTAACCTAAAGACAGGATCAGTGTCATTACTTATATTCTAGTTTGCACTTGAATATACCAGCATATTATTCCTCATTCTCCCGAAGAGACTTGAGGATTCACTAAACATCCCATTTAGTATTCATCTGTAGGTTTAGATAAGCATTCCTGAGAGGTAGGGTAGACTACATCGTTGAATGTCGCATAAATGTGAGAATATCCTAACCAGGTGAATGGATGGGATTGCCGATGACCGTTTCTCGTGAATTTGAGCGAATCAAATCCTTTAGAACGAATTCCGATGACATGTCAGACTCTGACTTCAGATAACACACCCATGTTGTTTCCAACTGTTGTAGTGTTACCATTCACAAACACTAATCTACATACTACTTTACTAATATTGATGCCAAGTCTACAAAAGACTTATCAATATTCTGGTCAAGTCCACATATTAAAATATATGACTTTGAAATGACCTAGAGGTTTTCTTTAATCCCCAAAGGATATAAGCTATGGCAGGCATCCTGCCAAAAGGTTCATTCAAAATAAATTAAGATATCGTTAGTCTCGCAAAAAGGTCTTAGGGAATCACCCCTATTTTCTGCTTTGTAACAAATCCGCCATTTATTCTTAGCTAAAACCCTTTTGTTCTGAATGAATTCAGATTCCGTTGTTCGGCGAGGAAGTCTTAGGGAATCACCCATATTTCCCGCTTTCTAACGAAATCAAGGAAGACTGAGTGGTAAGAGAGATCACGGTCTGGTTAACTCTCTACCTTTTAGGGAATCACCCCTAAATAACTCAGCTTTGCGTTGAAAGTTAAACTTTCCGATTCATTCGACTCTTCTCCGTGTAGTTCCAATTACTCCCACTGGGCCTGAGATACTCAGGTGGTTCTACAAGAGTTTCAACAGAACTGGAGTATCAAACTTCATTCACAGGGTTATGGCTTTTAAACCAACCTCTATGATCAGGATCCTCACGATCCACGAAGGACTATAGGTCATCAATATACCCTATAGATCGTATGGTCACGCAATATGTAATGGACAAACCATGCTCCCCACTGCGTTCGGGGTGGATTGATATCTTGATCTAGTTTAGTAGTTCTTATTAATGTTATCACCAACTGCCGGTGTTGGATGTGGATGAACAAATCCATTAGTAACATCTTGAGTACAAATACCTTCAAGATCTAAGGTTGTTATTTATAGACTCTATCAGACCGAGTTTGACAGTATAACCGCCATTCTCTGGTTTTACGAGTTTTATAACCAACCTTTACTCAATGCATTAAGATATTTCACGACTGAACGTGTATGCAAAATTTCGATCTACCTTCAAGCACTAAATGCTAAATGTCTATATTTACGGAAGTGGGGTGAACCGAATTCACTCCTTATCCACAAATGTGTAGGCATCTTTTAGGTGGACTTCTCGGTTTTTCATCACAACGTAAACCGTTATTTTTGCAACTAATATCTTAAATGAGTTCAGCAGCGTATCGTAGCACATCAATAACTATATAAGGAAAATTTATGGTGTATCCCTTAGTGAAAACATTTCACCTGGGAGGCGAGCCGAGCATCGATCCGAAGACTACGCAATAGCCTATTTCTGAGTATGGAATACTCTATCTCTGGTGAAATCAGGGATTTCCTCCAAATATTTTGGATAAACTTACCGGAGTTTTGAGTAGTTATCAGACAATATGTCACTACTCAGAAGCTCCCACTAGCTTGTATCTTTCATATGACCCCGAAGGTCGATATGAACAAGCTATGTAACTTCTTTAAATCTATTACCCTTTTCCCGATTGAAAGGAAACTTAGGCATTGTTCCTTTGAGACAGGGTTTCTTTGACTGGGAGATAGGAATCACCCTAAGCCAGTCTTCAGATCTTGTCGTTAGGGAATATGCACTAATTAATAGAATAGAAAAAAGCGTTTATCTAAATACGGAAACCATTTGTGTTTATATTGTGTTGCATATACCTATTCAGCATTTCTTAGTGGTTTTAACTTTATCAAACAAAATTCCGAGTCTTGGGTTCGTGCTACGAATGTTATATTTATCGTCAATAAGACAAACAAATTATCCTATTGAAAATGATACGTTCGTTCCAACGAATCCGAAAACAGAAAATGAATTTTCTGTGATACTCAAGAAGTGAATCCGAGATTCATTTCCTTATATCACTCCCACTAGTCTATCTGAACTAAGCGCCCGTTGTCTATTTTATTTATCGTTTAATGCAAAGCTACCTAGTTCTTCCAAAGAACTTTAGCTTTGAGAAAATTGCTAGGGATCGTTGGTCGATGATCCAAATCACTTCCTTATCCTCTAATTTCCAATTTATTAATTTTTCGGTTTAGCCTTAAAACTACTTAGTTTAGATGACTAACACATATAAACGTTCATTCCCATTCTCGACTTTCCTTAGATGGGAACAGTCTTGAACTACTTGATTAAATGCGAGTAGACACTACTCTTGAAGCGTAGGATGTTGATGTTACTTACTTGGACTATCGTTTTCTAATCGTCAAATCATAAGACCAAAGCTCCCACTAGTTTATCGGTTCCAAATACCGTTTAACTAGAAATACTTTGTATTTATGATTTTTCAAAGATTAGAACATCACTAGAACTAAGCTCCCACTAGTTTATCGGTTCCAAATCTTGTCTAACTAGCAATCTTTGTGTTCATGATGTTTTAAATATTATAAAATCTCCAGAACTAAGCTCCCACTAGTTTATCAGTTCCAAATACTGTCTAACTAGTAACGCTTATTCTTGTTTTTCCAATGAATGGAGAAACTCTTGTGCATTCCATTACACATTTCTAATTATTCGGAAAAACAACAAATCATAAGGCTAAGGCTCCACTAGTTTATCGGTTCCAAATACCGTCTAACTAGCAACGCCTTATGTATATGATTTTCCAATTTTTCAATTAGAAATTTGATGTGTAATTACACTTTTAAAATTCACTAAATGAATTTTATCTGATAGTCCTATGTCATCTTTTGTAAACTAAGTATGGTCGTCTCTTGTTCAACACGAGTGACACCCGTGACATACCTGTACTATGTCACTTAAGTTTTTAAAGGCTCAAGAGAAAAATCTCTTCCGAAAAGTTAACTGCATTTATTGATAATTACAACGTACTTGTTACTTTCCACATTTTTATTGAAGTCCTATTACTAACAGTTTAGTAACCTAGATATTTAGTTGTAAATAAAATGACAGAAAGTTAAATTCAAAAATAAAATTTTCACTACCAGATTTATTTTAGGAATAATAAACTATAAGAAGTCTATCCTACCATTCCAAGGATTTAACCTCGCACCTCAGTGCCGCCGTAGGGTAGGTCAAAGAGGTGATAGTTAAACTGAGACAATCTCTCTCAGTGATTAATCTTCGAGAATCAAACATCTCACGGGAATCAGACATCCCGGACCTTAATCGCTGATTACCTTCCTTTTCTAGCCTAGATATTTCGAAAATATTCATAATGAGTGTGACCTACTATATCAGACCTCAAAGTACGCCCCGAGTATGCCGCCATAGGGTCGGTCAGTGACCCGACGAGTACCCAAAATCCTATCCTTTCGGAGACCAAGCCTTGAATTTTGATAGGGGTGAACACCATCCGTAGGGGGTGATGAGGGAAAAATTCACTGTTATTATGATAACAATTTACCCCACTTCTGATATCATTTTGAGCATTTTTATATCAATTTAAGTCATTAATTCATAAGTTTCATCTAAGTATGTTATTAGAAGTTATTATGTAAAATATCGTATTTTTATCGTGTTTTTATAAGATTTTGTACCGGTTTAGTAACCGGAGTGTCGTGTCGGATTTACGCTTGGTATTTTGGTGCTTTATTGCAGATTTTTAGGTAAACCAAAACCCCGAGTGACGACACTTTTTGAAGTTAAAACATATCTTTTGAAGGGTGTAAGAATGTGCCACAAGCTTAAAAGTTCAAGTGGATCAACGTTTCGTAATGCTACTAACGAATTATATCTTCGACGAACAAATGGCTCATTAAAACGGCATTTTTCTGAAGAAGTGTCCTTCATGAAAGTTGTATATCTTTGAAAGAGCTTTCCAACACATTTTTAATCACGTCAATCGGAGGTCTACAACTCAAGATATGAATTTTTCAAGTTTCAGCTCAAAACTGATGTTTTTTTACAGTCCCGGATCGATCCGGCCTGTTCCCGGATCGATCCGGCGTAACTGAAAATCGACATAATGATGATTTTGCACATGGGTCTGCAGAGAAT
The DNA here is from genome assembly GCA_026214975.1 of Gentiana macrophylla. Classification (NCBI taxonomy): domain Eukaryota; kingdom Viridiplantae; phylum Streptophyta; class Magnoliopsida; order Gentianales; family Gentianaceae; genus Gentiana; species Gentiana macrophylla. The sequence goes on from CM047817.1 coordinate 91,826,925, forward strand.
AAGCTTGGGATAATATATTTTATTCCCGGATCGATCCGGCCCTTTCCCGGATCGATCCGGCTTTGAGTACTTTGTCTATAAATAGAGCAATTCCCAGCAGCTTTCGATTGCCCCTTCTTCCCCCATCCCTTCTTCATCTTTTCCCTTCATTTTTCTTTCATTTTGGGGCCTATATATATATCTATAGAGATATATATATATATATATATATAGTTGTAATTTCGTTATAATTTCGAATAATTATCGTTATAATATAGTTTCCGTTTTAGTTCTTTCTTTCTTGTTTTCTTTTATTTTTTATATATATATATATATATATATATATATATATATATATATATATATATATATATATATATATATATATATAAGTATCGAGAATCGGCAAATGATTGGATTAAGGTTTTAATTTGGTTTTAATAGAATTCGGCATTGTGTAAGACTATTATGTAAAACTTCCCGCCGTTTAATCCATGACATTTCGACAGAGTCTGATTACTTGTAATATCTATATATATATATATATGAGTAGCTAAACCTTTTTTATAGCCGAATATGTGAAAACGGGTGAAACGCCCTTGGGAGATGAGTCAGGAGTTGTATAGCTCTTAAATTAAACGTTCGTATGATAAACTCATGTTTTAAAACTTGTTTTGATCATTTTAATAGCTTTGAATGAGATTGACAACTTTGTTCATTGTTACATCGAGCTTATAGATGCATTTTGCGGCGAGATGTGGGATATGGATATCACTAAAACATAGTCTAGATTGTCAGATTGACAACCTGAGTGACAGGTCAGGACTATGCCTATGTGAGATTCTTATTCTTACGAGATGAAGGAAGCAGTATTAGTATCACTAAAACATAGCTTTAATAGTTAGATTGACAACCTAAGTGACACGTTAAAACTATGCTTTTGTGAGGTTTTTCAATGGCTTTTATTCAGTCAACCTTATTAGGTAAGTTAGCTCTCAAGGGAGGTTAATAAGCCTAGTATCGGGGTTAAGTGAGAGTTGTTCGGACCTTAACGCAAGAATAAAGAGTTGACACCCGTGAATGTCATATAAATGAATCGCTTAAAACACACTCCTTGTCAAGTCATTCCACGAGGTGACAACTGTTGGATCATAGTTTGGCTATGCTTTTTAATCTTGTTAGTTAAACTTTACTTTTGCATTAGTATAATAATCTCCACCACAACTTTGATCGCTTTAGACTAAGAACCACGTTCGCTTTGGTACTCACAACCACATTTCTCTTGGGATCGACCTCGCACTCCTGTAGCTATTCTAACAATCGACCCGTACTCTCTTTGGTTAGAGAGTTAGTTTACCTGATTCATAGTCTTTATAAATTGTATTTTTGAGTGGGTAGATTTTAGCTCATCAAAAATTGGCGCCGTTGTCGGGGAAATGTGTGATATTGTTGTGATATCTTGTAAGTGAACCGAAGGCTTGGGCCTAGGTTTTTATTTTTATTTTACTTTCGATAAGAGTCTTGGGATGCTGAAGTGATATTGTCCTGAACTCGGTTTGAATACGACTTTGGTACTCAACCCAATCTCTTTTACGGGTTTGTTATATTAGGTTGATATCTTGTAAGTCCAGCTAGAACTGAGGCTTAGGACCTTCGGCTACCATATTTATATAAATAAATAAATAAATAAATAAACGAAAAAAAAAGAAGAAAATTTTTATTGTTTTTTTGTTGATTTCTGAGATCTTGCAGATTGAGCTTAAATGGATGGATTTTTCAATCAATACTACTCACTGAACAACAATACTCTACCTACCTCGTGCACTGAGCAATACTATCAACAAAAGTATGTGCCTCACCCACAATATCATCAAAGCAGAGTAACCAGACTGGAATTATGGTTATTCGAAAGTTATGAGCCACAATATTATGAGGGTTCTTGAACCCTAGTGCTTGTCGAGATTACGGTGATCATACTCAAAGATGTTGATAACTTCACCCATATTCAGCCACCACGATCAGTGTTTGGAATGGCAAGAAACACCGCTACCCACCTCCGATGAATCAAAGTCAAGATGATCGGTTTGTTCCCGAGCCACAAGAAAGTTTTACCCACAAGTCAAATGGAACAAATGGAGCGATTGGACCGAGATCTTGCAAGAGCGATTACTGGACATGCAAGAGTTCAAGATAAATCTCGACTCCACCCCTAAGAAATCTTCAAGAGAGGGTGGTGCAATTGATTGAAATAATGGAGTTCGAGCGAGCAAAGCAGGCATGTGCAAAAGAGGTGGTTAAGGATGATGAGGTGCTCATTGAAGAAGTTCGAGTTGAGAATAAGGTTGAGGATTCAATTTGCTATAATGAGATTTGAGTTAGAGGAGCAGGAGATTGATTGGCCATCTTTAGTAAAGCCCTTTGGGAGAGTTGGTAGTGTTTAATATAACGGTCCCGGATTACTACATTCGTCCACTCTGTGAGGATAAATTTTCTGCGGTCCAGTTTGTGTACTCCCCGAGGGATGAACTTTATGGAATAGTAAAGAAGATGGTTCGACAGGCTGATAACAGAAGATTCTTTAGCTGGGAGGAGGTGACATCGAGAACCAAACGAGGTACGTTTCTAGACAATTTAATGGTTCTCGCTTTGATCACTTTTCTTAAGCTGTTGATCTTCTTAAGTTCGGATTTTGGTTGATTGAGTCTGTATAGAGTCACCCTGTCGAGCAAACGATATTAAACAAAAGCGCTACCGGGAGGCAGCCCGTTAAATAATAATAATTTGGATAAGCCTAGTCTGAATGAAATGTAGAATCTGTATGAAAGATGAACACAAAGCACAACCAAGTCTCGAGATGAAGGTTTGAATGTCATTAAGATGGGAACGATTAGGTGGTTATCCGAAAATCCCGATGGAGAAAAAGAAAACATTCAAATACATCATTTCTTGGACTTAGGTTGTTGAACCTCGAGGATACGGGTATAAAAGACTCAATACTCTTTCACACATTTCATTTTATGATCTAGTCTGTTTCAAATTTAAGTGGTCGTTGTAGTATAGTGGTGAGTATTCCCACCTTAATAAAAAGCGTGTGTAATAAAAATGAATCTAGGAATAGCTGACTTGACTATGATATATGCTCATGTGATACGTATATGCTTAGATGTTCTGTGCTTTACCCGTGTGGGTTATTTTTCCATCTAAAGCTATATATATATTGCCTATCGAATTTTCTGACGTAACAGGGCCATTATCTTATTATTCCCATATCCTTTTGCATATTTTGGCACGAGGACCATGTCCCGTGTTTGCTTTGTTTTGGTTATTTTTGATATAGGGATTCGGATCGTGCTTTCTCATGGCTGTTACGGGATTCGATAGCACCTTTCTGCCAGATTTATCAGCTAAGTCTTTCTCTCTATCTCTGGGAATAATGCAAAATCGTAAGTGGGGGGTAGAGTATGGTTGGTATAGAAATGGCAGTAAGTGTTTAAACCCTTAGTTTTTGATTCTTTTTCGAGCATTATTTAGTTGATTAAAATAATCTGTATAAGGTATATATTTCATGGATTTGATGATGTAATGATCGATTTGGATGTTTATAACCAAAGTGAACCGTATGTGCATTTTAACCCCAAATTTATTTGTGTAACATGAATTCATTATTCACGTAAGCCTTTGATATTGAAGCGAAAATTTTAAACTATATCCATTTAGTATCCTAGTGGTTATTCTAGAGATAATTGCAGTAACTTAGTACCTAATTTTTGAACGTGTACTGTGAATATCTGAAGGTTTGAATGTGATAGAAAGGATATAAGTTAAGTGGAATGAAAAGAAAAATACCAAATTAAGATGAACTATATATATGTCGGTTGTAGCTACCAATGATTTGAGTGCAAGAGGGGCGTTATCACTAAACGCCCTATATCACTATGAGGTTTAAAAGCTCCCGATCGCTGATGATAGTAGTCCAGCTAGGGTGTTATCACGAAACATCCTATTGCTGGGAATGAAGGCATATGCTACATATGTGAAATTAAGTGAGTTTTGAAAAGAAAAAAAAAAAAAAAAGAAAAAAAAAGAAGAATGGTTGAAAACTTAGTTATCTTCTGACTATCCCCAGTATAAACTGAATGATATGCTTTAGGGATTATCCTAATAAGTACACGGGAGGACGTTGTGTGGAACTATTACTGCCTATACCTAGGAAAGTCATTAGGACTGTCTGAATGGATACTTGTGCGTTTGCTTGAATTATTCAAGAGAGGATAGTGGAAATTGAAAAGGCTTGTCACACACTCAGTCTGTTATACATTTATATTAAGGTTAACGTGTGGTTATGATTCGATTGATTGTATCATCTGGTTGTTCTTTATATCTTATATCTTCATGAATTTGTCCCTCATTCATTTTGTTTTATCGCTTGTTCTGCTCGAGGACGACCAAAAGCTAAGTGGGGGGTTGTGATGAGGGAAAAATTCACTGTTATTATGATAACAATTTACCCCACTTCTGATATCATTTTGAGCATTTTTATATCAATTTAAGTCATTAATTCCTAAGTTTCATCTAAGTATGTTATTAGAAGTTATTATGTAAAATATCGTATTTTTATCGTGTTTTTTATAAGATTTTGTACCGGTTTAGTAACCGGAGTGTCGTGTCGGATTTACGCTTGGTATTTTGGTGCTTTATTGCAGATTTTTAGGTAAACCAAAACCCCGAGTGACGACACTTTTTGAAGTTAAAACATATCTTTTGAAGGGTGTAAGAATGTGCCACAAGCTTAAAAGTTCAAGTGGATCAACGTTTCGTAATGCTACTAACGAATTATATCTTCGACGAACAAATGGCTCATTAAAACGGAATTTTCTGAAGAAGTGTCCTTCATCAAAGTTGTAGATCTTTGAAATATCTTTCCAACGCATTTTTAATCACGTCAATCGGAGGTCTATAACTCAAGATATGAATTTTTCAAGTTTCAGCTCAAAACTGATGTTTTTTTACAGTCCCGGATCGATCCGGCCTGTTCCCGGATCGATCCGGCGTAACTGAAAATCGACATAATGATGATTTTGCACATGGGTCTGCAGAGAATAAGCTTGGGATAATATATTTTATTCCCGGATCGATCCGGCCCTTTCCCGGATCGATCCGGCTTTGAGTACTTTGTCTATAAATAGAGCAATTCCCAGCAGCTTTCGATTGCCCCTTCTTCCCCCATCCCTTCTTCATCTTTTCCCTTCATTTTTCTTTCATTTTGGGGCCTATATATATATATATATATATATATATAGTTGTAATTTCGTTATAATTTCAAATAATTATCGTTATAATATAGTTTCCGTTTTTCGTTCTTTCTTTCTTGTTTTCTTTTATTTTGTTATATAGATATATATATATATATATATATATATATATATATATATATATATATATATAAGTATCGAGAATCGGCAAATGATTGGATTAAGGTTTTAATTTGGTTTTAATAGAATTTCGGCATTGATGTAAGACTATTATGTAAAACTTCCCCGCCGTTTAATCCATGACATTTCGATGAGTCGATTACTTTAATATATATATATATATATATATATATATATATATATATATATATATATATATATATATATATATATATATATGAGTAGCTAAACCTTTTTATAGCGAAATATGTGAAAACGGGTGTGAAACGCCTGGGAGATGAGTCGAGGAGTTGTATAGCTCTTAAATTAAACGTTAGTATGATAAACTCATGTTTTAAAACTTGTTTTGATCATTTTAATAGCTTTGAATGAGATTGAAAACTTTGTTTATTGTTACATCGAGCTTATAGATGCATTTTGCGGCGAGATGTGGGATATGGATATCACTAAAACATAGTCTAGATTGTCAGATTGACAACCTGAGTGACAGGTCAGGACTATGTGATCGGGGTCAATCAGGTTATAATATACTTGACCACCATAAACCAATACTAGCAAGAGGACTAGGCCCATCGTAGTATAGCTATAGTGAATCAAGGTCGATCCCACAGGGAACCAATTGTGGATCATCTTATATACAAACAATTAATTAAACATGTCAAGGACATAAAGGCGGTCTACGACCAACATAAGACAAGAAAAGTAAAGACACGACTCGACACAACGTAATTAACCTCCCCAATTATAGTCTTTATCGTTTGGACCTAGATAATTTATATAACAAACTGAACTTACTAACTGTCAATCCGTTTGTATCTATCTTAGATTGGCTACGGGAGTCATCCTCTTTAACTTGACTTAGCACCGGTTAGGTTGCTAGATCAACATGTGTTACATTACGTGACTTCACCTTTTGGGTATCCATCTCATATAACTTGCACGCTATTTACACTAAGGATGCCGATATTAATCGTACACCTCGTCTCAGGCAACATTCCTATGGTTAGCGTATTTCTAAACGATCGCATCGGTCTCCATCCTATTAACAATTACCGCACGGTCTCATGTTTATCTACGATTTACGTATAACTAGGTGAGCTCAATTCCCAAATACAAAACCTACCTAGATCTCATTTGAAAGTCCCGGAAGATCATTCATGAGCCAACCTAGAGCCCTATATTGGTATTTCCTAATCATACGCTAATTAAAGCAGACGAGCAACGTAGCCGTAGCCATACCTCTTGAGATGATAAATTCTATTAAGTTAACCTAACCATAAAGACGTGGCTATTTAACGGATAAAACAGGGGGCTCGGTCGACCGAATGGTCTTTTTCCCCTAGACTACATCCCCGAACGTATCTCTCGGCGTTTCATCATACGAGCAGTTAAGCGAGAATTGTAAAGCATTCATATAAACTAACATAGATACGCATTAATTAAACCAAGTAGATTCATGAATAAATACTAAGTGTGTGACGTAGGTTATGGGATCCCCATAGACAAGGAGTCGCCACATCCCTAACGTCATAGCCTAGATCTACATCATCTAGCTATGATTAACTAATTCAAACGATAAAGCATAATTGGGAGGGATTAATTACTTAAAAGAAAAGAAACAGAAAATAAAGGCTTACATAATGCAGCCCTTAAATTGCTGGAAACACCCTCAATAAACTACATTGAATAAAGATATGAATAGAGTGATTTTATTGAATGATATTCTAAGGTACATGTTGGTGTCTAAGGTGTATATTACAATTCTCGTAGCTGCTTGCTTATATAGAGGTTTTTGCCGACTTAGGGTGGTTCTAGAAGATAAGCACGATATAAGCCGGAAACCGACCCAAACCTAAGGCTCGGTCAACCGAAGAGCTTCACTCGGTCGACCGAAGCTATAGGCTCGGTCGACCGAACCTAACATTTGCACACGTTAATCGTTTTTCTCGTCTATCTTGCTCCCCACTCCACGCTTGCGTGTTGATCTGATTTCTCTAATTTATCTCTTGATTAATGCTCCGATTTTCTTCCTTATTATCTTGAGATCCATTGATTGAATGACATTTATCCTTGTCCCGGATTTATCTAATGCGAATAAACAAGTAATAAAAATTTATAAACCGGTTAGCCTCAAGTATAAGGATCGTAGTATGGAGGCTATGCCGGGTCGATCTTACGGGGAACTAGACGAATGTTAACCCTAGCTTTTGCTTTAACTAACTATTGTCACGATTACTAACCTAACGAATGATTAACTAAACAAATATGCAGAAACTAACTAGACAGAGGAGATTAATCCAATGCTAGGAGAGATTGAAAACGATAAAAATGAACTAAAAGCGCAGGAAAATAAATTAACTAATCTAAACTAAGCTATGAGGATTGTAAATCAAGTTTATAAAAGACAAACGAGGATTGATCCACCTATCAACATGCATTGATCTATTATCTCGATTTTACGTGGTATTTACTTAGGTTGTGATTCACCTTACCTAAACATGAACTCCTAATTCCTTGGGCAATCCATCTATTAACCTAGTATCTTCCAATACTAAATTAACACGTTAAAAAGATCAAAGGTGTCAACTTTTACGTTAACGATCTAGTTTTTAGACTTACTAACTTCCGTTAATGTAAATCTAATGAACTATTCTTATCTATGGTGATCTATGCTATTCAAGATTCCCATCAAACAATAACATATCAAGCATACAACATATCTTCCAATATAATTGCGTTAAAACAAGAATATGCATAGATAAGAAACAACCGTAGTAAATACTCACAAGAAAAGTCGAAATAAAGAGATCAATTCAATCTCGTGGCTTCACAATTCTCGTTTGAAGGAGGTTCTAGCCTCTGAGCATCCTCAGCAACCCAGAAAAGCAGAAAAATAACATAAAACTAGCCTACTTGGATCGTATTTAAAGTTGCATAAAACTGGAAATAAAAAGTGTAAAATCGCAGCCCAAAGCCGCCCTAGAAATTTAGGGTTGAGTTCGTAGAATTGGTATCTCAATGTGTGAAAATAGGCAAGTATTTATAGAGATTTGAGGCGGTTTCACTAAGTCGGCAATCCGGACTCGTCCGATTAAGTGGGCCTTTCGTCCAAGTGTTTTGAACTCTAATGTAGGCGTTAAATGCGGATAGCGCCCAAACTCTCTCGATCTTCTTTTGCACCTTGACGCGCTAAATGCGCCTCTTACGGACGTTCGTTCAAGTAAGTTCATGATGCCTCAATATTGAATTCTTCCTATAGGACGCCCGTTTGGATTTGAGGACGCCCGTCCACTACTGGACGGGACTTGACGCCTTGATTCACTGGAATAAAACATGATTAAATCATCTCTATCTCTTTTCTGTCCACTCCATGCGATCATTATCTCTTCTTAAATCTTTATAGCTCGAATTTTAACCCTTTTGATCATCATTTGAGCACAATAAGGCATACCTATAACACATGGAAAACATCGCAAACTGTAATAAAGTCCAATTAAATATAATTCACGATGAAAACACATAATTTATTCAATATTGCGATTAAGTCCTTAAAAACCTAGTATGCTCAATATTTCCATGTAAGGGCCATTTATTATGCAATTAATCCAATTAAGAGGGAAAATACCATAAAATATATCATAATAAAACATAGATTTTCACCCTTAACAATCCTCTCGATTTGTCGTGATCTACAAAATCAGCATTTATCGCACAATAAATCGGCTTTTAATAATGAAAACGGCTAAATACCAAATATCATATTAATAATCACTTAACATTAAATAATAAATATAAACATGTGATTTAATATGAAAAATATATTCAATAACTTAGGTGTTCACCATCGTGTAAGTGCATAGCCATAGAAAACTTCCACTACAACCAAACTTGAATAACTCAAAGCAAAACTAGCTAATACCCCCTCGTAGAATGGTAATAAATGACATTCATAAGATGTACCCTACAAACGTGACATATCCCGAAAAGGATGATCGAATGAATCTAGGGCCTTTCTGAAATACTCAGAGGATAATCCCTACAGCATATCTATCAGTTTATACTGGGGATAAGATTCACGAAAACTAAGCCTTATTCATTTCATAACATATCTTAAGTTGATTGAATTCGTTCACTTTAAACACACATTAGAAGAAGCTATTGCCCTCATAGCAGAATAGGACATTTCGAGATAATCCCCTACCTTACTCCAATCATAAGGCAGCTTTTCCTAACTGTCGTGAGCTCTTGGTCATCATGGTGGAATAGGACATACGTGGTATACCCTATCGCACTCAAATCATCGACTAGCTTTCGACACACACATAGATTCATTTAAAATTTTCAACTTCTCATTTGACATTAGTTACGTGCTACTTATCACATTCAAACCTCTAGATATTCACGAGTATCTCATACTGGATCTAAATACAAACTATCATAAATCTCAAGATATATACGTAGCACTAAGCACATGACTTACAAGGAAATCAAAATTACTATTCCAAAAGCGGGTATAACTTTATAAAAGTAGCTCATCATTAACTATGGCTCGTGAAAAATAGTGTCGGTGAAGCAACTAACTTACCAAACATATGAAATATCGCATAGATGACTATATAAAAATAAAACAACGAACTTCAAATTGAATTGCCTACTCGGGACAAAACAAAAACAATAGTGTCGGAAAATTCGAAAAAATTACGCTCATTTCGCATAAAACAACAATCTAACGTACTAAACAAACGTTTACGCATAGGCACAAATCGAACTATCCCCTCCCCCACACTTAAAAATGCAACATGTCCTCATGTTGTGCAGAAAGTAAAAGGATAAGAAACTTAGCTGTATGCGCGTAGAAACTCGAGATTGTGGTCAGGCTGGAGCATAAAAGAAACAACGCTCGCAAAAGCGGCGGGAAAAAAACGTCCAAACCGAACTTATCCAAGACTAGATCTGCACTACTCGACAAAACAACAGAATCTCGGGGGAAAACGGGGCACAATAACGTAATAATGGGAAAGGAATGAATGAAAGAGATAGAACAACAAGCATCAACCAAAAAAAATGATCATAATACCAACGAAACTGCATTCCAAGTACGTTGTGCTAGACAGCTTACATGATTTAAGAAAACAGACGCTAGAAAAATAGAAAGTATAGAAATCATGGAAGCATCAAAAGGAAAGTAGTAATAGTTATCGTACAACCAGATCGAATGCGTATAAAAGAAAGAAATACATCAAGCAGAAAATGCATAAAAAAAATCTCAAGATCACTCGGGCGGAATTGGATCATCGGACAGAGGAAGAACAAAGAATCATCACCAAAGCAGGGGCATCAACACGAGGATCCGAAGAGGTGCAGACAGCAGTGGATGTCGCCTGGTAGCAAGCTCTCAGTAGTAGTAGAAGCGATCCTCGAGCTCTGCCCGGGGCTCATCCTCTCATCCGACTCGGGCTTCTCCTCCATCTTGACCACCTCGGCTATCACCCGCTCTATACGCGCCGGAGAAGACATAATCCATATTACTTGCATTGAATACCCGCCGATCTCTCGGTTGCCGTCCATCAACGATACATTCCAAAACCGACAATATATTATCTTGGCCATCCCGGATATCACTCAACATCCCCTCAAACTATGAGCCATACTATGCCGAGTAATCTCGGAAGAAGATAATCCAGAAAGAACTGAGGCTCGAGGCGGTGTCGGTGTGGACCCAGGCTCGGAAACGGGTACAGCCTTCTCTCGACGAATAGGGGGGTAACTCTTGGTCTTGTGGTCCGATGCATACTCAGCAACCCCAGCATCCAGACATAACTGATGTATCAAATGAGGTACGATCAAACTCCGGGTAGACACTTTCTGGTTTGCTAAAATGTCATCAAACAAGGCCTGCCCTACATCAACGTTTAACCCGAAAACCAACGCATACAACATCCCAAGATCACTGATATAGAAATGTGTAAGGTTGTTCTTAGGAATCAAATGAGACTACGGATAAATCGACAGTAGACCCTCCAATCCTCAGTCCAAGTCGTGGTGATTAACTCCTTCCTATCACCATTCGGTCTCAACACCCATGCCACATCCGGACAAACTTTTAATCGCAGCTCCTCCATCGGATCCTTACCCTCCTCATTTTGCCGTCTAGCGATCTCCTCCTTGTAATCCAAACCGCTAAACGCCGGCAACTTATATTTCCGGTTGATCACCTTGGCGGAAAAAGGCACTTTGACACCTCGAACCATCACAAAACCGTCATCCAAATCCGTCTCAGAACAATTCGCATAGAACTCTCTCACTATAGAATCATTGACCGGGGTAGGAGGAATTTTCAGTAACTCATCCCATTTCCGAGCCTTTAACATCTTCACGAAGGCGGGATCAACTTGTTGTGTCTTGACCTCTCTGTCAAAGATCATACTCCTAGTCACATAATCCTTAGTGTGTAGGCTTTATGAGCTCGGGATTTTCTGAATCGACGGGGCATAGCAAGAGGGGCAACAGTCTTAGCTTTCTTCTTAGGGGGTGCATGTGTAACCTCGGTTTCAGCCTCCTCCCCAACGACATCCTCAGTACCAACCTCAGCTCTAGAAGATTCACCACCCCGAGTACCTCGAGACATCCTACTCAGGGGGACAGCATCATCATCCTCAGTATCAGAATTGGAGGAAGAATCATCCCGTAAATTGATTCTAGCTTGTTGAGACGTTCTAGGCGGTTGATCTCGAAAGACTACGCCTCTGTTAGGGTCCAATTCGGAGGGATCAAACTCAGGACGTTGCCGTTTACCTTTCTCCCGGGCCAACCCTTTACCATAACGTTTCACAATTTCCTTCTTACGCACCATTGTCAAACTTATAACTAAACTAAACCATTCACACAAATGGTTACCCGTTTATCGTCCAAATCGGGATTTCAAACAAAGCAGACCACCAACAACCACCACAAACGCACCACATCATCATCACAACCAGAATTCGGGGAAGAAAAGGGCAACAAACAGAAAATAGAACAGTATGAGTGCATATTCAAGAAAATGAGTCGAGCCGAAAATCGAACTCACAAAAACTTGAATGGAAACGAGAAAAGTTGCTATAGACTTACCCAACGCTATGAGAGGATGATGATTGAGCAGATTAGAAGCCCGAGAACACCAAGATTGGCCACCAAAATGCCAACTTTTGTCAAAATGGGCGCATGAAGAATCTCTGATTCTTGAAATTCTGTTGATTGTTGGAGGAAATGGACTGGATAAATGAAAAGAGGGTGCAAAGACCGTTCTTTTGCAACAAGAATCGCCAAATTTGGTTAAGAAACGAAGATTTCAGGTTTGGAGAAGGGGGAAAGTCGGTTTCACTTTTGAAAATCGCAGGGAAATGAGGGTTCACGCCTAGAACAGGTATATAAAGGCTCAGAGTGGACGCTCGTCCATCCTTACGGACGGGCGTTCACTAGTAACCGCATGAACTGGACGGGCGTCCACTATATTGGACGAACGTCCATGGGGCATTTTTGAATACAGGATAGGAGGAACTTTTGTAGACGGGCGTCCACTATATTGGACGAACGTCCATAAAAACAGTAGTCCGGACGGGCGTTCATATTCATGAACGGGCGTCCAGTCAGGAAAAATGCAAAATTGTCTCTATTTTTTTTTATATAAAAATTATCATATAAAACGACTAAATGTGAAACTTTTATTATTGATAATTTAAAATTCAAAAGTACAATACGGAAAAATCATGAAAGAACTCGAAAACAAAACGAACAAAAATAAAAACAGTGGGTTGCCTCCCACCAAGCGCTTCCGTTTTACGTCGGGGCTCGGATTTAAAGCAAAACTAACTAAGAAACACTAATCTGCGTAGATCTCGTCCCAATCCACTAAGCGAATGAGACGCCGAAGCATGTCGATAGCCGGAGGAAAGTCGTACTCATCCTGCAAACACCAATCTTCACCAGCTACCTCAACACCTCTATGAAATGCTCAGCCCGCAGCACTAGTGCCAAATCCGTCAGCATAGGATCATTAAGGATCGTGTAAGGACGTCCTATGGCCTCCTGCAACTCCTCAGTCGTGAAATCGCTGCCTCCCGAACAAGGTGGAACTATGATAACGTACGTGATGGTCTTAACCTGAGTGCTAATGTCAAAATCTACATGAAGAACTATAGTGCCTCCCGGTCCATCATCTACTGTGATCAGCGGGATCCGACTAATGAGGGGGAACTCCTCAGGAAGAACTCCGTAATCCATATCTAAAAGCACACTAACTGACAGATAAAAATAGAAAAACTTAGTCAGCTAAAACTTAATCAAACTAAAACTTAAATAAATAAAACACTAATAGCGTGAACAGAACCTAGCTAATATAATAAGGGATATCTAGGATGCCTCCTAGTAGCGCTTTTGGTTAATGTCGTTGGCTCGACACAGTTTAAGCTCAGCCTGGATCAGGCCATTTGACTTTTCTGCCAGCCACTACCTCGTGTAAGCTCGATCGCGAGTGTGGGCTGCAGAAAGCAAACATCTCACACATGGGGAAAATTTTTAATAGCCCTCCACATACGCTGAACTTCCCCATGGGTGACCTCTTCATTCTCTCGAGCCCTCTCGATGACTCTTTGTTTGTCGCTCCCTTTCAAACTCTTCCATATCAAAGACTACCGCTAGAACTTCTTCTTGGAAGGATCACTACCGTCATCCTCGGAGAACAAGTCGGGTGATAACTCGTTAAAGTCTCCGACTCGAGGAACACCACATCCGAGAATATCGAGAAATTTAACAATCAAAGATTTCTCTTTAGGTTCACCAATATAGTGTTTGCACCTTTGACCGTTGACTCAAACGGGTCACCACTATAACCACGAAGTTCTAGAACGCCTCCGGAATGATTTGGAGAATCTCGAAGGGGCGGACCAACGTGTCCGCAACTTTCAGAAACAAATGTAACCTAGAATTGTAGAGGAGAACTTGTTCGCCGACTCAATTCTCGCTTCTTAATTTTCGCATCATGGAGTAGTTTCATCTTATCTTTCTTTGATCCTGGCACTTTCATATGCCGAAGTCCGAACTCGTCCCAGCTCGTATGTAATCTGCTGCAATCGATGTCGCCCACAAGTTTGGGAATCAAAGTTTAAAAACTTTGTGGCCCAATAAGCCTCTATGCTCTAGCTCGACAGCAAATGACATGGTTTCCGTAGACCATTTGATATGGAGATGTACCCATAGGAGTTTTATAGGCGGTCCTATAAGCCCATAATACATCATCCAACTTGGACTCCGGTCCTTGCGATGATTGCTCGATTTTCTCCAGGATCTTTTTAATGCTTTGGTTGCTACGTTCAACCTGACCACTAGTCATCGGATGATATGGTGTGCCTATCTTATGGCGAACACCATACTTTTCTAGAACTTTTTCTAGAGGTCGATTGCAAAAATGCGTCCCTTCGTCACTAATCAAGGCTCTTGGACAACCAAATCTCACAAAAATGTTCTTCTTAAGGAACTTCATGACCGTTTTATGATCATTGTGAGGAGTGGCTACTGCCTCCACCCATTTCGAAACATAATCTACACAGACTAAGATGTATTTGTTACCGCACGATGATGGGAATGGTCCCATAAAATCGATGCCCCATACATCAAAGACTTCGCACTCTAAGATGGGTTTCAAGGGCATGTCAAAACGCCTTGTCAGAGTTCCGGTTCTTTGACATCTATCACAAGCTTTACAGAAGGCTTCTGTATCCTTAAAGATCGTAGGCCAATAGAACCCAGATTGGAAGATTTTAGCAACGGTTTTCCAGGGACCAAAGTGACCACCTGTGGGTCCACTATGGCATTGCTCGATAACCTCACGTTGCTCGGATTCAGGAACGCATCTCCTAAGCAAACCATCTTTGCAGATCTTAAACAGATAAGGTTCATCCCAAACGAAATATTTCATATCAGAGAAGAACTTCTTCTTCTCTTGATAAGACATTTCAGGATCAAGGTAACGGGCATGAAGGTAGTTCACAATGGAAGAGTACCATGGAACATCAGGAGGACGACCGTCTATCAACATAATGTTTTCTAGAGGAAAGTAAAGATCTATATCATCAGGATCACCCTTTTCCTCACTTAACATCCTAGAAACATGATCCGCCACTACGTTCTCACTGCCCTTTTTGTCCTTAATTTGAACGTCAAACTCTTTGTAGGTTAGTATCCAACGCGATGGCGCGGTTTAGCATCCTTTTTAGTCATTAGATACCATAAGCGGCGTGATCGATCCACACGACCACTTGAGCACCTAGCAAGTAACTATGGAACTTGTCCATAGCAAACACTACGCCAATAACTCCGCACCCCGGTAGTCGTATAGTTAACTTGCGAAGGATTCAACGTGTGGTGGCGTAATAGATAGTGGAACTTTCTCCTTCGATGCGTTGTTCTAAGAGCGCACCAACAAAGATAGTTGGATGCATCGCACATAAGCTCAAAAGGGCAAGTTCGATATGGCGATATGAGGATTGGAGCGGATATTAACCGATTCTTGAGCTCCTCAAACGCGCTTGCTTGCGCTTGTCATCGAAATTGAACTCAACGTCTTCCTTGAGTAGAGTAGGTAGACAGGGCTTGGCTATCTTTGAAAAATCTTGGATGAATCTCCTATAGAAAACCGACATGTCCGAGGAAACCTCTGACTTCGCGTACATTCTTAGGATAACTCATCTTCTCAATAGCTTCAACCTTGGCCCTATCGACTTCTATACCTTTGGCGGACACTTTGTGGCCAAGAACTATCCCCTCATCGACCATAAAATGGCACTTTTCCCAATTGAGTACTAAGTTCTTTTCCACACATCTAGATAACACCTGATCAAGATTATTGAGGCAGTCATCGAAGGATTGACCGAAGACCGAAAAATCGTCCATAAAAATTTCCATGCACTTTTCAACTAGCCCGTCAAAGATTGCCATCATACACCTTTGAAAGGTGGCCGGGGCATTGCAGAGGCCAAATGGCATCCGCCTGTAGGCGAATGTACCATACGGGCAGGTGAAAGTGGTCTTCTCTTGGTCAACAGGATCTATGGGTATCTCGGAAATATCACGAATATCCATCCAGAAGCTTGAGAGAATGCGTGCCCCGCCAGACGCTCAAGCATCCGGTCAATGAATGGAAGGGAAAGTGGGCTTCGTGGTTACTTCATTGAGTTTTCTATAATCAATGCATACCCTATAACAAAGTGACCGAGCCCTCAGAGCTATTTCTTCTCCTTTTCATTCTTCTCAATTGTAATTCCACCCTTCTTGGGAACTACTTGAGTCGTGGGAAACCCATTCACTATCGCCTATAGCATAAATGATACCCATATCCGGAGCTTAATGATCTCCTTCTTGACTACCTCTTTCATGTGAGGTTGAGCCTTCTTTGGGGCTGTCTTACACATTTGGCTCCTTCACTAGTCTTTATCTTGTGCATACAGATGTCGGGAGATATTCCTTTGATATCTCCAACTTGCCAACCAAAGGCTTTCTCACTTTTACGCAAGACGTTTAACAATTTAAGCTCTTCTGTTCGAGATAGCTTGGCAGAGATGATCAAAGGAAGCTTGTCACCCTCTCTTAAAAACACATACTTAAGATGTTTAGGCAACGGCTTCAGTACCAAATCTACGGGAGGATCCTCTACAGACTTGATTTAAGATCGCCACTTTTCAACTCAACATCGTTGAGCTTACTTAGTGGTCCCATCGCAAGGCTTCTTCTCTTAGCTCATCCTCGAAATCAGTTTGCTAATTGGTCTAGATTGACCACACCATGACTATTCAAACTTATCAATTAGTCGCTCATATTCTGATTCTACAGCCATGACTTGCTTATCCATGAAGTCATCGAAATCATCAGAAGTCTCCTCAACGGAAAAGCCGGTTGGAGCTCCAGAAGGTACATTGATAGATTTTGAAACACTATAGCTCACCTCCTGGTCACCAACTCGAATGGTCACATGCCCACCATCACAATCGATGAGGGCTCTAGCTGTAGATAGAAAAGGCCTTCCAAGAATTAAAGGGACATTTTCACTTTTCTCAATATCTAAGACGTACCAGTCAACTGGAAAGGTAAACCTATCTATTTGAACTAATACGTCCTTTAAGATCCCTGAAGCTTTCTTAGAAGATCTATCAGCGAACTGCAAATTCATGGTCGTGGGTTCTAGAAGACTTTGTAAACCCAGCTGCTTGCACACAGACAATGGCATCAAGCTGATAGATGCACCCAGGTCACATAAGGAATTTGGGAAGACTAGGCCTCCCATCTGCAATGTGAGCACAAATTTGCCTGGGTCACTCCTCTTGATTGGTAAGTCTTGATAATTGACCATAGAACACTCCTTACCAACTGCTTGATCCATTTCTGCTAACTTCTTCTTGGAAGATACAACATCCTTGATGAACTTTGTATACTTAGGCATCTCTACCAAGACCTCGGATAATGGCAGATTTACCTGAGTAGTTTTCAGAAGGTTTAGCACCTTCTCATACTTTTTGTCTTCAACCAATGGAATGTTGCTCTTCCTTGGTGGAAGCGGAAGCTTCTTTAGATCACTCTCGAAAAGACTTTCTTTGAGGATGCGGCGATATCTTTGTCTTCCAAATCCTTCCACCGAACCGTCTTCTCATTCTTTTGATTAGTCGTGGATCGGCCACGACTTTCACTTGAATCCTCATTCCTCGAGGATCAGCCACTGAGGATCTTCCAACCTTTCCACTTATCGAGGATCACCACCGATTTTCAACCTTTTCACCTATCGGGGATCGGTCACTGAGTACTTGCTTGCAGCCAAGGGGATGATGGGTGCTCAACTTCCTATCCTGCCTTATCAATGGCAGGAGGGGCTAGTGGTTTCCCTGGAAGCCAGGGGGACCACTCAGTTGAGTGCCACTTCGTAAACTCATTGTGACCGGGCCTCCTCTTGTCCATAATGCATTGTTGGTACGAGGTCGAAGACATTGGTTCTGCCGCTCAAATCGCCTCGAGCAACATGACCACCCTTAGATTTTTTCGCAAATCGGCGCGGATGCCCAGGGGGTCTTGATGCTAATTGCTCGACCACCGCCTCTATCATCTCTCAAGATTCTTATTGGTACTCATTAGAGTGAATATTCTTGTTTTGCTCTTCTTTGAATGAGTTCCATTCGACCTTAAGATCATTCGAATTCGAGGACCTTGAGAGTCTTTGGAAGTTTGAAGAGTATGGTTTGGTGGGCCGATTTTGAAAATTAGAATTGGAATTAGAAGGCCAATTCGATTGAACTTTGTGTTTGATTGGAAAAATTAGAGTTTTGGTTTTGAAGCAGAACCAGGGTTCTATTGAAATTTGAATTCAATTAAAACTCGAATTCGGATTGAAATTGGAAGCTTGATTGAACCCTTAGTTACGGAATTGATTCTGGCTAGATGGTTGATTAAATCTTTGGGTGTTCGGCCATAGAACGCATTTACTTGACGATTCTCGCCCATTCATAGGACGAGAACCGGAAGTATGCCCCATATTATCGCATTTTGGCATTGGATTCGAGAGTGTCATGTCCATCATCATGGACGATATTGACTTGGTATGAAGAATTGGGGTTTAATTGACATTGGCCATTTACATGACCGGTCGGCGACAAGATTCATGCAATCTGAACGAGGGTTAGCGGAAACGGGCGAGTCGATTCATAGGATTCGGAGTTTGAGGATTGGCCATCCGCCTCGCAGCATGGCAATCGCATTTTTGAACATTTACTTCCTCCACCTTAGGAGGAGGAGGAGCTTGAATTGCACGATAGGATGGGGCATAGTTGTATTTGGCAATGTCCTCGAACAATGCCCATCCCTCGTCAGAGCGTTTTCTTCAAAATGCCCCGCCAGATGAACTATTGACCATGCCCTTGGTGAGCTCGGTCAATCCGCTAAAGAAAGTAATGACTAGCCTCTCCAAAGGCAAGCCATGATGGGGACACCTTCTAAGAAGAGATTTAAACCTTTTCCAGGCCTCGAAAAATGATTCATTTTCCTTTTGAGAGAATGTGAAAATTTCATTTAAGCAATTGGGCCGTCTTAGAGGGTGGAAAATATTGACTCAAAACTCCTCTCGAGTCCCGCCCATGTAGTGATGGATTCGGGAGGAAGAGAGTGATACCATTCCTTCGCCTCCTCTTAAGGGAAAAAGGGAAAAGTTTGAGCTTGATAGCATCCTCACTTACACCTTGGATGCGGGTAGTACCGCATATCTCTAAGAACGTGTGTAAGTGGGTATGCGGATTCTCTCGATTGGTAGCCATAAAAATTGATGCATGCCGCATCATCTGGATAAGCCCTGGCTTGAGCTCGAAAGTTTGAGCAGTAATGGCGGGCAAGACTATAGCTGGGTTGACAGTGACTGCACCAGGCATGGCGTAGTCTACCAACGTACGTCAATCCTCTGCCGCCATTATTACTATTTCCTCGATCTCTTTTATCAACTTTCGTTCAATTTCTTGGTTGGATGAACTTCCTTCGTCCGAAAGATCGGTAAAAGCGAAGTTTCCGCCTATTAGGTCGGACTATGGTCCGCTCGAGGTCAGTGAAAAGAGTAATGGCCCTTTTCGACTTCTCGAGTTTGAATAAACGAAACCCAACTCAATTGAACAAAACCTATAAACCACGAAATTAAAAACTTAAACTACGAAAGAAACCTAAAAATCTATCTAAAAGATTAAAAACCTAGAACTATTATCAAGACCTAGGAAAAGAAAGAGAAGAGAAAGAGAGGCAGACGGACGGGCGTCCAAAAATATGAACGAGCGTCTGCCTGGTTTTCAAGATGGACGGGCGTTCAAAATATGAACGCTCGTCCGATTTTTCAGAATTCCTTTGGACGGGCGTCCAGATGTATGAACGCTCGTCAATGCGAGTCGAATTGATCTGAGATTGAAATTTTACGGTGGGCGGGCGTTCATAGGTATGGACGCTCGTTCATATGAAAAATTTTCGAGAAAAAAAATGTAAAGCGATTTGAGCAGAGAGAAAAGAAAAGAGCAGAAAAGCGAGGAGAAAAAAATAAATAAAAAAAAAACTAATCACTAAGCAGAGACTTTAACCCTAATCTAAAACACTAATATCCTAACTACTTAAAGGTTAATCTTCCTAGAAATTGACCTAAAAGCGAGGATTAAAACACGAAAAAGAAAGAAAAAAAACTGAAAAAAACAAAAACAAAAACAAACAAAACAAAAACTAGGCAAACCGTCCGGTTCCCGGCAACGGCGCCAAAAACTTGTCCCGGATTTATCTAATGCGAATAAACAAGTAATAAATATTTATAAACCGGTTAACCTCAAGTATAAGGATCGTAGTATGGAGGCTATGCCGGTCGATCTTACGGGAACTAGGCGAATGTTAACCCTAGCTTTTGTTTTTAACTAACTATTGTCACGATTACTAACCTAACGAATAACTAACTAAACAAATATGCGAGAAAATAACTAGACAGAGGAGATTAATCCAATGCTAGGAGAGATTGAAAGCGATAAAAATAAACTAAAAGTGCAGGAAAATAAATTAACTAATCTAAACTAAGCTATGAGGATTGTAAATCAAGTTTATAAAAGACAAACGAGGATTGATCCACCTATCAACATGCATTGATCTATTATCTCGATTTTACGTGGTATTTACTTAGGTTGTGATTCACCTTACCTAAACATGAACTCCTAATTCCTTGGGCAATCCATCTATTAACCTAGTATCTTCCAATACTAAATTAACACGTTAATAAGATCAAATGTGTCAACTTTTACGTTAACGATCTAGTTTTTAGACTTACTAACTTCTGTTAATGTAAATCTAATGAACTATTCTTATCTATGGTGATCTATGCTATTCAAGATTTCCATCAAACAATAACATATCAAGCATACAACATATCTTCCAATATAATTGCATTAAAACAAGAATATGCATAGATAAGAAACAACCGTAGTAAATACTCACAGTAAAAGTCGAAATAAATAGATCAATTCAATGCCGATGGCTTCACAATTCGTTTGAAGGAGGTTCTAGCCTCTCGAGCATCCTCAAGAACCCGAAAAGGGAAAATAACATAAAACTAGCCGTCTTTGTTCGAATTTAAAGTTGCATAAAACTGGAAATAAAAAGTGTAAAATCGCAGCCAAAGCCGCCCTAGAAATTTAGGGTTCGAATTCTCTGTATTATGGATGTGAAACACGCTGCTATTTATAGAAATCAGAGGCGGTGGCAGTAAGTCGGCAATCCGGACGCTCGTCCACTCTTCCGGACGCCCGTCCATAATGTTTGGACGCCAAGTGACCGCTCGTCCATCAAGCGTCTCAAGACTACGTATTGAAATCGACCCTCCGAGCGCTAAATGCGATTTTGTGAACGCCCGTTCGAGTTGAGTCTAATGCGATTTTCACATGTTTATCTCTTTTTCCTCTTCCACTTGATCATTATCTCTTTCTTTAAAACACTTAGCTCGAATTTTAATCCTTTTGATCATCATTTGAGCACAATAATCATACCTATAACACATGGAAAACATCGCAAACTGTAATAATATTCAAATAATCATAATTTAACCATGAAATCACATAAATATATTGATATTGCGATTAAGCCGTCAAAAATACCGTTTGCTCAATATTTTAATATAAAGACTATTTATTATGCAAATTATACAATATAGAGGGAAAAACATCGTAAAATATATCCTTATAATTCATAGATTTTCACCCT
Organism: Gentiana macrophylla; assembly: GCA_026214975.1. Lineage (NCBI taxonomy): Eukaryota > Viridiplantae > Streptophyta > Magnoliopsida > Gentianales > Gentianaceae > Gentiana > Gentiana macrophylla. The sequence goes on from CM047817.1 coordinate 91,849,115, forward strand.
TAACAGCTGGCTCTTCAGTACATCACAATTCCAAGAGACTAATAGTTTCTTATGAAAAACAGAGAGCTTCTTAGAGAGAGTTTTGAGAGAGAGAAAATGTCGATCTAGCAACCGGGTTTTTCTAGTAGCAATCCAATGGTGGACTCCGGCGGGTTGTTCGTGTGGACTAGCGGTAGAGGCTGAACGATTGGGCAACTCCGTGCACCACTACTCTCCTTAGACGGTCAAAGTGTCGATCTTTTAGATTAAGCAAGGTATTCACCGTCTACTTCTTTTATGCTTGTTGTTTAAACGAAGCCGATCCTGGTTAAAGGAAATAAATTTTTGAATTCCGCTGCGTTCCCGCGTAGATTTCCTAACAATATCTTGCCACTTCAAACCCTAGGAAGTATTTTAGTTCCCCTAGGTCTTTAATAGTAAATTCATTATGCACAAGATCCTTGAGTTTTTGTATTTCTAGAAGACAAAGTTGCCTACCACAATATCATCTACATACACTAGTATTGCTATGAAGGCAACCCTTGTACCTTTGGTGAAAAGGCTATGGTCATTTTTGGACTTCTTATAGCCATCTTCTAGCAATTTGTGTGTTAATTTGGAATTCCATTGCCTACAGGCTTGCCTCGGGCCATATAAAGATTTGTTTAACTTGCAAACCATGCCATTACTTTGTTATCCTGGTGAAGGCCTCACATATACTTCCTCATCTAAATATCCATGCAGAAATGCATTATTAACATCCATTTGGTGTAGATACCATCCTTTTGGAGCTGCTAAAGCCAAGAAAAGTCTGATAGCTGTCTATTTTTCCACTGGAGAAAATGTCTCTAAGAAATCTATGCCTTTTGTTTGAGTAAATACTTTAGCTACCAGCCTTCCTTTGTACCTTTTTATACTACCATCTGACTTCCTTTTAATCTTGTAAACCCATTTGCAACCAACAGGTTTTGTACCTTTGGGTGGTTTAACCAAAGTCCATGTATTAGTTTTTGCTAGAGCTTCTAATTCTTTATCCATGGCATCTTGCCAGTTAGGATCTTGTGCTGCTTGTTGATAAGTAGAGGTTCCATTTCTGAATTGATATTGCTAATGAAGCTTTGGTAGAAAGTAGACAAATTTTCATATAACATTACAGTGTCAAGGGTATGTGGAGATGTCCTATTTGCTGGATTTTGATAAACATAATCTTGTAAATAAGTTTTGGCAGATTTGTTCCTTGTTGACCTACTTTGATGTGGTACAGATGTTGTCTCCCCATGTAAATTAGAAACTCCAGTGTCAGATGAAGCAGCATCAATTATAGAATGAGAAGTGCCTTCATTTGTAACAAGATCAGAATTTGATACTGGTAATAGAAGACATAGAGCATCATCAGACAGAAGGTTAGTAGTACCAGAAAAATGAAAAGAATGCCCATGAAAAGTGACATCCCAGAGATACAGATATTTCTATTGGAAAGATTTAATACTTTGAAACCCTTAATACGAGGTTCATACCCTAGAAAACAAATGTGTTACTTCTCGAGTCAAGCGCACTATGCCTTGTGATTGTGTAGAAACAAAACATAAACAACCAAACACTTTTATATTATTATAACTAGGATCATGTCCATGCAACAAATGGTAAGGTGTTTGTTGTTAAGAAAGAGAGTAGGGATAATTTTAATCAAGTAAACAACATATTTTACATAATAACCCCAGTATTCTAATGGCTGATCGGGGTCAATCAGGTTATAATATACTTGACCACCATAAACCAATACTAGCAAGAGGACTAGGCCCATCGTAGTATAGCTATAGTGAATCAAGGTCGATCCCACAGGGAACCAATTGTGGATCATCTTATATACAAACAATTAATTAAACATGTCAAGGACATAAAGGCGGTCTACGACCAACATAAAACAAGAAAGGTAAAGACACGACTCGACACAACGTAATTAACCTCCCCAATTATAGTCTTTATCGTTTGGACCTAGATAATTTATATAATAAACTGAACTTATTAACTGTCAATCCGTTTGTATCTATCTTAGATTGGCTACGGGAGTCATCCTCTTTAACTTGACTTAGCACCGGTAAGTCACTAAATCACTGTGATATTGTTACGTGACTTCGCCTTTTGGTGCCTCCATCTCATATAACTCACACGCTACGACTACTAAGGATGCCGATATTAATCGTACACCTCGTCCAGGCAACATTCCTATGGTTAGCGTGCTTCCTAAACGATCGCATCGATCTCCGTCCTATTAACAATTACCGACGGTATCATGTTAATCTACGATTTACGATAACTAGGTGAGCTCAATTCCCAAATACAAAACCTACCTAGATCTCATTTGAAAGTCCCGGAAGATCATTCATGAGCCAACCCAGAGCCCTATATTGGTATTTCCTAATCATACGCTAATTAAAACAACGAGCAACGAGCCGTAGCCATACCTAATGAGATGATAAATTCTATTAAGTTAACCTAACCATAAAGACATGGCTATCTAACGGATGAACAGGGGGCTCGGTCGACCGAATACAGACACTCGGTCGACCGAATGGTCCCCTTTCCCAGATTACATCCCTGAACGTATCTCTCAGCGTTTCATCATACACAACGGATTAAACAGTAATTCGTAAAGCATTCATATAAACTAACTTAGATACACATTAATTAAACAATGCAGATTCATGGATAAATACTAAGTGTATAACGTAGGTTATGGGATCCCCATAGACAAGGTATCGCCACATCCCTAACGTCATAGCCTAGATCTACATCATCTAGCGATGATTAACTGACTCAAACGATAAAGCATAATTGGGAGGGATTAATTACTTAAAAGAAAGAAACAGAAAATAAAGGCTTACATAATGCAGCCCTTAAATTGCTGGAAACACCCTCAATAAACTACATTGAATCAAGATATGAATAGAGTGATTTTATTGAATGATATTCTAAGGTATGTCTAAGGTGTATATTACAATTCTCGTAGCTGCTTGCTTATATAGAGGTTTTTGCCGACTTAGGGTGGTTCTAGAAGATAAGCACGATATAAGCCGGAAACCGACCCAAACCTAAGGCTCGGTCAACCAAGAGTCGCACTCGGTCGATCGAAGCTATAAAGGCTCGGATCGACCGAACCTAAGTTTGCATGTTTAACACGTTTTCTTCGTCTAGCTTGTTCCCCATTTGACGCTTGCATGTTGATCCGATTAATCTTCCACTTAATGCTCCGATTTTCTTCCTTCCTTATCTTGAGATAATTGATTGAATGACATTAATCCTCTCGATTTGTTGTGATCTCAAAATCAATAATTATCGCACAATAAATCGGCTTTAAATAATAAAAGCGGCTAAATACCAATTCATATAATATAAATAACATAACCTTAAATAATACATATAAACATGTGATTTAAGATAAAATATATATTATTAGTCTCAATTTAAGGTCAATGTTGATGTCTTTACAGGTATAATTTGACCGTCATCAACTACTCCCCACTTAGACTTTGATCGTCCCGAACAAAGCATCAATAAGTCATTTCCCAAGACAACATTTCCCATGGTCAGTCATACTTATGCAAGAAACTCAAGTCAACTCATACTAGTCATGCTCATAAGATATCCATTATTCACTACTCACTATGAATCAGTGATGTGTGCATGTGCATTTATTTCTATATATTCGTGGCAAGATTAGAGTTTATGCAGACTTAGTAATCTCAACCCACCAACTTCAAAGATTCATACTTCTTATGCCTTTTATTTTTGAAGCACTAGAGCAATAAGCAAGAGCGTATCTATACGGTTTTGGACTTGGAGACCGAGTACTACTCAAAGCCTCTAAAAAGTTGAATTTTTTTCAATTCTTCACATTTTTCAAATACTACAAATCTCAAGGAAGAAAACTTTTTAAAGTATCCCCCTATCTTAGATCAAATATTGCAATGAATATTACCACAAGCGCAAGGCTACTTTGGTAATTTACTACAAGCCCAGTGTCTAACATTTTGCTAAAACACAGGTACGTCTCAAGCTTATTACTCTGCTTTAATGGCTAAAAGATAAGAATGCATCAGCAGATAGATATTGATACTAAGTTCACATAACCAATCATCTATGCAATGTACACATAATTTCTTCAGTTATTATGATTTGCGCGGTAAACTCGATTCACAGATTGAGTAATCGAATAATAAATAACTACTTGCAAAAACCGGCATGAATATCCTTAAATTTACTTAACATAAATATAAAATGATCACGTACTCATGAAACTTGGTTCCTTTCCTATCAATTCTTAGCTAGGAACTCACAATTCTAAGGGTACGAGATAAATAATATGGTATGTATTCAAACTTTCAATTTTTCAATTTTTCTACCGTTTCATTCAAATTTTAATCATAACAACATAGCTAAGTCTCCTACCCCCCACTTAAACATGGCATTGTCCCCAATGACAAAAATAAATGAGAATTTAAGAAAAAGACTTAGCTCTGGAAACGGCTCTCAAGTAAAGGAACAATATCGAGTAAATGTCAAAGACACGTTGTGGAGAAGCAAGTGAAAACTGTATAAGGCACAAACACCACTTAAATGTTAATAACACCATGTCTATAGAAGTTATAGAATAATGTGGAAGTAATTAGGTATGAATACCTAAAAACAGGTTAAGCCACTTTATTTTATACAACCAATGACAAGGGAAACCAAAAAGAAAAATACTAAATAGAAAGAAAAATAAACAAGCAACTAAAGATGGTGGTCTTCATCTACAACCTCCACCGCCTAAATATTCTCAAAACCGGGTGGAGAAGACAAAGATCAAAAAGCATTACCCGACGTGGGAAAACACGATGTTGACTAGATCAACCTTGTATGCAATGTAGTAAAAGAGATATTTCGTAAGGTATAACAGATGCAATGCGACCTAGAGGATAACGATAAAATCAAATACTTAGCGCAGACGTTTCTCGCTTGCATTGGATATTGTTGGGGAGATTTTGCATCATTAAAACAAAAGAAAATTTATAAACCTATACTACCATGCAAAACTACCTCCTAACCGGCCGAATACCGGGTAGTTGCTAGTAAAGTTGGATAAATGCGGTATCGATCCTCAGGGAAAAGGCTATTGAATCTAGCTTATTAATTCTTCTTTATTAACCTAAACCTAAACTAAAACGGAAAATAAACTGGACAGAGGATTGTTAATCCAAAGCCAGGAAGGATAAAAGCGATAAAAACATAAATAAAACTACATCTACGGAAGCGGTAAATCTATCTACTGAACAACCATAAACGAACCATGATCAACCTCTTCCCAACAACCATCACCCCACCGAAAGAAATAAGATCAACACACATTCATTCACAAGTTATCTTGGATTATTATCTTATCTAAAGGAGCGTTTCCTCTTCCGATTTATCACGCCATTAATTAGTTTACCTTCCGGTCTTAACTAATATCGATACAAATCAAAGATATGGATGAAATCCTAATCTAACAACATTATCCTCAACTTCCGTTTGTTGGAATAATAATTGTCAATCTCCCTCACGACAATCTAATGAATCTATTAACTTTCGTTATCTAAATTCGATTAACATATAACCATATAAATCATGAAAGAAAACAAGAACAACTTAATGAAATAAACACGTGAAAAATCATATCTTTCCGGTAACGGTGATATCCTCAATTCAATTCTAGGAAAATATTGCATCGAATTAATCAAATTGTGGTCCTCTCTAAGTAAACCTAGATATTTAACCTAAGAACTTCCATTATGTATAGATTAAAAATCTAATCTTTCCTATGGCGATCTAAACTACACCGACTTCCGTCATACGGTAGCATCAAATCATACAATCATCTTTCGATATATATTGCAAGATACAATTGAACATAGAAAAAGAAACAATTATAAATAAAACTTACAAAATATCCATAGAAAGGAATCAAAGTGCTGCGCAAAAAAAGATTACATGGATGCTCCATGGATGAAAGCTTCAAGCCTTCATCATGCTCGAACAAGAAGGAAAAAGAACAAAATAAAAGACCTAATCTAACCCCGATCACCCGAGCACAAGGCTCCGGGTGATCGGCCTTGAAAGCTCTTAAAGCGGCTGTTGCCGCGTGTAATTTTCGTATGAAAATTCTGATGTAATTAGGGTTGGAATCGCAGCTGCTTTTATAGAAAAATCAAGTCGGTTGCTACAGTAAAGGTTCCGGACGCCCGTCCATAATGTCGGACGCCCGTTCACTATTTTCAGCAACAGCATCCAAACTTGTAACGCTCATATCTCGGGCCTCGTAAGTCGGAATGGAGTGATTCAAAATCCTGTAGAATCCTCTCTTCAAGCCCTACAACTCTTCGCTTGAGGTCCAGAGTCAAATCGGTTGTTATCATATCAAGAACTGCGTCGGAAGTCGGGACTACCCGGAATCCTGATTTCCCAACATTCATCTTGATTGATTTCTTTCCTTATATCTTTCAATTTTCCATAACTTTGATTGATCCTTTCCAATCACGAATTTGGCTCTCTAAAATCCTCTCTCCCATCATCAATGAGTATCTACAACAATAGGAAAACATACCAAAGCGTAACGTATTTCCAAAATAACATAAAATCATCAATTACGCATTATAAATCGTTACGTTTTGAGATTTAACTATTAAAAACATCATTTACTCAATATTTCAATATAAAGCCCTATTTCTATGAAAATAATACATATATGGGAAAATTGATATAAAATATATCGTTAAAAACACTATAAATTCACCCTAAACAACACCCCCACACTTAAACTTTTGCTCGTCCCGAGCAAAACAAAACAACAACAAACCATCAAGAATCCACATAACCTGACACGAGATATAGTAAAAATCATGACAAGCTAGTATTCAGCAAATCGACCTCACTCGGTGATGTGTGTGCAGAACCTACTAAACTTCCACCGATCCTCTCTTGATATAATACATCAAGCACTAACAGTTATCCGGTCAACTAAACGAAAACTTCATTCTATCTACAGCACTTACCTCACAAAAACTAATTACCAAGAACATAGTAACTAGCTCACAATTAAATTCCTTTGCTTAGTACCAAGAAAATACCTTTCGGGTCTCTACTGGGTTTAGATCAACTTGACTTAGAATTCCAAAAAAACGTACATTTTATATATCCTATCGTCGCGTCTCAAAAGTATAACACACACTCCCCACATTAGGCGAGTCACCCCGAGATCACTCAATCCCTCATTGTCAAGGTAAACCACACTCCCCAATTGGGGCAGTATCCAAATGGACTCGAGGTGATAGTTATAAACAAAATTCCCGCAAAGAAATTCTATTCATTTATTATTTATAGATATATATATTTTTATATTTTTCAAACTCTTTGGAAACTCTCGGTCAAATATATTTCTAACACATTCAAGACTCTCAAAGTTCTCAAGAACACTAAGGTACTGAGATTCTAACTGTGAGTATAGCACAAGTTCTTAACTTTCATTAATGCTAAATAAGTGTTATCTGTATCAAGAATTAACTTTCCTTTAACTAACCGGAAACTATTCTATATTTGGCTCTTCATCTAATAGGTTCATGAAATGAAGTTCAAGTGAGTATCGACTTACTAAACCTATTCTCAGAACATGATATGACTACTGATAACAACTAAAGGGTGCCAAATTATAAAACTAGTATGCAATTGAAATGTTACTCGGGACGAAACAAAAATTTTGAAAAATTTAGCACTTTTCATAGAAAATTATAACTAATATGAGCAAATGAAAGTAGATACACATAAACCATCCCCTCCCCCACACTTAAATTGCAACATGTCCTCATGTTATACAGAAATAATAAATTAGAGAACTTAGCTGATTGGATGCTGGCAATTCTGGAGGAACCAACAAGAACCAGGATTGCTTGCATAGCTCAGTAGACTGTGGAGCATCACAGGACAACTGAATACATCGTGAAAGTGCACAATCGCTATCAAAAATATCCTGCAGACTTGATCAGTGCAAAAAGAGTCTACGGGGAAAAGATTAGATTTATACAAATAAAGCACATGGAAAAGAATTTATAGAGATATTCAAATTATGCTCACATAAAAATGGAATACATATACATGAAATTATCACAAACTCGTAGGCTAGGTGCAACTACATGAAAATATACTACAATGCAGCCTACATGATATGCAATAATAAAATAATGATGGCATATGGAAAACCAACAGTAACCATCATGAAAAAAAACGAGGTAGTATTACGGAAACCGACAGTTAACTACACTCAAGAAAAATAAAAGAAAAATAGAAAAACAATGCAACTAGATGAAATGCAACTAAATGAAATGCATTTAAATGATATGCAAAAAGAAAATAAAATAAAAGAAAGAAAACTAGCCCACTATATGCAACACGACATATATATAAACGTCACCACATAATGACAAAGTTACGATAAGCGCATCGTTGTCTTGTCTACTAGTGCCGACGCGCCTTAAGACTTATCAAGTGATAGACTTATGGAAACCAACGATCATCTATCTAAGCAGGTATAACTCATATGGAGAAAGGGCGTAGCATACGGAAAACCGGCAAAGTAGCTACCCATATGAACTATAAAAACAAAGGAAGCACGTAAGTCTTAAAAGCTTAAAAGATTCATCGGAGCGGTATGTAGCATACGGAAACCGACATTAGCTACTAATTAACCATAAGAACGCTTATAGCTTACGAGAACCGGCGAAATACTATAACTTGCATAGATGAATCATATATAAGGAATTGATCAATTATCTAACATGGATTCATAGATGGAAAGGTAAAAACATATAAGTTCGAGGCATCTATGTAAAAATCAATTAGCCACGTAAGCTCGAATGAAAAATCCACATCAAATAAAAGCATTGAAAATAAAATCAAGAAATTTAGAACTGGATGAACCCGGACGAACGTTCACTTAGCGTTGAATCGGACGGGCGTTCCACCTTGCGGACGCAAATCGCTTTGAAAACCGACCGGACGGGCGTTGAGAAAGTATAGACGCCGTCTGCGGTCCTCTAAATCGTAACAGATTGAAAGTATTTGAACGGACGAACGCCCATAAAACCGACGTGCGTTTACACGCAAGTTAGGTACTGGACGGGCGTTCACTACCTTGAACGCTCGTCCATACAACGAGTATGCACAGAAAGCAGGAAAAACACAGCAAAACCCTAATATTCCAATTCTAAACACCAAGAACGAGGCAGCCACATCAAATTTAAGCACAAACGGTTAGATTAGGTAACAACTAAACATAAACTTCACGTAAAACAAGTTGAGTAAAAAACTTTTGCACATTCTTAACCTAACGGTCATCGAAACACGGCAAAATAAAAGCTCTCAACTTGGTATACGCTACCTTTATTAAAAACGAAAAACAAAACGTAACAAAATCGAGAACTAACAAAACTAGATTCAACATGACACCTATTCCCCGGCAACGGCGCCACTTTTGTTGGGGAGATTTTGCATCATTAAAACAAAAGAAAATTTATAAACCTATACTACCATGCAAAACTACCTCCTAACCAGCCGAATACCGGGTAGTTGCTAGTAAAGTTGGATAAATACGGGTATCGATCCTCGTGAAAGGGCTATTGAATCTAGCTTATTAATTCTTCTTTATTAACCTAAACCTAAACTAAAGCGGAAAATAAATCGGACAGAGGATTGTTAATCCAAAGCCAGGAAGGATAAAAGCGATAAAAACATAAATAAAACTACATCTACGGGCGGTAAATCTATCTCTTGAACAACCATAAACGAACCATGATCAACCTCTTCCCAACAACCATCACCCCACCGAAAGAAATAAGATCAACACACATTCATTCACAAGTTATCTTGGATTATTATCTTATCTAAAGAGAGCGTTTCCTCTTCCGATTTATCACGCCATTAATTAGTTTACCTTCCGGTCTTAACTAATATCGATACAAATCAAAGATATGGATGAAATCCTAATCTAACAACATTATCCCTCAACTTCCGTTTGTTGGAATAATAATTGTCAATCTCCCTCACGACAATCTAATGAATCTATTAACTTTCGTTATCTAAATTCGATTAACATATAACCATATAAATCATGAAAGAAAACAAGAACAACTTAATGAAATAAACACGTGAAAAATCATATCTTTCCGGTAACGGTGATATCCCTCAATTCAATTCTAGGAAAATATTGCATCGAATTAATCAAATTGTGGTCCTCTCGTAAACCTAGATATTTAACCTAAGAACTTCCATTATGTATAGATTAAAAATCTAATCTTTCCTATGGCGATCTAAACTACACCGACTTCCGTCATACGGTAGCATCAAATCATACAATCATCTTTCGATATATATTGCAAGATACAATTGAACATAGAAAAAGAAACAATTATAAATAAAACTTACAAAATATCCATAGAAAGGAATCAAAGTGCTGCAGAAAAAAGATTACATGGATGCTCCATGGATGAAAGCTTCAAGCCTTCATCATGCTCGAACAAGAAGGAAAAAGAACAAAATAAAAGACCTAATCTAACCCCGATCACCCGAGCACAAGGCTCGGGTGATCGCCTTGAAAGCTCCCGTAAAGCGGCGGCTTGCATGCCTGTAATTTTCGTATGAAAATTCGATGTAATTAGGGTTGGAATCGCAGCTGCTTTTATAGAAAAATCAAGTCGGTTGCTACAAGAAAGGTTCCGGACGCCCGTCCATAATGTCGGACGCCCGTTCACTATTTTCAGCAACAGCATCCAAACTTGTAACGCTCATATCTCGGGCCTCGTAAGTCGGAATGGAGTGATTCAAAATCCTGTAGAATCCTCTCTTCAAGCCCTACAACTCTTCGCTTGAGGTCCAGAGTCAAATCGGTTGTTATCATATCAAGAACTGCGTCGGAAGTCGGGACTACCCGAATCTCGATTTCCCAACATTCATCTTGATTGATTTCTTTCCTTATATCTTTCAATTTTCCATAACTTTGATTGATCCTTTCCAATCACGAATTTGGCTCTCTAAAATCCTCTCTCCCATCATCAATGAGTATCTACAACAATAGGAAAACATACCAAAGCGTAACGTATTTCCAAAATAACATAAAATCATCAATTACGCACATAAATCGTTACGTTTTGAGATTTAACTATTAAAAACATCATTTACTCAATATTTCAATATAAATCCCTATTTCTATGAAAATAATACATATACGGGGAAAATTGATATAAAATATATCGTTAAAAACACTATAAATTCACCCTAAACAGATATCAACAGCTTAGGGAGATGTAGCTACTCCTCGAAGTTACTAATAACCCAATGTATCACGTAAAATTCATAACCGTCATCAACAAGGTCTGATCGGTGGGATAATGTAGAACAAAACTGATCATCTATAAATGCCGGAATAAACGGAAAAAAATGTGAAATTTAAAACTTCCGGTAAAAAGATAAGTTGTACTTTGATCGAACCAAAAACCTTTAAAATCTAGCTAGGGTCAGAGCTACACTTACCCCAACTAGGATCATGAAAATCAAAATGATAAAAGATAATCATTAAAGCTTAGCAATATTTCAAATTCCGCAACACATAGGTATTGTGTAAACAAAATGGAGGTTGAGAGTATGATGGGTTTAGAAAAAGATACACATAAGGTTGGAAAGAAAAGATAAATGGTGGGTAAGAAATTGTGTTTTTGGGATTGAGAATTGTTTAAAGGAATGGGATTGGGTGGGAGAGTGAAACGGATGGAAAGAAAGAGAGGCGATGAAAGAATGGTTAGAAATGTGAACTGTAAAGGTGATTGGTGAGAGAATCGAAAGGTTGAAGGGTGAAAAGGTATAAATGAAAGGATAAGGGTAGTTGCAGAATGAATTGCGCACCACTTTGAATTTTCACTTGAATCACCATTCTAAAAGATTTTGGAGGTTGACCAAAATTGTTCTTGTTCGCACCAATCATTCTCTGTTACATTTTCAGTAATTCTCAAGCTCTCTTAATGCTTCCATCTTAAGATTGATTGCTAAATTTCCTTTTCTTCTAGCTTGTTCCCCACTGCACGCTTGCATGTTGATCCAATTAATCTTCCACTTAATGCTCCGATTTTCTTCCTTCCTTATCTTGAGATAATTGATTGAATGACATTAATCCTCTCGATTTGTTGTGATCTGCAAAATCAATAATTATCGCACAATAAATCGGCTTTAAATAATAAAAACGGCTAAATACCAATTCATATAATATAAATAACATAACCTTAAATAATACATATAAACATGTGATTTAAGATAAAATATATATTATTAGTCTTAATTTAAGGTCAATGTTGATGTCTTTTACGGGTATAATTTGACCGTCATCAATGGCACATTAGACTGTATTCTTAAAGCCCTTGCAACATTCAAGATGTGTTGGTGTTTTCTTTCAATTAGGCCATTCTGTTGGGGTGTTCTAACACAGGCTTTCTGATGAAAAATACCCTTAGTTATATAAAAGGTTTTCATGTTAAAATCTCCCCCATTATCAGACCTAATTGTATTAACATATCTATCATACTAATTTTGCACAAGAACACAAAATTGTTGCAATAAAGGATCAGTTTCAACTTTTCTTTTCATAAGAAATAACCAAATAAATCTTCCATAATCATCAACAATTGAAAGAAAATAACATTCACCATCCACAGAAGGTATCCTATTAGGGCCCCAAATGTCTAAATGAATCAAATCAAAACAGGAAATAGAAGTAGACATACTAACAGGAAACTTTGGTTTATTTTGTTTGGCCAAAGGACAAACAGTACAATCATGAATCGGCACGTTAATGTTTGAATATAAATGTCTTAAGACCTTCATCCTTTCTAATGAAGGATGACCTAATCTAGCATACCACAACACAGAATCAGAACGACTACAAGATTTGCAAACATCATTGATAGCAGAAGGAACCCTTGATGGGACAACAGACAATATGTAAAGACCATTTTGAATCTCAACTGTACCAATATTCTTTTTAAATAGTTTCCTAAACCCAAACGGGTTGGACCGGATCCGACCGGCTCGGGTTATTTACAGTCTATTTAGTTCATGTAATAACTTTATTATGATTAATAAAAGCACTTTTGTTATTATATATTTTGTTTGTCTTTATGAACCAATCATGTTATTGAATATATAGTAACGTCCTTAGTATTAAACCGTGATAGAGAAACGATGATGGTGATTATGCTTGATGAGATCTCTATTCACTTTAATATGTTTGATACTTAAATGTCTCTAGTCGTATGTACTGTCAAACGGGACATTGATGGTATGATTAGACTAGCACGTATTAGATGTCTTATGTCTTACTGAAGATAGGGATAGATCTCGTCTATCTAAGTGTAGATACACTTGGACTGTACGTGGACGTGTATTAGAGAATGCATACGTTAGACTGGCCACTTACATTAAGTATCGCAGTATGTGGTAATTGTGTAATTATCCTGAGACCGAGGTCTTCATGGAATCACGGTGTGGATTGTTATGCTTTGACACTATTGAGGTTTCCCCTAGCCATGGGGCGATCATGTGGTAGTGCTCGGGCGTGATATTGAAGCATTCATAGGATACATGTTTGTTCGTCTAAGAATCGCATATCCTATGGTTAGGAGTAAATATCCGAAATGGCCTTTTTATAAGAAATGTCTAGCTTTCGTGAATCTTTGCAAAGTGGGAGTAAATGAGTTATTTCGAGATAGCATGATATCCAGATTATAAGATACGATCGTTGATGTACTGACGCCCGAGATACGATCGTATGGATATTATTACAACGATAGGATTCTATATTTACAAGGTAACTGTTTCACATGGAAGGTAGTAGTCATTTCTTTTGACTCTTCCGATGATTGGGGGTCACAGTGTGTTGCTAGACGCTATTCCGTGATCGTTTGCTGTGAAGGGAATTTTTGTAATTTGCACTTTATGTCTACGTCCAACATATTCGGAAGCTTATCGGCTCACACACATAAGAACATCTAGCCGGATTAAAATGCGGTTATAGTGATAACCAAATAAAGAAAGTTTATCTTGACTATAAAGTGTTATAGTGATTAAATTAATATGACGGTATTTATTTATTATGATTAAATTAAATACAAGATATTAATTATATTGATTAATTAAAGAATAATCCGGATGCCAATTTATTGGCATATGGGGCGCATGTGTCTAGTGTATAAGATACACTTGAATTGTGCAATTTAATTAATGGTATTATCATATACTAATATTGGATATTAATAGATTTATGGAAAAATAGATTTATGGTAATATGATAAAGATATTCAATAGTAGATATTGACAATATCTTAGATTTATTTAATAGGAAAAGTATACATACACAGAAAGAAAAAGTACACACAAATTTACTCACAAATGTAATCTCAACCATGCATTGATGTTTGAGAATAAAAAGTAAATAATAAATAAATAAATAAAAAAACCACAGCCTCATGATTTGCTGTCGGGGGATGTTTTCGGTGAAAATCTCGGCGCCCCCATCACCTTTGTATTTAATATAAGATATTAAATTGAATGAGATATATCTAGAATATTTATTTTCCTTATTTTACTAGTAAAATGTTTTCTTTCTCATTAATCTACTAGTAAGCTTCTCCCAATCAGTTTGGGATCATCTGGGGTGCCACATCTCTCCATATAAAAGAGGGATTGGCTAGCTCTTTTGTACATCACAATTAGAAGAGTTTTAATTTACAAAATAAACTAAGAGCTTCCTAGTGAGAGATTTAGAGAGAGAAAAAAAGGTCGGTCTAGCAACCGGATTTTTCTAGTAGCAATCCAAGGTGGATTCCGGTGAGGTGCTCGTGTGGATATCGATAGAGGCCGGACAAATGGACGGCTTGCGCGCACTACTACTCTCCATTGATAGTCAAACCGTCGATCTTATAGATCAACTGAGGTAATCACCGTCAACTACATAACGTGTTTATTGTTCTAAATGGAGTCGATCTTGGGATCGGAAATCAATTTTTTAAATTCTGCTGCATAGACTAGTTGATTTCCTAACATCTTCTTCAAAGTCAGGAGGTCCTGCACCAAACACTAGTCTAAAAGAATCAGATAGATTACTGTCATGTACTAATTTTCTGATAGAAATTAAGTTGTACCTATAACTAGGTATACAAAACACATTATGCGGAACTATGTGATCACCAACTTTAACTTTTCATAATGTGTAACCTTAACAGATGTACCTTTAGGTAATTTGATAGAAATATTAGACACTGATTTGTGGTCGAACATGTGGGAAATAGAAAAAGGGGATATGATCTGGAGCCCCAAAATCAAGTACCCAATGATTAGGACTACCAGAAATACCTTGACCTTGGGAACTAGCCCCAACATCCATAACTATAGCATTGCAATGAGAAGGGTGCTTGAAGCCCTTGAATGAGAGACAACAAATAATCATATTGTGATTGAGTGCGCTGAATCACCAGATTGCTTATCATTATTTGAAGAGCTGCCTTCTTGAACATCATTTGACTAATCAAGATTGACACTATTAGCCATAGGGCCTACTCCCCTGCCATATCCTTTCAAATTGGGAGGGTACCCATACTTTTTATAGAACTTATCTATGGTATGCCCTTCTCTCTCACAAAAAGTACACTGAGGCCTTTTACCGTTCTGACCCCTGCCATTTTCTGCAATGCTCTACCATGTCCTCTTTCTTGATTAGGAAATCTAGACTGTGCCATATTGGAATAACAACTTTCTTGAGTACGTAATCGCCTCTACTATGAGGCAAGAATCGCATAATCTGTAGCGTCATTACTATAATTCAACTGTTGTTCATGGTTTAAGGCCATGACAAAAGCTGTTTTAACATCTGGAAGGGGCAGAGTCATAAGAACTTGAGTTTTAACTGCACTGAAATTCCAATTGAGGCCTTTCAAAAACCTTGTAGTGTATGCATTAGCATACTATTCCCTTATGATTGGCAGTTCAGCACAAGTACAAGGAGGAACCGGTCTT
Source organism: Gentiana macrophylla (assembly GCA_026214975.1). NCBI lineage: Eukaryota > Viridiplantae > Streptophyta > Magnoliopsida > Gentianales > Gentianaceae > Gentiana > Gentiana macrophylla. The sequence goes on from CM047817.1 coordinate 91,865,216, forward strand.
AAAACCAAATACTGATCCCATAATGACTTGAGTTTGGTGAAATAATCAGTAACAGAAAGGTTTATGTGCTTCCCCTTCTCAATTTTTCCTTCAAGATTGGACAACTTGTAAGCCTCTCTTCTTCCAAACCTATCTTGAAGATATACACAGATTTCACGTGTTGTATCGAAATACATAACGCTCTCATATAAAGCAGGCACCATCGAATTGAGCAGCCAAGATTACACAAGATCATTCTGCTACGTCAAATTGGTGTATTCTATGGCATTAACATCAGGCATGACAGAAGTTCCATCAATGTAACAAAAAATTTCACGAGAAAAAAGTGCCTTCGAAGTAGCACGTTTCCAATGTGTTGAAATAGAGTCCTAAACCCAATCGGGTTGTACGGGTCCGACCAGGTCGGATCATTTTTACTATTTCTTTATGTTTATACATATGTTAAATGGCTTTTATGTTATTATATATTCTGTTTATTTATATGAACCAATTTGTGATTGTATATATGATAACATCCCTAGTGTCAAACTGTGAAAACTCGACTCACTTTAAAAGTTTTGATACTTAAATGTCTATAGTCGCATGTGCTATTAAAAGGGACATTAATAGTACGATTAGACTAGCACGTATTGGATGTCTTCTGTCTTTTGAAGATAGGAATAGATCTCGTCTATCGAAGAGTAGAAACACTTGGATTCTACGTGGATGTGTATTAGAGAATGCGTACATTAGATTGACCCACTTACTTTATTAAGTGTCGCACTATGTGGCAGTTGGGTAATTATCCTGAGACCGGAGTCTTCATGGCATCACGGTGTGGATTGTCATGCTTTGATACTATTGAGGTTTCCCCTAGCCATAAGGCGATCATGCGGTAGTGATTGAGTGTGATGCTGAATCATGCGTACGATTCATGTCGCTCGTCCGGAAATTGCGTATCCTATGAATATGAGTAAATATCCGAAAGGGCCTTCTTATAAGGAATGTCTAGCTCTCGTGAATCTTTGCAAAGTGGGAATAAATGAGTTATTCCGAGAGAGCATGATATTGATCGCGTGTAAGTCACTAACGTCGATATTACTAGCAAGAATACTATGTACATCGTAGTATAGTAAGTGCGAGTCAAGGTCGATCCCAAAGAGACAATACAACTTTAATTATAAACGATTCTAACCTAATTAGGAAGCGACATAGAAGTGGTCATTGACCAACAATAAACATGAAAGAACTTGGTATTTCTCCCCCTCTTCTCACCGATCTACTAACTTGGATTAGTTAATCGTTAAGTTTACTTCCCCACATAATTTCCTTAAATTAATCGAGCGAGCTTTTGATTTAATCATAAGCTACGGGTGCAACTCCTAACCCTATCTACTCTTACCATAGTAGTAGACAATCTATACGCAAGCTACCCTCCTTAATTGGTCCGTAATAGCCCATACGCATAAAGAACTAGAATTTCCGATAGCGAGCGCTAACTCATACCGCTAACCCGCCTAGACAAATATCGACATTGATCAGCACGTTCCTAGGGTCCATCAAAACTATGTCCAAATTAACACTTCACTATTCATATTTCATGTTAATTTTACGATTACAATAAGCATATTGTCCAGATTTAACCTACTGTTAATTAAACCTGTCGATCAACGTAGCAGTAGTGAATCCCAGATTTAGGTTTTCTAAATATTGCCTCGGTAAACCGGTATAGACCGCTTGTTTACCGGGGTCAGCTTTTCCTATTTCTGGATCTACATTTCTCAATTATGATTAATCTATGTAAATCATGGGGTCGTTAAACATGCAGATTAACTAAAACACATAAATACGAACAGATCTACCATATTGAAGACAAAAAGGAATGTTCAAAACATCATACCTTCAACAATGGAGATCTAGCTCGATCTACTCAAGCTAGACATGGTACAGAAAGGGAGAAAACCAGAAATAAGTCAAAAGCTTGTAATAACTTTATTTCATCAAATTATAATGTATTATGCAAAACTTATGAGAACTTTGGAACTTATATAAAACTTCAGCTAATGAGGCTTTATATAGATACAACAGCTGACTTATGACTCATAGAAACCCTAACCGACCTAGTAGATGTGGCAGAATTGATTTCTTGTTCCTCAAGGCCCTCGGTATACCGGACCTAGCCCTCGGTAAACCGGGCTGACTTTTTTCCTCTTTTTCTTCAGTCGATTTCTTCTTGGACTTCTTTTACTTGGCCCAACATACTTCTTTTGGTCCAGATTCGTTCTCCAATGCTCCAGATTCGATATATCCAATAAAACACATAAAACGAGGCAAAACAGTACCAAATCTTCAAGAAAAATAACATAGATGCAGAATTACGATCCTTGAAACATACACATAGCATTTAACACATATTCCATTTAATCACAAGCCTATCTATCCTCTCTTGATCAGAATTTGGGATGAAAATAGGTATAATTAATAGTACCATTTAGGGCGTTAACAACTACCCCCCACTTGATCGTCCCGAGCAAAAAGTCAAAAAAGAAACGACACTCAGATCAGTATACAATTTAATTAAAAACAACTATGCTTCACAAAGTCATGATCAAGATCATACCACTCATATCCATCAGTAATGCATTGAACACTATTCACGCCATGAACCAATGTGTGTGTGCAATAACTTTCACAACCGCTTAGTAATACAGACAATCTCACATTACGTCAACCCGTAGTCGAACTAAACAATCTCAAACGTGTTATTTATTAATCAAATTAAATGGCAAGGCGGATCGAGAACCGAGTATTACTCTTAGGCTCGCGTTTATCGGTCTATGCAAAAGTGGTGCATTTTATGCTCCATCGACTCAATGTTTGCCAAAGAGAAATAGATGTATATATTTCAATGCACTTCTATTTCTTGGCGGGTGAAATCTCTTTGATTTATCTATCCTCACGGCCCACTCTTGATAAACTACCGAATCTGAAATTCCTTTGCCTTCATAAGTGTTGGTGGAACATGATTCGGGATAAAGCCAGGGTCAACTCTAGTCAAAGCAATATGCTATCGACTACATACCAAGAAAAGTGAGTTATACGTGCTTAAAATGATGGCTCATAACAGAATATGTGCTTAATACACCACTACTTTAGAAGTGGGCACTTACCTTCACTTGTTCATCGTGGAACAAAGATGATGTCAATTAACTCAAAAAGATCAAATATATCATATTTTTACAAAATTCTGTCAAAATTAATCAAAGTCTAAATGGTGAACAGTGCATCAAAGAGAATCAAGATAATTACGTAATTCACGGAATATAATGCTAAGAATCTAAGTGACGTCCCTTACCCTCCACTTAAACGAAACATTGTCCCCAATGTGTAAGATGAAAAATGTGAAACGAAAAGGATCTTAGCTTCGTTAAGGGTGGAGCCAAAGAATAATTGGATCATCTTATAAAGCATCGGGCTCATGGAAGTAATCCTTGAAGAATCTACGCTAAATATCTCAAAAAAACCAAGAAGAATCGTGGTGACAAGAAATCGTATAACAATATCGCGGCAGTAAAAGAGAAAATAAATAACTCCAAACAAATTAAGTCGACAAAATCATTATATTAATAAAATTCTGCTACATCAACTAGACAGGGAAATAAAAACAAGAAAATGGAATATAACAACAATAAAGAAAAAGAAATCTAATCCTCGTCATAATAATCCTCCCAGTCATCTCTTGGCTCGAAACCGGGAGGTGGTGCAGAACTGGAGGCAGAAGTGGTAGAAGATGATGCTCGGTGACGTAGGCCAATCCTAGGTGGTGGGGTCGATGGAGGAACTCCTAGAAAATCTATAATTTTATCCATCTTGTGATGCATACTCACAATTTCTCTCGAGTGCTCCTCCTACATAGCTCTCTGAGTCCGGGGTGCTCCGTGGACCGGAGTACGTTCCCTCTCAGCTCTCCACCAGACCCGACTTGGTACTCGTTGAACCGACTACGAACTGATCATTGGCTCAGGGTCTTCCCAATCTTCACTGACGAGAACTTTCACCTCGTCCTCCAAAGAAAACATGTCAATCATCGGCCCATATGGCAACTGCTCGCACTCAGATGTAGCGGCAAGCTCATGAATGCGGCTATGCATCAGTAGACCGATGTTGACTGGAGATACCTGCTCTAGATAGAACATCAACTCCGTCCTCTTAGTGGTGACAGAGTCCGTGTGCTTGGTCGGCAAAAGGCGGGCACAAACAAATCGGTTGACCATCTTCTGATCCCAAGATAATTCACTCTCTAGGAAAATGGTGGGGGCTCCCACAGGTTGCACTTCTATTGCACCCCAAAGTAATCAGCTATCATATCCATTCTCTCGAGATCTTCAACATTGATTGAGGATGTGTACTCGTCTGGGCCCAGTGGTGGATTGCGAACCCCATAATACTCATTGATCCGCTCAATCGAAAAATCAACATTTACTCCACGGACCATCACAAATGTAGCTCTGGGTTATGCACGAAAGATATGCATAAAACTCTCTTACCACCGTAGCATTGAAACTCATCGGTGCTTGACCATATCCAAAATTTCTTGTACTTGTAGGGCTTTCGGCAAGATCGAACCGCAATCGTCCAAATCTACTCCTCGTTCTCGGGCAACCGGTCTTGATTCCAATGCCCTCGAAACTATTCATAGATCTCTAACGAGTGAAATTGCTCAACCCCGTCTATCAAGGGTTAGCATCTCCGTAAACAAACCGGTGACCACTTGGACGAGGGGTTGCTCTGTTACGTTTAGGACCTATCCTCGAATGATAACGGAAGTCGATTATGAAAAAGGCACCTCGGTAAATCGGAGGTAAGCCTCATTTACCGGCCTGAATTTTCTAGGTTTCTTTCGGGAGTGTGCTCTGATGAAGAAAGAAAAAGAACTGAAGCAGCTACACCTTGCAGCACCACTACAAATCAGCACATGAATGGAAAAATGGGTGTTTTGGGCTGGTGAAATGAAAGAAAATGTTTGATTTTGATAGAGATATGGTGGTGATAATGGTGGTGATGGTGGCCGAATTTTTTTTAAGAAGAAGAAATGGAAGAAGTCTGATGATTTGTGAATATGATAGTAGATGGGAATGATGATAATGGTGATGAAAAGGTGGTTTAAATAGGAGAAATGATGGAAGGTGGAAGGATTTTGTGGGATAGTGGGTAGAGGAGTAATTAGGGTGAGGGATTTGAGGGGGTGATTGATGGGATTGAGGTGGAGTTATAGTGGAGTGTGGGAAAGGATGAAACGGTGGGAAATTGGAAAAATGGGACGGTTTTTGCTGCCCGGTAGCTTTCTGGTGCAACGTGTGTCCTCCACGTGTCTTTAAAAATTCTGTTTTTCAATCTGACATTCAGAAACTTGAAAATCTTAGCTCGGTAAACCGGAGGTGACCCGGTTTCTTGGGGCTTCTTTTCCTGCATTTCTCTGCACTCCTTCTTTGCACACTTTAATTTATCTCTTTGCTCAATCTCGACCTCAAATTGACTTGTCTCTTACTCCTTTTGTTTCTAATTCCGACTCAATCCTAACCTACTTCACTAGAATCCACAACGAGTACAAAAAAACCTTCCCAACATCCATCGGTTTCAAGCCTAAGGGTGCGGTAGGATAAAAAAAGCTCGTCCCTTCATCCAGCTACTATTATTCATTCCTAATCTACCTAAGGGTTTAAGAGAATAGTTCTGAGTTTAAAGTCGTCAGCTCGACTTACCTTCGGACCTTCAATCAATCAAAAGTCGGGGCCTTAACTCGCCAAACTTGCATATTTGAGGTTTCCACCGGCATGCACTTCCCTTCTCATTGACCATTACTTTTCAAGAGTGCCTTTTCCCGGTTTTCCATAGAAATTTTTTGAGCTCTCTTCCTCGCACGCCTCTCTCTCTTTGCTTGTGTGCTAGGTCGTCCTCTGCTTCAAGATTTAATCTTTATTCCCAAGGACTCCACGTTTTCCACTTTAAGCTCTACTCTATCACTACGCAATACGGAAGGACTAGCTTCCGTGAGCGACTTGTTGTGGTCCTTCTCTTCTCGCTCTCTAAGCATTGATCTCATGAATTCCTGCTCAACAGTTTCTACTAAAATCTCTCGTTGCCTATGCTCTTCCTTCTCTATCTCCATGACTTCTACTTTGTCTGAATCATAAGTCATCTTGCAACTTTCCGTCCTATTATCTAGGGGCTCTAAGATTCTGAAAGATACTGCATCATTGTTCAATCTTTTAAAGTGATCTTCCCATTATCAAAGTCCATGATTGCTCTGCTTGTCTCTAAGAAAGGTCTTCCTAACAAAACTGGGGCACTAGGGTCCTCTGATACGTCTATAACCGTGAAATCAATTGGAAAAGTGAACCCTCCTGCCTTTATCGTGCACTTCCTAAGCAAACCGGCAAGCATATATCTCGTCCTATCAACAAGGGTCATAGTTCAGGTTTGATTCATAATGACCGGAAGCTTAATCTTCTGGCAGAGGGATAAAGGTAGAATGTTACAACTTGAACCGGAATCGCAAAGACCTAAACCTACAGATATACCATTGATAGAAATTGGGACTCCAAACGTTCTAGGGTCTCCTAAATTTTCTGCTGTGTCAGAATCCGGGTAATCCTCATAATCTGAGAACAAGGTGTCCAGATCCCCTTCCAGATCATCAGATTCATAATCGGACGATATATCAATTAGCTCGATAGAAACGTGCTTTCGGTCGATAAGTCCCATACTCCTTCAGGTTTTCCTTGGCTTCCGTTTCAGCTTTTTAGTCTCCTCCTCTACTCGCTTCTTGTTAGCCTCATATTGCTCTTTGGCTTCAGATCCAGGGTACATAGAGATTGGTTTGATGTTCAACACAGTACGAGGCATTGTGTCTAACTCGCCTAGCCTTAATTGCTTTTTTTCTTGTGAATTTCGAAGTGTCCGAATACTTCTCGCAAAGAGACAAAATAAAACAAAGAAAAGGTTAGCAACTCCCGCTTCATTTGGGGTTGATCCTAACGGTTGCGGACCTACTAACTAAAATCAACTGGGAATAACACAAAAAAACAAAGGTTGTTCAGAATTCGATTTCCCAGGCCTCTGTAAATCAAGGGTAACCCTCGGTAAACCGAACCTAAAATTTCTTATTCTGGTAGATTAATAAGTGCAGGTTTGATCCGGAACGATTCAAGACTCAAAAGAAAATAAAAGAAAATAAAAACGACTTCTTGATCATAATTAAAACGTTTGTCTTTAAAATTGGCCATTGTCCCCGGCAACGGAGCCAAAAATCTTGATCGCGTGTAAGTCACTAACGTCTATATTACTAGCTGGAATACTAGGTACATCGTAGTATAGTAAATGCGAGTCAAGGTCGATCCCACAGAGACGATGCAACTTTAATAATAAACGATTCTAACATAATTAAGAAGCGACATAGAAGTGGTCATTGACCAACAATAAACATGAAAGAACTTGGTATTTCTCCCCCTCTTCTCACCGATCTACTAACTTGGATTAGTTAATCGTTATGTTTACTTCCCCACATAATTTCCTTAAATTAATCGAGCGAGCTTTTGATTTAGTCATAAGCTACTGGTGCAACTCCTAACCCTATCTACTCCAACCATGGTAGTAGACAATCAATACGCAAGCTACCCTACTTAATTGGTCCGTAATAGCCCATACGCATAAAGAACTAGAATTGACGATATCGAGCGCTAACTCATACCACTAACCCGCCTAGACAGCTGTCGACACTGATGAGCACGTTCCTAGGGTCCATCAAAACTATGTCCAAATTAACACTTCACTATTCATATTTCATGTTAATTTTACGATTACAATAAGCAGATTGGCCAGATACTGTTAATTAAACATGTCGATCAACGTAGCAGTAGTGAATCCCAGATTTAGGTTTTCTAAATATTGCCTCGTAAACCGGTATAGACCGCCGGTTTACTAGGTCACTTTCCTATTTACGGATCGACATTGCTCAATTACGATTAATCTAAGTAAATCATGGGGTCGTTAAACATGCAGATTAACTAAAACACATAAATACGAACAAATCTACCATATTGAAGACAAAAAGGAACGTTCAAAGCTTCATTCCTTCAACAATGGAGATCTAGCTCGATCAACTCAAGCTAGAGATGGTAGAGAAAGGGAGAAAACCAGAAATAACTCCTCAAAAGCTTGTAATAAATTTATTTCATCAAATTATAATGCATTATGCAAAACTTATGAAAACTTTGCAACTTATATAAAACTTCAGCTAATGCGGCTTTATATAGATACAACAGCCGACTTATGACTCATAGAAACCCTAACCGACCTAGTAGATGCGGCAGAATTGATTTATTGTTCCTCATGGCCCTCGGTTTACCGGACCTAGCCTTCGGTAAACCGGGCTGACTTTTCCTCTTTTTCTTCAGCAGATTTATTCTTGGACTTCTTTTACTTGGCCCAACATACTTCTTTTGGTCCAGATCCGTTCTCCAATGCTCCAAATTCGGTACATCCTATAAAACACATAAAATGAGGCAAAACAGTACCAAATCTTCGGGAAAATAACATAGATGCAGAATTATGATCCTTGAAACATACACATAGCATTTAACACATATTCCATATAATCACGAGCCTATCTATCCTCTCTTGAGCAGAATTCAGGGTGAAAATATGTATAATTAATGGTACCATTTAAGGCATTATCAAAAATCTAGATTATAGGATACGATCGTTGATGTACTGACACTCGAGATACGATTGTATGGATATTATTACAGCGATAGAATTTTATTTACACGGTGACTCTTCTGATGATTGAAGTTCACGGTGTGTTGATAGATGATATTCCGTGATCGTTAGGTATGAAGGGTATTTTAGTAAATGCACTTTGTGCCTACGGCCAACATATTCGGAAGTCTATCGGGTCACACACAAAAGAACATCTAGCCAGATTAAATTGCGGTTATAGTGATAACCAAATAATGAAAGTTTATCTCGACTATAAAGTGTTATAGTATAAATTAATATGGTGGTATTTATTTATTATGAATAAATATAATAAAAGATATTAATTATGTTGATTAATTACATACACACATTTGATATATATTTTGAAATATATATGTATATATGATATCAGACATAGGAGTAGGTCACGGTTTGCATTTGTCCATGCCCGCCCGCTGTAGCAGTTGAAGGATGTATTTCCTCTGAGTAAGATAAAGTCTATCAGGAGTAAAGAGAACCTTGATGCCCAAGAATTAAGATAAGGAGCCAAGATCGTTGACCGGGAACTGCGAGCTGAGAAAGGTAATGACCTGTGTATAAGAGATGGAGAGGTACCTGTAATAAGCACATCATCGACATAAATAAGTAAATAAACATGATGACCACCACGATAGTATATAAACAAGGATGTGTCGTCTTTGGATGCTGAGAAGCCGAACAAAGTTAGAACATTAGAAAGACGAGAAAACCATGCACGGGGCGCCTGACGGAGACCATAGAGACTGCGCTTGAGGCGGCAGACATAATATGGATAATCCGGGTGAACGAAACCCTACGAATGTTGCATGTAGACAGGTTCGTTCAAGTGACCATGAAGAAATGCATTCTGGATGTCGACTTGGCGGCGACCTCACCGAGATCTCGCAAGAGAAAGCAATAAACGAATCGTGACCGGCTTAACAACCGGACTGAAAGTATCTGTGAAGTCAACACCTTCTTGATGACGGTCAAATTGTACCCATTATTCTATGATCTTTATCCCCGATTCTAGTTTAAAAGAGCTTTAATATAGTAATAATAGATCGTAATATGCTTAATTTACATATGCGTCGAGTTACGATTCGTTATTATGTATTTCGATGATTTATTGCATTATTTGGTTTTACTACCATATTTTATTTAATATATGCAGTGAGCTGATTGGATGGATTTCGGAGAAGATTCAAATGGATTGCAGACAGTGGAGAAGCCCAATACAGAGAACAAGAGAAGCCCAAACAGAAAAGTACACTCGGTCAACCGAGACTGCTCACTCGGTCGACCGAGCCCAGCTATTCGGTCGACCGAGCCACCCAAAAGCCCAGCAGAAGGTCCAGCACGTTAGTAAGGCGGTTAGGGTTTAGTGATTTCGATTTTAAGTCGGTTTTCTAAGTAATTTGAGGCCTCTATATAAACACTTTGTCATTAACAATATTAGCAAGAAATGATTCAATAACAATTCATTCTTATACAATACAATAAGCTTTGAGAATAGGAGTGCATTGAATATTTCTGGGGTTTTCAATATGTAAGCCCTTGTATATTTTCTTGTCTTTTTATTTTGAGAATTAAGTTCTCCCAATTATAGTTTTATCGTTTGAGTTAATTGTTCATAGTTAGATGATGTAGATCTAGGCTATGACGTTAGGGAGGTGGCGATGCCTTGTCTATGAGGATCACATACCCTACGTCCTCTACCTAGAGTCTATGTATGAATCTATGTTGTTTAATTACCGTGCATCTATGTTAATTTGTATAATTGCTTGACGAATTGCTATTTAATCCGTATTGTATGAGAAACGCTGAGAAGAGACGTCCAGGGATGTAATCTGGGGGAAAAAGACCATTCGGTCGACCGAGCCAACCTGTTCGGTCGACCGAGCCCTGTTTTCATCCGTTAAATAGCCACGTCTTTATGGTTAGGTTAACTTAATAGAATTTATTATCTCAGTAGGTATGGCTATGGTTACGTTACTCGCTTAGTTTAATTAAAACGTGTAAAAAGGAAATACCAATATAAAACTCTTAGGTAGGCTTATGAATTTCTCTTCACGGACGTTCAGCGTTATCTAGGTAGGTTTATATTCGGGAATTGCATGCACCTGCTTATACGTACGTCGTAGATTAGCATGAGACTATAACTTGGTAATTGCTAGTTGGACGAGAGCTTGAGTAATCGCTTAGGAAGTACGCCTAATCATAGGAATGTTGCCTAGACGAGGTGTACGATTAATATCGGCGCCCTTAGTGTCGTAGCGTGCAAGTTATATGAGATGAACACCCAAAAGGTGAAGTCACGTAATGTAGCACGTTGATCAGCAACCTAACCGGTGCTAAGTCAAGTTTAAGAGGATGACTCCCGTAGCCAATTCAAAAGAGATACAAACGGATTGGTAGTTAATAAGTCTTGTTTGTTATATAGATTGTGTAGGTCCAAACGATAAAGACAATAATTGGGAGGTTAATTACGTTATTTGTGTTGTGTCGCGTCGAGTCCTTTACCTTTTCTTGTCCTATGTTGGTCGTAGACCTCCTTTATGTCCTTGACATGTATAATTAATTGTTTTTATATGAAATGACCCACAATTGGTTCCCTGTGGGATCGACCTTGATTCACTATAGCTATACTACGATGGGCCTAGTCCTCTTGCTAGTATTGGTTTATTGTGGTCAAGTATTTTATTACTTGATCTACGTCATCAAGTTTTTGGCGCCGTTGCCGGGGAACCAACGGTCAATTTTATATATAAATAATTTTCTTATTCATGTTGAGTTTTCTGTTTTTAGAGTCTGCATTTTTGAGTCCCTCCAGTTTATGCGCTATGTGTAAAAATTCCGAATCTGGAGCAATTTGGTTTCGCTCAGCCGAGGCAGCCTCTCGTTTGCCGGCCGAGCCTGGTTCTATTTTCTGGGACTTTGCGTGTCTGTTTATCCCCGTATGTTTAAATCCGTAGGTCTGATAGCAGTATGGGAAACCATGTTAAAATCAGTCTACGGTCTGTTTTGTTTTTCTTCTGTTTGCAGAAACCAGGGAAGCAATAATGAGTCAAGATAATTTTTAGGGCGCTGAGAAAATAACCCAAGCAAACATGTGGAGCTACGAATCTAAGATGGGAAAAGCGATGGAAGCAATACCTTTAAAGCACCAAGATGGCTCGAAAAAATTTTAAAGGCTTAAATTCTTCGTGGTACAATGTTGAAGGCAAGGTACTACCTTTTTGCTTATGTTTTACTACCTTTTGGTTTTTTGAGCGTAAGTTAGCCTATACATGAACCATAGTATGAATCTTAGCCCGGAGTTGGTTTGTAAGATTAATTTTATTAGTGTCGAAGGTTTTTCCCATATCTTTCTCATCTAGAGGTGTAGGGAAACATGTAGTCGTTGAAAGGAAGCGGTGAAAAAGAGTTCCTCGTAGTTCTGTTAAAATCTCATTGACCTATGCATGAGATTGCTTCAGCCATGGGAGCAACAAATTGTGTAGTTTAAGCATTCACAATCTAAAGAAGACATTGAGTTTTGAGAGAACACAATCTTACGCTTTCGTTGAGTTTTATGGTGATGGCTTCTCGGTGAACCCACCTTAAAGCGAAGCGAGATTACGCTTTGGGTGACAATTTATAAATCACGTAATCGTAGTACATGGGTTCGAAATGGTCTAACCATGGTCGGGCGAGTTCAACCGAGCTTCAGCTCAATCGACTCCCCTCAACGTGTGATGTACGTTACAGTAGTTTGAAAAGACTCAAGATAGCCGATAAACCTTCGGGCTAAACGGGCTTATCTTGACGGATTGGCCTGAATCGTCACATATGTTCCAACGAATAAGACGGCGCGAGGCTTGACTACATAACCGACCTTATTCGGAGTACTTTGATTCATTGTTTCTTATTGTCAAGGCCAAAACCGTAATTAGTAACCGTAATTTTAACCGAGTTTCTTAGAATTCACTAATTCCTAAAACGAGAGCCGAGGTAAGAGCTTTGGATAAATGGTATGGATAAATGTCGTTTCTAGGTCTCACAACCAAGGAAGGGTATTAATCCATAGCAATGATGGGCCCACCTCTTATAGTGCTTAGAGGGTCAATATCTCGTGATCCAAGAATAATGACTGACAAGGATACTTTTTGGAAAGTCGAGCTGAGGACTTTAAACTCAGAACTACTTCTTTAAAACCCTTAGGATTTCTTTTTAGGATTTTAGGTTTTTCTTTATTTGAGTCCAATAAGAGTAACGTGACATATGTTGAGGTTTTTTTTTTTTGCCGTGTTCTGATGGCCATTGGGCTAAGGATGTGCCAAACTTTTTTTACTCAATATAGGCCACGTGAAATAGAGTTCCGTAGGAGAGTCAAAAAATTGCTAAAGAAAAGGAAATTTAGCAAACAACCTTAAGATGGAAGCATTAAGAGAGCTTGAGAATTATTGAAAATGTAACAGAGAATGATTGGTGTGAACAAGAACAATCTTGGTCAAATTCTAAAACTTTTTAGGTGATCCAAGTGAAAATCCAAAGTGATGTGCAATTCATTACGCAATTATCCTTCTCTTTCCCTTTACACTTTTTCACCTTCAAACTTTTCGATCCTCTCACCAATCGCCTGACAGTTCACATTTCTAACCATTCTTTCATCGCCTCTCTTTCTTTCCATCCGTTTTACCCTCCTTATGTGTATCTTTTTCTCAACCCATTATACTCTCTACCTCCATCTTGTTCACAAAATACCTTTGTGTTGCGGAATTCGAAATATTGCTAAGCTTTAATGATTATCTTTTATCATTTTGGTTTTCATGACCCTTTGATTTTCACACTTTTCCGTCTATTCCGGCATTTCTAGATGATAAGTTTTGTTCTACATTATCATACTGATCCGACCTTGTTGATGACGGTTATGACTTTTACGTGATACATTGGGTTATTAGTAATTGCGAGGAGTAGCTACATCTCACTAAGTTGTTGATATCAAATGCAAGCGAGAAGTTTCTGCGCTAAGTATCTAATTTTATCTTTATCCTATAGGTCGCATTGAATCATTATACCTTACCAAGTTTCTCTTTTATCTTTGGAATGAATACCTTTTGTTCAGTCAACCTCGTGTTTTCCCACATGGGGTACTGCTTTTTGATCTTTGTCTTCTCCACCCGGTTTTAAGAATATTTAGGCGGTGGAGGTTATAGATGATGAAGACTACCATCGTTAGTTGCTTGTTTATTTTTCTTTCTATTTAGTATATTTTCCTTTATATCGAGTCGTGTTATATAGAGTCTGTCTTTAGTCGTATTACTATTTCCCTCAATTCTTTCCTATGTAATGTGTTGGATAATTGTGCTTCATTTCATTATAATCATACGAATTGGGACCGTAAAAGGGAAACAAAATTCCTTCGGCACTTTCTGCTTATTCCCTTTTTATATGATTATTACTGTTTTCTGGACTAATCCTGTAACAAGTTTCGAGTGTTGTTTAAGATGTATGTTGCAGTGGTTATACTTTTTCCTTGCGATTGGTCACTGTATCTGTCTGTTCCGATTTTTCCGGAGTTCACCACGACTTGTTCCGCTCCCGCGCTTATCCAGAGCTAAGTTCCTATTTTTGCTCTTTATTGTTATACATTGAGGACAATGCATGGTTTAAGTGGGGGGTACGAGTCACTTAGCTCACTTAGCTTGCTCGAATAATGATCTATATATATATATATATCAAATAATATAATAAATGAGTAAAATTTTAACTTTTAAACTTAGAATCACATTTACTTTTGTGAAGTTCCCGAATATTGTATTTAATAAGGAAGGAACCATGTTTCATGAGTACGTGATCACTTTATACCGATATATTTCTAGTAAACTTAATGATATTCATATTGTATGTTGCGAGTAGTTATTTATTATTCAATCACTCAATAGATGAATCGACGAGTTACCGCGCAAATTATAATAACTAAAGAATTATGTGTACATTGCGTAAATGATTGGTTATGCTTACTTAGTGTCGATATTTATCGTCTGATGTATTCCTATCTTCTAACCACAAAAGCGGAGTAATAAGTTTGAGACTTACCTGTGTTTGACAATGCATTAAAACACTGGGCTTGTAGTAACATTACCAAAGTAGCCCCGCGCTTGTGGTAATATTCGATGCTATGCATGATCTAAGATAGGGGAATGCTCTAAAAAGTTTTCTTCATTGAGATTGATAGTATTTGAAAAATATGAAGATATGAAAAGAATACTCAACTCTTTAAGAGGCTTTGAGTAGTACTCGGTCTCCAAGTCCAAAAACCCTATAGATACGCTCTTGCTTATTGTTCTAGTGCTTTAACCATTGCGAGGCTTAAGAAGTGGGAATGCTGATGATGGTAGGTTGAGATTTCGAAGTCTGCATAAACTCTAATCTTGCTACATTTATATAAAACCAATGCACATGCACACATCACTTCGATTCATGACGAGTAGTGATTAATGGATATCTTATGAGCATAAATGATATGAGTTGATTCGAGTTTCTTGTGTTAGTATAATTTGACCATTGGAAAATGTTATTCTGGGGAATAACTTATTGATACTTTGATCGGGACGATCAAAGGCTAAGTGGGGGGTAGTTGATGACGGTCAAATTGTACCCATTATTCTATGATCTTTATCCCCGATTCTAGTTTAAAAGAGTTTTAATATAGTAATAATAGATCGTAATATGCTTAATTTACATATGCGTCGAGTTACGATTTGTTATTATGTATTTCGATGATTTATTGCATTATTTGGTATTACAAACCATATTTTATTTAATATATGCAGTGAGCTGATTGGATGGATTTCGGAGAAGATTCAAATGGATTGCGCAGGCAGTGCGAAGCTTCAATACAGAGAACAAGAGAAGCCCAAGCAGAAAAGTACACTCGGTCAACCGAGAGGCGCTCACTCGGTCGACCGAGCCCAGCTATTCGGTCGACCGAGCCACCCAAAAGCCCAAAGCAGAAGGTCCAAAGACGTTAGTAAGGCGGTTAGGGTTTAGTGATTTCGATTTTAAGTCGGTTTTCTAAGTCAATTTGAGGCCTCTATATAAACACTTTGTCATTAACAATATTAGCAATAAATGATTCAATAACAATTCATTCTTATACAATACAATAAGCTTTGAGAATAGAAGTGCATTGAAGATTTCTGGGGTTTTCAATATGTAAGCTCTTGTATATTTTCTTGTCTTTTTATTTTCCGTAATTAAGTTCTCCCAATTATAGTTTTATCGTTTGAGTTAATTGTTCATAGTTAGATGATGTAGATCTAGGCTATGACGTTAGGGAGGTGGCGATGCCTTGTCTATGAGGATCACATACCCTACGTCATCTACCTAGAGTCTATGTATGAATCTATGTTGTTTAATTACCGTGCATCTATGTTAATTTGTATAATTGCTTGACGAATTGCTATTTAATCCGTATTGTATGAGAAACGCTGAGAAGAGACGTTCAGGGATGTAATCTGGGGGAAAAAGACCATTCGGTCGACCGAGCCAACCTGTTCGGTCGACCGAGCCCTGTTTTCATCCGTTAAATAGCCACGTCTTTATGGTTAGGTTAACTTAATAGAATTTATTATCTCAGTAGGTATGGCTATGGTTACGTTACTCGCTTAGTTTAATTAAAACGTGTAAAAAGGAAATACCAATATAAAACTCTTAGGTAGGCTTATGAATTGCTCTTCACGGACGTTCAGCGTTATCTATGTAGGTTTATATTCGGGAATTGCATGCACCTGCTTATACGTACGTCGTAGATTAGCATGAGACTATAACTTGGTAATTAGCATGAGACTATAACTTGGTAATTGCTAGTTGGACGAGAGCTTGAGTAATCGCTTACGAAGTACGCCTAATCATAGGAATGTTGCCTAGACGAGGTGTATGATTAATATCGGCGTCCTTAGTGTCATAAGCGTGCAAGTTATATGAGATGGATACCCAAAAGGTGAAGTCACGTAATGTAGCACAGTGATCTAGCAACCTAACCGGTGCTAAGTCAAGTTTAAGAGGATGACTCCCGTAGCCAATTCAAAAGAGATACAAACGGATTGGTAGTTAATAAGTCTTGTTTGTTATATAGATTGTGTAGGTCCAAATGATAAAGATTATAATTGGGAGGTTAATTACGTTATTTGTGTTGTGTCGCGTCGAGTCCTTTACCTTTTCTTGTCCTATGTTGGTCGTAGACCGCCTTTATGTCCTTGACATGTATAATTAATTGTTTATATATGAAATGACCCACAATTGGTTCCCTGTGGGATCGACCTTGATTCACTATAGCTATACTACGATGGGCCTAGTCCTCTTGCTAGTATTGGTTTATGGTGGTCAAGTATTTTATTACTTGATCTACGTCATCATCACACGCTGATGAAAACCTTTGGTGACCAACCGAGCTTTATGACGCTCAAAACTGCCATCAACATGATGCTTCGTGCGGTAGACCAACCGTGTCCCACTCCTATGTCTGCTTCCATCATTTACAATATGGTATCAGAGCTAGGTCTCCCCTCTCTCAAAAACATTATGCCAAATTCAATCTAGCCTTCTCCTACAAAAACAACAAAAACAAAAAAAACCCTAGCACCTCATTCTTCTTCGTTCAGTCTTCTCTTCCAAACGTAGCCATGTCCGGCGTGACTGATTCAGCCGCCACCACCACCGCAACATCTTCTTCTTCTCAATACCCCTCTTTCACTCCTTCTTCCTCAATTCACATCTCTAAACTTACCTGGAATAACTATCAACTTTGGCGGTCTCAAATCCTTCTATACCTTAAAGGTCAAGGTGTTTATGGCTACATTGACGAGACGATTCCTCCACCGGCTGCAACCATCACAACCTCCACCGACGCTGTCTCTACCAATCCTGATTACGCTGAATGGAGCAAAAACGATAATCTAATACTCAGCACGATTACATCCTCTTTATCTGACGATGTTTTAATGCAGATTTATACATCATCATCGTCAGCTGCTATCTGGAAATCCCTTCAAGAATCCTTCGCTTCAGCCAGCCGATCCAAGTTGGTACAGTTGCGATCCGAGCTTGCCTTCACTCGAAAACAGGACTCTTCGGCTGCAGATTATTATTTCAAACTAAAAAGGATTGCCGACGATCTAGCCCTCGCCGGCCACCTGCTCTCCGACGATGATTTTTTTGCCTATTTACTTGCAGGGCTTGGTCAGGATTAAGATGCCCTCGTCACCATTCTTGGATCGTGCTCCTCTGTTACTATTGAAGAAGTCTACTCACAGTTGCTCACCGCCGAGTCTCGGCTCAACCAACATCGACCTGTTCCAACCCCGGCACCCCCATCCAACTCTATCACCGCTGCTGCAAATTTCACCTCCACGTCTGGCCAAAATCAGTCTTCCCACGGATGTGGTTCGAACAACCATCGAGGATGGGGGCGAGGCTGAGGTCGTGGTGGTTCTCGTCACCCTTCCAACACATATTCATCACCAACTTGTCAAATTTGCAAATGATTTTGGTCACAATCAGAGCCTGTTATTACCTTACACCCTCAGCAGACCTCACCCTCCCACCGTCCACCCCAACCCGAGACCCTCCACCCCATGCATATTACAATTACACGTAAGCCTACCCGTCCTCACCCACTTCCGATTGGATACCGGACACCGGCGCCACCCACCATATGACCAATGATCTCCAAAACCTCAATCTATCCTATGAACCATACGAGGGCCCTAACAAAGTTCATGTTGGAGATGGTACAGGTTTTCAAATCTCTCATCTTGGTCGATGTTGGTTTTCAACCAACATCGACCTGTTCCAACCCCGGCACCCCCATCCAACTCTATCACCGCTGCTGCAAATTTCACCTCCACGTCTGGCCAAAATCAGTCTTCCCACGGATGTGGTTCGAACAACTATCGAGGATGGGGGCGAGGCTAAGGTCGTGGTGGTTCTCGTCACCCTTCCAACACATATTCATCACCAACTTGTCAAATTTGCAACAGTTTTGGTCACAATGCTGTAGCCTATTATTACCGCTACACCCCTCAGCAGCCTCACCCTCCCACCGTCCACCCCCCAACCCGAGACCCCCTCCACCCCATGCATATTACAATTACACGTAAGCCTACCTGTCCTCACCCACTTCCGATTGGATACCGGACACCGGCGCCACCCACCATATGACCAATGATCTCCAAAACCTCAATCTATCCTATGAACCATACGAGGGCCCTAACAAAGTTCATGTTGGAGATGGTACAGGTTTTCAAATCTCTCATCTTGGCTCTTCCTCTATTTCTTCGCCTACTCATACTTATCTTTTACATAATGTTTTAGTTACTCCCTCCCTTACTCAAAACTTACTTTCAGTTCATCAATTTGCTCATGATAATTCTGTTTACTTTGAGTTTCATAATAATTATTTCCTTGTGAATGACTACTCGGGCCACGTCCATCATAGAGGATTTGTCAAAGACGGTCTCTACCGCTTCTCTCCCACTCTCCGCAATACTCCAGTTCAAGCTCTTGCCGCCACCTCTAGCTCTTCCTCCACCTAGAACCAATGTTTAGGACACTGTTCCTTTCTTGTTCTTCATTAAGTCTTAGGTCGTTTATCTATTAGTTTGTCCAATAAAGCACCCTCGGTTATGTGTGCACCGTGTTAGCTCGCTAAGAGTCACCGTCAAACTTTATATGTGTCTGAATTTACTTCTTCTGCACCACTTGATTTGATTTACTCTGATGTTTGGGGTCCATGTACTGAATCTTCTATTTATGGTTCCCGCTACTATGTTAGTTTTATGGATGATTTTACAAAAAAATTATGGATTTTTCCCCTAAAGCATAAATCTGATGTTGAATCTGTGTTTCGTGACTACCTCCCTATGATTTAGCGGCAATTTAACATAAAACTTAAAAGTTTGCAAACCGACTAGGGTGGCGAATATCGCCATCTCACTCACTATCTCACCTCTCTCGTTATCATCCACCGTCGCTCTTGTCCACACACTCACGAACAAGCTGGCACCATCGAAAGGCGTCACCGCCAAATCGTCGAAGTCGGACTCACCCTTCTCGCACAGTCCAATCTTCCTCTCACTTACTGGGAGGATATCTTTGTCACCGCTGTCTACATAATCAATCATCTACCCACCCGAGTCTTGCATGGAAAATCTCCATTTGAGATGGTCTATGGACGCGTGCCTGATTATTCCTTCCTGAAAGTCTTTGGTTGTGCCTGTTGGCCTCATCTCCGTCTGTACAATCATCATAAAACTGACTTTCGTTCCAAATCGTGCGTTTTCCTTGGCTACAGTCCTCACCACCACAGCTACAAATGCCTTGATCTCTCATCCGGTCGCGTTTACATCGCTCATCACGTCGTCTTTGATGAAACCACCTTTCCTTACACTCTCTCAAACACACTATCTCTGAGGGTTTATTTCTTTCTCGTCACTCACCTCCTCTGCTGCAAGCATATACAGATTCAGACTGGGCTGCCGACACAGATAATCGTCGCTCCGTCGGTGCCTATTGAGTCTTTCTCGGCAGCAATCTCATTAGTTGGCGCTCCAAACAACACCTTACCGTCTCCAAGAGTAGTACGGAAGCCGAATATAAGACACTTTCAAATACCGCTGCTGAAGTTCAATGGTTGTGTAGCCTCTTAAACGAAATGCAAATTCCTCTTCCCTCCCCGCCGACTTTATGGTGTGACAATATTTGGGCCACCTACCTTGCCCACAATCCGGTCTTCCATGCCCGCACTAAGCACATTGAAATTGAATTTCACCATGTCTTTGAACTAGTTGCCTCCAAGCGTCTCTCCATCTCGTTTCTTAGTTCGAAGGATCAGCTCGCCGATATTCTCACGAAGCCACTTGCCCGTCCTCGCTTCGACTTACTCAAGACCAATCTCCGTGTTCAGCCTCTTCCCACGGGATTGCGGGGGCGTGTTGAAGATATTATAGATAAGGATTAATTTATTTAAATATTTGTATTTTATATTTTGGTATTTACCATTTACTTGTTGGCCAAGCCATATGTGGCTATATATATCTCGATGTAAACCCATTGCAATTCAATGGAAAATATCTAATTCACTTTACAATATACATGTATTTTGCGAATTAATTAATCATACTATTATATTTGTTAATAAGAATATTCCAGATGCCAATTTATGCTATATGGGGCGCAAGTTTTAGTGTATAAGATACACTTGGATAGTGCAAATTAATTATTATTATCAAATATTAATATTATATATTAATGTGTATAGATTTTCACACATGTGTAAATTGATTTATGGTAATATGATAAAGATAATCAATATTAGATATTGACAATATCTTGGAAATATTTAATATGAATTATTAAATTAAATGAGATAAATCAATCAAAGATACATTCTTTATTTTAATAGGAAAATGTTTTCATTCTCCTCAATCCATTAGAAAGTTTCTCCCAATCAGATTGGGACTACATTGGGGTGCCACCTTCATTATAAATAGGAGGTGGGTGTCAAGCTCTTTTGTATCATCACAATTCCAAGAGTTAATAATTCTTGTATAAAATAAGAGAGCTTTCTAGAGAGAGAGAAAAGGCTGGTCTAACAACCAAGTTTTTCTAGTAGCAATCCAATGGTGGATTCCGGCGGGTTTTTCGTGTGGACTAAGGGTAGAGGCCGAACACTTGGGCGGCTTCGTGCAGAAACTACAACCGTAGACAAAGCGACGATCTATTTTAGATCATCCAAGGTATTCTCTTAGTCTACTTCCTTTATGCTTGTTGCTTAAACGAAGTCGATCCTGGTTAAAAGGAAATAAATTTTTTAAATTCCGCTGCGTTCCCGCGTAGATTTCCTTACACAATGTTGGTAATTATCAGCTCCTTTCAGTAAAGGCTGAACCAACACTAAACTAGGATTGTCATGATTATTAGTTGCAGCAGCAGCTGGAGGAATTACTTGATCCGCATTCAATCAAGAATTTGAGTAAGAACATAATCATAAAATGAAATTCAAAGTGCTAATGCGGAATTTAGCTTTGCTACCATGTTAAAATCGAAAAAGAACGAACTGAAAACGTTAATGAATCCTTAGTTAATTGAATCAAGAAGGATTGATGAGCTTCATCTTGAAGAAGATGAAGATAACTGTTTTTGAATATTGGAAAAGGCGGGAAAACGGATGCTTAATGATTTACAACAATTGACAGTACATGAAGTTAATTCGAAGTTCTAATTGTAGTTTGGCATCTC
The DNA here is from genome assembly GCA_026214975.1 of Gentiana macrophylla. Classification (NCBI taxonomy): domain Eukaryota; kingdom Viridiplantae; phylum Streptophyta; class Magnoliopsida; order Gentianales; family Gentianaceae; genus Gentiana; species Gentiana macrophylla. The sequence continues at coordinate 91,887,257 of CM047817.1, forward strand.
CAATTCCTATTTACAACAGCAGGAGCATGGCCAATTGATTGTTGTAATTAACTAACCAACTCCTTGTTCTATGTGTTTGATAAAATACCCCAAAGAGCAAAAAGCTACCTTTCCTCCTTTAATCCTCAACAGTTGGGCTTGTATTTTCTTGTGTCTTATCTACGTAAAGTGTATATCATAAATGTATCACGCGATATGTTTAAAGATCATCAACTTATATTTATATATTATGACTTGATTGACTAATTCACTAGTCAATCATATGATACTTCAAAAAGCTAGCACAAAAGAATTTCTCATTGTATTATGGGCACTGATACATCCACTACACATAGTGTGTAGTGGAGAAATATCACACACATCTTATCCACACATTTGAAGTAGTGTACTTTAATATGTGGATACGATGTGTGTAGTGTATGTCCACTATATAATACATAGTGTGTATTGGATATTAGGGACGGACCCATCATAGAGGAGGGGATGAATGGCCCCCACTCAAATTTTGGTGTGAAATTACTTGTATACCCCTCCAATAATATTAAATACCTGTGTATGTACTATTTTCCTACATTTCTAAACCCATGAGGCTTAGCCATCACAGGCTAGACTTTAACTATACAAACATGTAACTAGAAATCATTAGAATTCGAAATACCGGCTTAATCAACGACCACATGAGTTAAGTACCCAAGAGATGAAAACATACAGACAATATAACTTCTTGAACGGGCGAAAAATCTGGCAATATCATGTATGAACTGTGAAATAACATTGCATACACATTTTCTTCAGTTAAATTGCTCTGATGGGAGGTACTTCGGTTGGTTCCTCTGGGAGAATGGTTCGATTCGACGAGGCCGACGGAGAGTCAATTTGATTGCGGAGAGGATGGCTTCCCGTCTAATGTGGATTTCATGTAGTTCACTAGTTAAGGGCACCTTAAAGTTTCTTTTTTCTTTTTTCAGTAGACATAGCTCACATGATATTGCATAATTCTTGACCTGGACACTGAAGAATTAGACTTTGATCCTTATGGTGCAATGAATACTCCACTTTATCAAACAGCTACTTTCAAACACTTGTAGCTCAATTGGTATAGTGTCTAAGTACTAACCATGGGGTTAAGAGTTCGAATTCAGCTGCTACATCCTTTTTTTTGTTTGTTTTTTATCTATTGTTTGTAATTTATGTTTTTTTTTCCCTTTCTAGTGTTTAATATTTTTGTTTTTCCTTTTTTCTTATTAACATTTGTGAATTTTTCGAGAAAAATTTCCGCTACATATTTCAGTGAGAATTCGGCCCCCACTGAAAAAAATTCTGGATCCATCACTGTTGGATATATCTTATATATATTTGTAGTGTTGTGGAAAAAAAAAAGGATGATATAGTTTATAGGGGATTATTATGTGTACTCCACATGTTCTATCGGTACACACTTATCGGTGTACTACACTGTTTTTACACAACCGGTCTTGTGAAACACGGATCTGAGTCATAAATACCGACTTTCCCAAAGCCGATTCTCACAATACATCTAAGAAAAGTCAGTTTCTGATTCCAGAATTGATTTTCACATGATCAATTCTATTTTGATACACAGGAAGTGTGGTGCACCGATAGAGTCGCCATGGTGCAAATAAATGCACCCTAATTTAAACACAATACGAGGAGAATTTCACATGGACGCCGATTAATAGTAAACTAGTTAAGTTATCTTTACGAAGTCCGATCACCCAAATTGTTACTCGAATCTACTATTGACGATTTCAGCCATCGTCGTCGATTAAATATTTTTGTTTTATTCTAATTTAATTTTCTTGTTAAAAATTTATGGTCCAATCCGTACAGTTTAAGTAACTTTTCATTTTATGGGATGATCTAAATGAGAAAAATTACACAATCTTTATCTTAATTATTGAGAAGTTGATACATATACACACAATCACACTTGTTGTGATATGTGTTCATTAAATTTGATAATCATTGACCATCGTTAATAATTACCATCTCTCTATAAAAAATTAAGCTGGTCGGCAGAGAGACCATTAACACGTCCCTCAGGTGTACATGGGCGTATTGCCTATTTATATAATAGCTTCTAACACACGTCCCATAAAGGTTGGTTTATTATACTTTTTCTTTTAGAGAGGGCAACCATTTGAAACAATATTTTTTTTTTGGGACTGTGTTTGGAGTGAAGTTTGAACTCAAGATATTACATTCGATGCCACGTTAAACTATCATCATGCCCAAAGGCAATGTTATAATTTGATAGAAAATAAACATTTTAAACATTTTAACACCCTTCTGTGAAAATGTTCTTGAAAGGGATGGAATTCCAACTGAATCCATTTATACGTATGAACACAGCCCACTTCACAGTAATAGTACAATAATTGTTTGCCAACTCGATATAACACTTTATTCAATCGGCTTTGAGCATACCCACAACTTTTTTTTTTTCAATAAGGCTTTCCCATTATTTAGGAGCAAAAGGCAGCCCCAATATGTTTTACTTTATTTAATTCCCCACGTACTAAAACATGTCTCGTGCCGAATTCAGAAAAACTTACATAGATTCATATATATATATATATATATATATATATATATATATATATATATATATATATATATATGTATACTAGTTAATGTGAGCGTCTGCAAAGACTAAGAAATTTCTAACATAAATCGTTAACAACAATAATACCAAAAAAATAGATCCAGGGACGGACGCAGGATCCCGGATAAGGGGGGCGATACTATGGGTGTTAACACAACAAATTTAGACAGTGTGCCTTCAGACACAACAACAGCACCAGAAATGCAAACAGATCGAGCAGGAGATATAAGGATGGACTCTTGGAGAGATAAGGTTGAAATTCAAACAATTAACTGAGTTGGAGTGTGTGAAAGTGATAAGATTATCTAGGAGCTACAAATTCAAAAGATAAAATCGGGTTTATCTCAAATAAAAGAAGGCAGAAACAGCAGGACACTACCTTTATCCTCAGCAACAGCAGCAACAACATTTTTGAGTTCAGTCCACGTTTGAATTAAGTCCTTTGTAAATGAATTGGCTTTATCTTTATCTGTATGAATTTCAGAATAAATATTAGAGATAAAACTAGGGTTTATGAGTAGTATAAATTGAGGTCCCTTGTAATCAGTTGAATACATGAAAAATAAAACTTATCTTCCGTTTTTTGCCTTTGTTCCATTGCTTCTCCTTCGCACTTGTTTTCTTTCATTGTATCAGAGAAAGAAACTGTGTAATCAACAGAAACGAAAATCACAAATCAAACACACACACAAATTCCAGTACAAGCACAACCACAAAAACACATCAGTATACATCCACTTCAAACTATTCAAACACAACAGACACAAAAACTCAAGCCAATCTGCAGATCAAACAGCCATACAAACAGAAGATCAAACAAAACAACAAGTCACGAACAACAACAACCAAATGACAACATTATCACTCAATGTCAGCAGCTTCATCACACTCAAACTCACTCAAAGAAACTACCCACTATGGAGGGAACAAGCACTTGCACTAGATGAAAGCCGGGACCTCACCTGGACATCTCACAAAAGATTCACCAAAGACCGGATCAAGACACAAAAAGTACCAATGCAGAAGGAACAGAAGAGACAATCCCAAATCCTGAATATGCAAAATGGAAGAAATCAGATAGGCTTCTTAGAGGGTGGCTAATAGGATCACTATCAGAAGAGTCACTAGGCCTTGTAATAGGCCTAGACACTACAGCAGATGTATGGAAAGCACTGAAAGATGCCTATGCACAGGACTCACAGGAGAGAGAATTTACACTCAAGCAGCAACTGATCTACCTAAAGAAAGATGAGGGCAAAACCATATCAGATCATATCAGAGACTTCAAGGAGCTATGTGACAGCCTTGCTGCTATAGGCAAGCCTGTCCAAGATTCTGAAAAAGTATATTTTCTCTTTACAAGCTTGGGACCCAATTATGAAACTTTCACCACCACAATGCTCAAACCACCAAGACCCACATACACTGAGTTAGTATCTCATCTAGAAAGCCTAGATCAATGGAGAAACTGGTTCTCCACAAGCCTAAACATCTCTTACCATCAGTCCACATCACAGATGGCCTTCTACGGCCAAAACCAGTCCAGGACCCCACCACCAGGCTTCAAGGGACCAGCAACTCAAGATAGCAGGTTTGTGTCCTCTGGAAGGGGATTTCAGGCTCAACAACCAAGAAACAGCTCCACAGATGGCATGACACAGAGGAAACCACCACCACCAGGTCAAAGAAGGATGACAAATGCAGAGAGGGAAATGTACCAAAAAGAAAAGTGTCGATCTTGTGGTGTCATGGGACACATTGCCAAAATTTCTTGGTGGAGTGCAGAGAAGATCAACCAAACACCGAACTACCTCGGGCATTGGTCGGGTGACTCACCCTAGACAACACCATTGCAGATACTGAGTGGATTGTGGACAACGGGGCATCACACCACATGATCGGTAAGTCGCACACGCCGCACAACATTAACAAACCACTAGGGTCAGATGTCATAATTATTGGAAATGGCTCTACACTGCCTGTCACGTGCACTGGCCAAGCAAGCCCAAAACAGACACACAACACTATTCCACTAAAAGATGTCTTACTTGTCCAACAATTAACTAAAAATTTACTTTCGAAGAAGTCAACTTACTACTGAGATGAACCTATAACTTGTGAATTTACTAATAGTGATGTGTTTGTTAAGGACCAAGCAAATGCAGATGATTTCGACAACAGGGAGAAGAAGGGGTGATTTGTATGTACTACAGAACACCCCTGAATTGCATTTCTCAAACAGATTCAGGGCAGGCACCAGTGAGCTATGGCATCAAAGGTTGGGACACACTCAGATGGCCTTTGCTCAGACTTAAAGAATAAAGGTTTTATTGATGTTCTAGGGCAAATAAAAGCAGCCACATTTGTGAGAGTCGTCAATTAGGCAAACTCAGTAGGCTTCTTTTTTTTTATTCAGAACATGTTACTTCATTTCCTTTTGAAATAATTCATTGTCACTTATGGGGACCAGCACCCATTAAATCTATTAGAGGTTTCTCTTATTATGCCTGTTTTGTTGATGACTACACTAAGTTTTGTTGGTTTGTGCCTTTATCTTTTAAGTTTGATTTCTACACTGCTTACTTGAATTTTGAGAGCTATGTAAAAAGACAATTTGACAGGGACATTAAAATCTTCCACTCAAACTGTGGCACAGAATTTGTGAATAGCAGAATTTCTACTCACTTCCAACAGACTGGTATAATCCACCAACTGTCATGTCCACACACACCACAACAAACTGGCATGGTGGAAAGGAGACATAGGACAATTAGGGAACTAGGTATGACTATGCTCTTTCATAGCAAATTGCCCCTATACCTGTGGACAGAGGCTTTTGCCACTGCTGTCTGCCTAATGAACAGACTGCAAACATCATCTCTTCATAATGAGACACCCTATCACAAACTCTATCAGAGGGACCCCAACTAAATTGTCCTTAGATTTTTTGTCACTAGATGCTATCCATATACTTGGGACGCTAAAGCCAACAAATTTGACCCCAAGATCGTTCCCTATGTTTTTATTGGTTACAGTATACAACACAAGGGATACAAGTGCTAATACCCACAAACCAGAAAGATTCTCATCTCTAGACATGTGGTCTTTGATGAGACACTCTTCTCTTACAAGCAACAGCACACCCTTATTGAGCCACCTTAATCCTACACTATGAGTATTTTTGAAGACTGGACCATACCATCTACCCCACCAGAACATCATCCTCCAGACTTCTCAACCACGTCCTCAGGCCTGCCTACCCTTCCAGATATACCCATCCCAGACTTCACCACTGACCAATCCATCCCTCACACTGACAGTGCCCCAAACTCAGACACACCACCTTCTCCTGAACCACAATCTCCACATCCACCTACTCTGCAGACACATTCACCAACCCCAGATCCTCTTATTTGACTCGGCTTCAGATCCGGAAGTCCCTCCTCTTCACCAAGTGCCATCTCGAGATCCGGAGACACACCACAGACCTCCACCGGATCCACCCTATGGTTACCAGGCCTCTGATGACGGTCAAATTATACCCATAAAGGTCATCAACATTGTCCTTAAATCGATATTAATAATATATATTTTATATTAAATCACATGTTTATATTGATTATTTAGTGTTGTGTGATTTATAAGATATAATTTGGTATTTATCCGTTTTTATTATTTAAATATGATTTACTTTGGGATAAATATTTATTTTGTAGATTGCAATTAATCGGAAGATATCTATTATCGGAGGAAGTAAATCTCAAAGGAAATTAAAGCAGAATCGGATTGCATTGAAGATAAATACCGGAGCAGCACGAAACGTGGAGTAAGGAACAAGAAAAGCCAGCGAGCCGATCAGAGATCAGTGAACTCGCTAGCAGCGAGCCCCTGATTCGCTGGGGGCGAGATCACCAAAAATCGAGGATCGGCCGGGAGTTATCTCAAATTGTTTTGATATTTTGAAATATATCTTTAAATCGGCTTGAACCCCTATAAAAAGAAATGCATTTAATTTCATTTGAGACACAATATATATCTGATCTAGAAACACAATATTACAATACTTTTAGTTTATCAATATAGTTCTTCTTATTTTATATTATGTTTCTTCATCACGGAGGCGATGGATATATCGATTAGAGAATACATTGAAGGATCGGAGGACCTTCCGTCTACGAGGGTAATGTCTATCCAAATATGTCATTTTTATTCATAGATCTATTTTATTTCGTTATGGAGTAGTCGTTTGTGTATTGATTTCGTGATGTAGTTAATTAACAAACCCATATTCATGTAGATCTAAGCCGTACGAAGGCATTTTACGAGTAAATTCTAGAGTCACCGGTCTAGATCTACCACGGTCTATATGGTTAGATCTAGCCATCAAGATTCTAGTAATTTTCTGTGAACGACTTCGGCTTCGTCGTGCTTTCTGTTTTTCATATAAACATTTAATAGATCTGGCCAATTTGTTACATCGTTCTCGTAAATTAATATGATATATTGTGAAAATTGTCATGTTGCTAGGACATTAGTTAGCCGATCGTTTAGGAGGTGTGCCAACCCGTCAACGGTGGTTGCCTAGACGAGATGATGGTTTTAGATCGGCATCCCTAATTTAGTATAGCATGCTTGTTATATTATGTTATATCCTATCCAAGGAAGGATTCGTAATTAAGCATACGGATCTTCTATACGTTCACGAATTAGATCCAGTTTAGGGGATGGCTCCCGTAGCCAGAATATAATCAACCTTAATGTCTTTTCTATCTCGGCTTAGATTTACATGTATGGGGGAGTAATTACTACTAGCGTAATCAATACCGTTTGTTAGAGTCCTATAATACCATAAAAATAAGTGTTTAGTGTCTTGTGTCGTATTGTTAGTCTTTGTTTTTTCTATCGTGTCAACCTTCATCTCTACGTTATAGTTGGTCGTAGACCGCCCTTTAAGCTATTTTTTGTTTAATAACGTTGTACTTGTTTAAGCCGAGTCTCTGTGGGATCGACCTCGACTCTATCTAGCTATGCTACGATTGAACCTAGTTCTCTTGCTAGTTGGTTATTTAGGTATCGAGTATTTTATTACTTGGACCGCACATCAAGTTTTTGGCACCGTTGCCCTGGACTCGTGTCATTAAATAAAGTATAGCTTATTTTATTAAAAGTAGATTCGTAAATAGTGTAAATAGTGCCTATTTAATTAGTTTTTATAACATAGAATTAACCTGTAAGAGTCGTAAAACAAATGCAGGCGATTCCCAAAATCAAGCGAGGCTCATTGGCAATGAAATGGCATTCATTTGAGGAGCCGACCGCTTTTTCTGGGCAATTTATGTTCTGTTTTGTTTTACACAGTTTCTGCTTTGTGTTTTTGTATTTTTCGTATTTTTAGAGTCTGTTTTAGTTTAGTTTTTATTTATTGAGTCTAGTTAAAGGATTAACCTTTAAAGTTTCTAATTGTTTATTGTTTTTGTTATTTTTATTTTTGTCTATTTTAGAGTCTCGCCAAAGGCAGTAGACTTGGGGTATTTAAATTGTTTATTGTTGTTTTTGTCTTGCAAATTAAGAAAAAACAAACAAACAAACAAACAAACAAGCTACCCGGATTTCTAAGGATCCAAACGAAGAGCAAGGCGAGGAAAAATCTACAGGAGCACATCAATCTGACTCAGACATGGAAGCATTACTGAATAACGCCAGCCAGGTAAAGGGAAATAATTTTAATAATGCAAATTTTGTTAACCAAGTTGTGGCTGCATGGGAAAGGCGTACTTTGCAAAGCTATGCAACGCCTACCATTGAACAATTCATTCCTCGCTATCGTAGTGCACGAAAATCTTTGTTGAAGTTTATCACCCGAAACCTAATGTCATTCAAATGGTGACAAACTATTCCACTTTTCATGGTATCCTAAATGAAGATCCTGGCATTCACGTGATGAATTTCTTAGAGATCGTTAGTACCGTGAAGCCAGAACTGGTTCCTGAGGATGACATTAAGCTAAAACTTTTCCCTTTCACTTTGAAAGATAAAGCTAAGCAATGGCTTTTCTCTTTAGAGGGTAGATCAATCACGACTGGGAGGAGCTGGCTGCAAAAGTTCATAAATAAGTACTTTCCTTTTAGAAAGACCTTTAAGTTACGCCAAGATATCTTGGGGTTCAAGCGACAACACTGGGAGAGTTTTGATCAAGCTTGGGAACGTTTTAAGGAGTCCATGAGGAAGTGCCCCCATCATGATATCCCTCTATGGTTTTTAATGCAAACCTTTTACCATGGATTGAGAGATACGGAGAAGATAAGAGTATATGCCTCCAGCAATGGAGCGTTTGTTCTTTTATCTCCTGAGGAGGCATGAGGAAAGATGGAGCAAATAGCAATGAACAGCCAATGGGGAGGTGGTTAAATAGCAACTGTGAAGATGGCCGATAATTTATTTGAGTAGGATGTATCGCATAAGATCTTGCATACTCTATTGCTCATAAATGATAAGTTGGATGGTATGCATGAGAGGATTCAACGAGTAGAGACTGAAAAAGGGACGGAAACGACTAGGCCATTAAAGAATGCGGGTACTAAAGAAGCCAATTACATTGGGAGACAGGGTAATCACTATGACGGTTACAAACCAAATCATGACCAACCTGAATTCCGATAGAGTGATCCGAATGAAGGGGTAAAACCACACAACACTTATGTACCTCAGCAAGCTCAAACTTACGGTTGGGAAGTTGCACTTGAAAAGATGAGTAGCACAATGTCCGACACTGTGACTCAATTAGCAGAATCCATTACTGACTTGGCTACAAACTTTCACCAATACTGTCAAAATAATGATGCCAAAGTCACCAACCAAGAAGCCTTAGTCCGGAATCTCTCTCATTAAATAGGACAATTAGCTGAACAACTGTCAACTAGACCTCCTGGGGGATTCCCCAACAACACTGATAGGAACCCTAGGGATGTGAATGCGATAATGACTAGAATTGGAAAGGATCTTACCCCACCGATCCCAAAGAACAAGGAAAATCTAGAAGATGTTAGGGATGATGATAAAGATCCTGAGGAGGCATTTACACCCTTTGGAACTGAAGAAACATGCTTAGAAAAGCCCCCCGACGAGCAATTATCCTCCAATTTAGGGAATAGTGATTGCGCCGCAGTATCTTCGCAAGGTGAGGTTGTTAAGGATGAGAAGAAACAACCATGGTTTAAAGATTATGTGAATTATTTATCCGGGAGATATTTGCCACCAGGACTGAACCAGCAGCAAAAGAAGAAGTTCTCTGCGGACCTCAAACACTATTACTGGGATGAACCCTATCTTTTTAAGCGTTGCTCAGACAACATCTTTAGAAGATGTGTTCCTGAGAGTGAATTCCTCGAGATACTTAAACATTTCCATACTTATGAAGCAGGAGGACACTATGGAGGGGACAAGACTGCCGATAAAGTTCTCCAATGTGATTTTTACTGGCCCAATCTTTACAAAACTGCGCACGAATATGCTAGATCCTGTCATTCATGCCAAATGACGGGCAATATCTCGAGGAGACATGAAATGCCACTGAGGAGTATCCTAGAACCAGAACTCTTTGATGTATGGGGAATTGATTTTGTGGTACCTTTCACTTCGTCTGTTTCAAACCGCTATATTTTGGCGGCAGTCGACTATGTGTCTAAATGGGTTGAGGCTATTGCTTCACCTACCAATGATGCAAAGGTTGTACTGCGGTTTTTAAAGAAAAATATCTCACACGGTTTGGAATCCCTCGTGTCATCATTAGTGATAATGGGAGCCATTTCTGTAATAAGCCGTTTGAGAAGTTAATGGCCAAGTACGGGGTGAGACATAAGTTAGCTACCGCTTATCATCCTCAAACAAGTGGTCAAGTTGAGGTCACGAACCGAGATATTAAGCGCATCCTGGAACAAACTGTGAACCCAACAAGGAATGACGCTTTATGGGCTTATCGGACTGCGTATAAGACTTCCATAGGTATGTCCCCGTACCAGATGTTTTTTGGAAAAGCGTGTCATCTACCGGTTGAACTTGAGCACCGTGCCTTATGGGCTACTCGTACGTTGAATTTAGATGAAAGTTTAGCCGGAGAAAAGAGATTGTTGGAATTAACTCGCCTAGAAGAGTTTCGCATTGAAGCTTACGAGAATGCTCGGATTTATAAAGAGCGCACTAAGAGATTTCATGATAAAAAGATCCTTGACCGCACCTTTAAGGTGGGTGATATGGTTCTTGTTTACAATTCGCGCTTGAAACTTTTCCCGGGAAAGTTAAAATCAAGATGGTTTGGTCCTTATAAAGTGAGTAAAGTATTTCCTTCCGGAGCTGCAGAGGTAAGTCACCTAGATGATCGAAAAACTTTTATGGTCAATGGTCACCGATTAAAGCATTACCTCGGGAATCATTTTGATAGAGAGGAAGAAGTACTTACTCTAGGAAATCCTAGTTACAACTAGACCATCATGTGAGTACAGTCGAGCTAACGACTATAACCATAGAACTATTTCTTAAAACTATATTTTTGAATTGTTTTTGCTTTTAATGAAGTAGCATGAGACTGTTAAGGTTTTTTTCATCTCGCCATGTTCCGAGTCTCAGTTCGGAATAAACGTGGTTTTTTCCTTGATAGCCGCCATGTGAGTTTTGTAGTTTTAACTATTTGGTTTTCATTGTCATTGGTTGTATGATATAAAGTGGCTTAATTTGTTTTTGGATATGCTATATCTAATTACTGCCACGTTATTTTATAACTTCCATTGACATGTTATTAACGGTTTCTTGGAGTTTCTGTTTGGTTTGCTTAAACAGGTTTTCGTTTGCTTCTCCACGACGTGCTTGGACTACTACTATATTCTGCATTTGCTTGAGAGCCATTTCCAGAGCTAAGTCTTTTTCTTAAATTCTCCTCTTTCTTTGTCATTGGGGACAATGCCAAGTTTAAGTGGGGGGTAGGAGACTTAGCTATGATGTGTTATAATTGAAAATTGAATGAAACGGTGAAAAGTGAAAAAATTGAACAAATGCCAAATTAAGTATCTCGTACCCTTAGAATTGTGAGTTCTTAAACATGGAATTTATAGGAAAAGAACCAAGTTGCATGAGTACGTGATTATTTTATACTTATGTGAATGTAAATTTAAGGATATTCATGCCGACTGTTGCAAGTAGTTGTTTATTATTCGATTACTCAATTTGAATCGACGTATACCGCACGAATTATAATAACTAGACGAATTATGTGTACATTGCGTAGATGATTGGTTATGCATACTTAGTGTCGATATTTATCTGCTGATGTATTCTTAACTTCTAGCCATCAAAAAGGAGTAATAAGCTTGAGAATTATCTGTGTTTTGACAATGCGTTAAACACTGGGCTTGTAGTAACAATACCAAAGTAGCCCCGCGCTTGTGGTAATATTCAATGCATATGACTAATCCGTGAGAGGGGGATTCTTGCAATGCATACTTTACTTTTAAACCAAGTTTCTTTCTTGAGAGGTGTTAATGCTTGAAATTATGAAAATGAGAAGAAATTCAACTTTTTAAGAGGCTTTGAGTATTTTCTCGGTCTCCGAGTCCAAAAACCTTTTGGATAACGCTCTTGCTTATTGCACCATGTCTTTACCCATTGCGAGGCTTAAGAAGTGGGAATGCTGATGTTGGTAGGTTAAGTCTGCGAAGTTAGCATAAACTTTAATCTTGCCACGAATATATAAAACTGAATGCACATGCACACATCACTTCGATTCGAATAATGGATACCTTATGAGCATGAATGGTATGAGTTGACTAGAGTTTCTTGTGTAAGTATGATTTGACCATGGAAAATGTTGTCTTGGGGAATGACTTATTGATGCTTTGTTCGGGCCGATCAAAGTCTAAGTGGGCGGTAGTTGATGACGGTCAAATTATACCCGTAAAGGTCATCAACATTGTCCTTAAATCGAGATTAATAATATATATTTTATATTAAATCGCATGTTTATATTGATTATTTAGTGTTGTGTGATTTATAAGATATAATTTGGTATTTATCCATTTTTATTATTTAAATATGATTTACTTTGGGATAAATATTTATTTTGTAGATTGCGATTAATCGGAAGATATCTATTATCGGAGGAAGTAAATCTCAGCGGAAATTAAAGCAGAATCGGATTGCATTGAAGATAAATACCGGAGCAGCACGAAACGTGGAGTAAGGAACAAGAAAAGCCAATGAGCGATCGAGATCGAGTGAACTCGCGCGCAAAGAAGCCCCCGATCACTGGGGAGAGATCACCAAAACTCGAGGATCGGCCGGGAGTTATCTTTAATTGTTTTGATATTTTGAAATATATCTTTAAATCAGCTTGAACCCCTATAAATAGAGTTGTACGAATTTCATTTGAGACACAATATATACAGTCTAGAAACACAATATTACAATACTTTTAGTTTATCAATATAGTTCTTCTTATTTTATATTATGTTTCTTCATCACGGAGGCGATGGATTCATCGATTAGAGATTGCATTGAAGGATCGGAGGACCCTCCGTCTACGAGGGTAATGTCTATCCAAATATGTCGTTTTTATTCGTAGATCTATTTTATTTCGTTATGGAGTAGTCGTTTGGGTATTGGTTTCGTGATGTAGTTAATTAACAAACCCATAATCATGTAGATCTAAGCCGTACGAAGGCGTTTTACGAGTAAATTCTAGAGTCACCGGTCTAGATCTACCACGGTCTATATGGTTAGATCTAGCCATCAAGATTCTAGTAATTTTCTGTGAACGACTTCGCCACGCCGCGGCTTTCTGCTTTTCATATAAACATGTAATAGATCTGGCCAATTTGTTACATCGTTCTCGTAAATTAATATGATATATTGTGAAAATTGTCATGTTGCAAGGACATTAGTTAGCCGATCGTTTAGGAGGTGTGCCAACCCGTCCACGGTGGTTGCCTAGACGAGGTGACGATTTTAGATCGGCATCCCTAATTTGGTATAGCATGCTTGTTATATGATGCTTTATCTTGTCGAAGGAAGGATTCGTAATTAAGCATAGGGATCTTCTATCCGTTCACGAATTAGATCCAGTTTGGGGATGGCTCCGTGAGCTGAATATAATCAACCTTAATGTCTTTTCTGTCTCGGCTTAGATATACATATATGGGGGAGTAATTACTACTATCGTAATCAATACCGTTTGTTAAAGTCCTATAATACCATAAAAATAAGTGTTTAGTGTATTGTGTCGTATTGTTAGTCTTTGTGTTTTCTATCGTGTCAACCTTCATCTCTACGTTATAGTTGGTCGTAGACCGCACTTTAAGCTATTTTTAGTTTAATAATGTTGTACTTGTTTAAGCCGAGTCTCTGTGGGATCGACCTCGACTCTATCTAGCTATACTACGATTGAACCTAGTTCTCTTGCTAGTTGGTTATTTAGGTATCGAGTATTTTATTACTTGGACCGGACATCAAGGCCCAACAAGGCATTATCAAACCAAATCATAAATATGCCCTCACTGTATCCACCTTCCCAGACATCCCCAGAGAACCCAAAACTGTGACAGAAGCACTTAAGCACCCTGGTTGTAAGGCAGCTATGTTAGAAGAACTCCAGGCCTTAGATCATAATCACACATGGAAGCTAGTCCCCAGAACACATTATATTCATGTTATAGGTTCCAAGTGGGTCTTTAAATCTAAGCTCAAACCTGATGGCACTCTAGAAAGACTCAAGGCAAGGCTTGTAGCTAAGGGTTATAATCAAGTTGATGGTATAGACTATACTGAAACTTTTTCCCCAGTCATTAAACCAGGCACTATAAGACTTGTCCTAGCCACTACCCTAATTCAAAAATGGCCCATTAGGCAACTTGATGTTAAAAATGCTTTCTTGCATGGTCTAGTTAGTGAAGAAATCTATATGACACAACCACCTGGTATGGCACACACTCACTTTCCACACCATGTTTGCGAGGCATTTAAAAGAGCACTTTATGAGTTTAAAACAGGCTCCAAGAGCCTGGTTTGTGAGTTTAGTTCCTATTTACTCACACATGGCCTACTGCGGTTTTGGCTGATCCTTCTCTGCTTGTGTGGCATTCTCCTCATGGTTCTCTATATCATTTACTCTATGTTGATGACATGTTGCTCATGAGGCTCTAGTGAGCACTTAATTTTCTCCTTTATTGAGCTATTAAACAGGGAGTTTGCTATGAAGGATCTAGGCCAAATCCATCACTTTCTTGGCGTTGAGGTTACTTATGCAGGTCCTGTTGGAATAGTGTCCTAAACCCAATCGGGTTGGACCGGATCCGACCGGGTCGGATCGTTTCTACTATTTCTTTATGTTTATACATATATTAAATGGCTTTTTTGTTGTCATATATGTTCTTCTAAAGAACCAATTATGAATTGTTATATGATAACGTCCATAGTGTTAAACTGTGATAGGGAAACCATGATAGGCGATTATGGTTGATGAGAGCTTTAATCACTTTAATAAGTTTGATACTTAAATGTCTCTAGGCTGATGTACTATTAAACAGGGCATTGATAGTATAAACAGACTAGCACGTATTAGATGTCTTCTGTCTTTAAGTCAGGGATTGATCTCGTCTATCGAAGTGTAGAGACACTTGGAGTGTACGTGGACGTGTATTAAAGAATACATACGTTAGACTGACCCACTTACACGGTTAAGTGTCACACTATGTGGCGGTTGTGTAATTATCCTTTGGACCGGAGTCTTCATGGCATCACGGTGTGGATTGTCATGCTTTGATACTATTGAGGTTTCCCCTAGCCACGGGCGATCATGCGGTAGTGATTGGGTGTGATATTGAAGCATGCGGAGTATACATGATTGGTCGTCTGGGAATCACGTATCCTATGATTGGGATCGAATATCCAAAATGGCCTTCTTATAAGGAATGTCTAGCTCTCGTGAATATATGCAAAGTGGGAGTAAATGAGTTACTTCGAGAGGGCATGATATCCAGATTATAAGATACAGTCGTTAATGTTTGACACTCGACGTACGACCGTATGGATATTATTACAGAGATAGGATTGTAAGTTACACGGTAACTATTTCACATGAAAGGTAGTAGTCATTGCATTTGACTCTTCCGATGATTGGGGGTCATGGTGTGTTGCTAGACGCTATCCCGTGATCGTTAGGCATAAAGGGCATTTTCGTAATTTGCACTTTGTGTCTACGGCCAACATATTCGGAAGCCTATCGGGTCACACACATAAGAACATCTAGCCGGATTAAAATGAGGTTATAGATGATAACCAAATAAGGAAAGTTTATCTCGAGACTATAAGGGTTATAGTGGTAAATTAATATGGTGGTATTTATTTATTATGAATAAATTAAATACAAGATATTAATAGTATTATATTAATTAAAGAATATTCCGGAAGCCAATTTATTGGCAAAGGTGGCACAATTTTGGGGTGTATAAGATACACTTGGATTGTGCAATTTAATTATTAGTATTACCAAATATTAATATAACATATTAATATATATATATGGTTCCCGCTACTATGTTTGGGGTCTATGTACTGAATCTTCTATTTATGGTTCCCGCTACTATGTTAGTTTTATGGATGATTTTACAAAAAAATTATGGATTTTTCCCCTGAAGCGTAAATCTGATGTTGAATCTGTGTTTCGTGACTACCTCCCTATGATTTAGCGGCAATTTAACACAAAACTTAAAAGTTTGCAAACCGACTGGGGTGGCGAATATCGCCATCTCACTCACTATCTCACCTCTCTCGTTATCATCCACCGTCGCTCTTGTCCACACACTCACGAACAAGCTGGCACCATCGAAAGGCGTCACTGCCAAATCGTCAAAGTCGGACTCTGTTGGGGAGATTTTGCATCATTAAAACAAAAGAAAATTTATAAAACCTATACTACCATGCAAAACTACCTCCTAACCGGCCGAATACCGGGTAGTTGCTAGTAAAGTTGGATAAATACGGGTATCGATCCTCGTGAGGAAAAGGGATGTTGAATCTAATCCAATTAATTCTTCTTTATTAACTAAACCTAAACCTAAACTAAAGCGAGAAAAGTAATCGACAGAGGATTGTCACCCAAAGCCAGGAAAGATAATTGCGAACAAACGTAAAATAAAACTACATCTACGAAAGCGAAGAAACTAACTATCAACTGACCAACCATAAACAAACCATGATTAACCTATTTCCAACAACCATCACCCCACCGAAGGAAATAAGATAGACAAATATTCATTCACAAGTTATCTTGGATTATTATCTTATCTAAAGAAGCGTTTCCTCTTCCAATTTATCACGCCATTAATTAGTTTACCTTCCGGTCTTAACTAATATCGATACGAATCAAAGATATGGATTAAATCCTAATCTAACAACATTATCCCTCAACTTCCGTTTGTTGGAATAATTATTGTCAATCTCTCTCACGGCAATCTAATGAATCTATTAACTTCCGTTATCTAAATTCGATTAACATAAACCATACAAAACATGAAAGAGAACAAGAACAACGCAATGAAATAAACACATGAACAATCTCATCTTTCCGGTAACGGTGATATCCCTCAATTCCAATCTAAGATAATCTTGCATCGAATTAATTAAATTGTGCTTCTCTCGTAAACCTAGATATTTAACCTATGAACTTCCGTTATGTATAGATTAAAAATCTAATCTTTCCTATGGTGATCTAAACTACACCGACTTCCGTCATACGGTAGCATCAAATCATGCAATCATCTTCCGATTTATATGCATAAACAAATAAACATAGGAAAAGAAACAACTTTAAATAAAATAACTCACAAAATCATCCATGGAAGAAATCAAGAAGTCTGCTGGAAAAAGATTCACATGGTCGTTTATGGTTTGACAGCTTTAACCCATCTTCATGCGACAAGAAAAACGAAAAAAAAAACAAACAAAATAAAAGACCTAATCTAACCCGGATCACCCGAGCACAAGGCTCGGGTGACCGCCTTGATTGCCTCGTAATTTGCCGCCGCCTTTGTGAGAATTGCGGTGAATGAATTGTGTAATTAGGGCTTGTATGCATCTTCGTATTTATAAGAGGAGTAAGTCGGGCCGCATCAAGAGTTTAAGTCGTTTGCTTCTGATTGCCGTGGCCGGACGCTCGTTTACCCATATGGACGCCCGCCCAGGGTGTCCGGACGGAGCATGGGACGACGTTTATGCCGATCTTTCAAGACTCAGTACATGTTTTTGCCTCCTGGGACGCTGGTTTACAATTACGAACATTTGGTTCACCTCTTTTTTGTGCATGGAATATTTATTGGCATAAAACTTCTAAAATCCCTATCTTGAGTTGTAGACCTCCAAAAATTATGATCCGAGTGTCAAAAAAAGCTCTCGGAAAACTCTACAACTTTCATTAAGGACTCTTCTTCAGAAAACGCCTTTTGATTAGCCCGTCGTATTACGAGTCGTTTTGGATTTTCCCAAGCTTTATTTCATCTTCATCCTCTTGTATCTCTTTCTTTCCTTTTTAATCTTCAATCAAACATCATTTAGACCTCTTCCATTCCACATTTGTGCACCTAAAAGATGACAAAACCGAGCAAAACGTAAAACCATACAAAATAGATAATAAAACCACGATATTTACTCGATTTTGCATTTTAACTATTCAAAACGTCATTTGCTCAATTAATCGATTATAAACTCGAATTCTACGAAAAAACATCCATATATGGGGAATATTGATATAAAATATATCCTTATAAAACGTATAAAATCACCCTTAACAACTCCCCCACACTTATCTTTTGCTCGTCCCGAGCAAAACAAAACAAAGTCAAGCTCGAGACAAATAAACATCCATACAAATATGAAGTATATTCAATAACTTAGAAGTTCACCCGTGTAGTGTGTGCATAGCCATAATAAACTTCCACTAAGTTCCACAATTTGAAAGTTATTCAAACCAAAACTAGCCCGGTTTCCCATCTAAGTTAGAAATATTCAAAAATTATATGTGCACTTTACAAAACATACATATCCCAAAAAGAAATAGTAGAGAATATCTAAAACATTTACGAGCAGACTCAGAGAGGATAATCCCTACAACATATCCTTGGTTTATACTGGGTATAAGATTAACGATAACTAAGTCCTTACTTATTCATAATAATATATTTCAATATTTTCCTTTTTTCACACTTTTCTAACACACATCGAATAAGCTTTTGCCCTCATAGCGAGAATAGGACATTTCAAGATAATCCCTACCTTACTCCAATCATAAGGCGACTATAAACCGATCGTCGTGAGCTTTTGGTCAGCATAGTGGAATAGGACATACGTGGTACACCCTACCTCACCCAAATCATAAACCGACTTCCGACACACACAATTACAATTATGTTTACTTTAGATTTTGGTCGTGGCAAAGTGGAAAAGATTATTTTCTAAAGAGCAGATGCACCATCGAGCATAACACCTCAAGTAAACAATTTATTACTATTGCAAAGACTTAATCACGTTTCACTTATCACATTCAAACTTTCGGATATTCACAGTATGTCATACTTTAATCCTAGAATACAAACTACTAAACTTTTCAAGAATTATACATAAGCAAAGAAACATGCTATAATCATCAAAAATCTCCAACTAAAATGGGGTAGGCTTTCAACATTTAGCTCATCATTTACTATGGCATGTGAAAAGAGTGTCGGGTGAAACAACTAAAATTACTAAATATGTAATATAGCAAAAATGATATAAACTCAAGCAAAGATATGCCTTTGTCTACTCGGGATATAACAAAAAATTTGAAAATTAAGCACTTTTCATAGAAATATAATAGAAATTGAGCAAACGACTCATAGATACATATAAACCACCTTCTCCCCCACACTTAGATTGCAACTTGTACTCAAGTTGTGCAGAAATAAAAAGAAAGAAAGAACTTAGCTGATTGTCGTTCGAAAGTGGCAAGTCTGGAAGTGGTAGCGAGTCAGATCCAGAAATGCTCGACGAAAGCAGTAGACTGTCGACCATCCACCGGAAAACTGATATCATCTGAAACTCACAATTGCTATCGCAAAGATCCTGCACACTTGACAAACAAGGAAATATCTCGGGGACAAGGGGGAATAGAACATACAGAGCACAAAATAGAATCGCTTCAGATGGAAAAATCAAGCAGGAAAGTACATAACATCTAAGCGTCTAAATATGGAAGTTTGATATAAGCACAAAAGAAATAATAGCTCGAGATGGAAAGATCAACACATAAACTCGGGACATCTAAGAATAAAGCCACGAAGCTTGTAGAATGATATAGACCACATGTGCAAACGAAACATCAAACTCCAACTAATAATGATAGAGGATTATACATGGAAAAGAAGTCGAAAGATTTTTTGATTAAGCTCATATAGAGATGGAACATATACATGGAACATTACACAACAAGAGGCTAGGTGCAACTACATGAAAATATACTACAATGCAGCCTACATGATATGCAATCCTAAAAATAAAATAAATAAAAATAAATTACGACAGCTCAGAGTGAGCGAGTTGACCACGACAACTCTACGGTGACTACGCCCGTGCGAAACAAAATAAAACGAGGTAGTATTACGAAACCGGCGATTAACTACGCTCAAGAAAAATAAAAGAAAAATAGAAAAACAATGCAACTAGATGATATGCAGCTAAATGATATGCATCTAAGTGATATGCAAAAATAAAAGAAAATAAAAGGAAGAAAACTAGCCCACTCATTTGCAACACGACATATATATAATAAACGTCTACCAAATAATGACAGGTTACGATAAACGACAGTACTGTTCATTACATGCAATGTAGACGCGCTTTAAGACTCATCAAAAGGTGATAGCATTATGGAAACCAACAGTTAGCTATACTAAACAGATATAACTCATACGGCCAAAGACGTAGCATTACGGAAAACCGACAGTAACTACCCATATGAGTTACAATAATAACAAGAAAGCACCTAAGTCTCAAAGCTCACAAGATTCATCACAACAATATGTAGCATACGGAAACCGACATTAGCCACTAACAATGATAAGAACAGTTATAGCATACGAGAACCGACAGTAACTATAACATGCCTAGATGAATCATGTATATAAAAGTTAAGCAGTTATTTAACATGGATTCGTAGATGGAAAGATGTAAACATGCAAGTTCAGAACATCTACGTAAAAACAATTAGCCACAGAAGCTCAATTTAAAGTATCCATATCAAATAAAGCATTAAAAATCAAATTGAGAAGAAATCTGGAACCTGGACTTGCGTTCACTAATTCAAACGGGCGTTTAAAACTTATGCAGGCCGGACGGGCGTTTAGATATATGGACGTCCGTCTGGTTCTTGAAAAAAGCGAATGTAGCCGATACGTTTTGGAACGGACGGCCCAACAAACCGGACGCTCGCTTACACCGCATGTTAGTGGATCGGACGGGCGTTCACTTACGAACGCTCGTCCAACAGAACAATTTGCATAGAAAACGCAGGAAACACAAGCAAACCCTAATTTCTTAAGAGATCATACATCAAATATCACAGAGCGGCAGATCAAATTAAAGCACGAGAGGTTAGACTAGATACAAACAAACATATAGTTCACGTTTCACAAATCGAGTAAAAAACTTTTGCACATTCTTAACCCAACGGTTATCGAAACACGGCAAAAATAAAACTCTCGATTATTTCACGCTACTTTTATTGAAAAGCGAAAACTAAAGCGTAACAAAATCGACAACTAGCTTAACTAGATTCAACATGACACCTATTCCCCGGCAACGGCGCCACTTTTTTTGGGGAGATTTTGCATCATTAAAACAAAAGAAAATTTATAAAACCTATACTACCATGCAAAACTACCTCCTAACCGGCCGAATACCGGGTAGTTGCTAGTAAAGTTGGATAAGTACGGGTATCGATCCTCAGGGAAAAGGGATGTTGAATCTAATCCAATTAATTCTTCTTTATTAACTAAACCTAAACCTAAACTAAAACAGAAAAGTAACTGGACAGAGGATTGTCAGTCCAAAGCCAGGAAAGATAATTGCGAACAAACAGAAAATAAAACTACATCTACGAAAACAGTAAAACTAACTATCAACTGACCAACCATAAACAAACCATGATCAACCTATTTCCAACAACCATCACCCCACCGAAGGAAATAAGATAGACAAATATTCATTCACAAGTTATCTTGGATTATTATCTTATCTAAAGAAGCGTTTCCTCTTCCGATTTATCACGCCATTAATTAGTTTACCTTCCGGTCTTAACTAATATCGATACGAATCAAAGATATGGATTAAATCCTAATCTAACAACATTATCCCTCAACTTCCGTTTGTTGGAATAATTATTGTCAATCTCTCTCACGGAAATCTAATGAATCTATTAACTTCCGTTATCTAAATTCGATTAACATAAACCATACAAAACATGAAAGAGAACAAGAACAACGCAATGAAATAAACACATGAACAATCTCATCTTTCCGGTAACGGTGATATCCCTCAATTCCAATCTAAGATAATCTTGCATCGAATTAATTAAATTGTGGTTCTCTCGTAAACCTAGATATTTAACCTACGAACTTCCGTTATGTATAGATTAAAAATCTAATCTTTCCTATGGTGATCTAAACTACACCGACTTCCGTCATACGGTAGCATCAAATCATGCAATCATCTTCCGATTTATATGCATAAACAAATAAACATAGGAAAAGAAACAACTTTAAATAAAATAACTCACAAAATCATCCATGGAAGAAATCAAGAAGTCTTTTGAAAAAGATTCACATGGCTGTTCATGGTTTGTGACTTTAACCCATCTTCATGCGACAAGAAAGAAGAAAAAAACAAACAAAATAAAAGACCTAATCTAACCCGGATCACCCGAGCACAAGGCTCGGGTGACCGGCCTTGGATTGCCCTCAGATCTGCCGCTGCTGCTGTGAGAATTGCGGCTGAATGAATTGTGTAATTAGGGTTTGTATGCATGTTGTATTTATAAGAGGAGTAAGTCGGCTGCATCAAGAGTTTAAGTCGGTTGCTACAGTGCCGTGGCCGGACGCTCGTTTACCCATATGGACGCCCGTCCAGGGTGTCTGGACGGAGCATGGACGCACGTTTATGCGTCGATTCAAGACTCTGTACATGTTTTTGCCTCTGGACGCCTGGTTTACAATTACGACATTTGGTTCACCTCTTTGCTGTGCATGGAATATTTATTGGCATAAAACTTCTAAAATCCCTATCTTGAGTTGTAGACCTCCAAAAATTATGATCCGAGTGTCAAAAAAAGCTCTCGGAAAACTCTACAACTTTCATTAAGGACTCTTCTTAAAACGCCTTTTGATTAGCCCGTCGTATTACGAGTCGCTGGATTTTCCCAAGCTTTATTTCATCTTCATCCTCTTGTATCTCTTTCTTTCCTTTTTAATCTTCAATCAAACATCATTTAGACCTCTTCCATTCCACATTTGTGCACCTAAAAGATGACAAAACCGAGCAAAACGTAAAACCATACAAAATAGATAATAAAACCACGATATTTACTCGATTTTGCATTTTAACTATTCAAAACGTCATTTGCTCAATTAATCGATTATAAGCTCGAATTCTACGAAAAACATCCATATATGGGGAATATTGATATAAAATATATCCTTATAAAACGTATAAAATCACCCTTAACAGACTCACCCTTCTCGCACAGTCCAATCTTCCTCTCACTTACTGGGAGGATGCCTTTGTCACCGCTGTTTACATAATCAATCATCTACCCACCCGAGTCTTGCATGGAAAATCTCCATTTGAGATGGTCTATGGACGCGTGCCTGATTATTCCTTCCTGGAAGTCTTTGGTTGTGCCTGTTGGCCTCATCTCCGTCTGTACAATCATCATAAAACTGACTTTTGTTCCAAATCTTGCGTCTTCCTTGGCTACAGTCCTCACCACCACGGCTACAAATGCCTTGATCTCTCATCCGGTCGCGTTTACATCGCTCATCACGTCGTCTTTGATGAAACCACCTTTCCTTACACTCTCTCGAACACACTATCTCTGAGGGTTTATTTCTTTCTCGTCACTCACCTCCTTGTCTCGGATTTTATCAATGGAAAAACAACAAGTAATAAATTTATAAATCCGGTTTACCCCAAGTGCAGGGATCGTAGCATAGCGATTAATACCGGAGTCGATCTCAGGGAATCGGGGTATCTAGTTCGTACTAATTTTCCTAAGTTTGATACCATTATTATTAAAACCTAAAATAACAAAACGAAAAGTAAACTGGACAGAGGATTGTCAGTCCAAAGCCAAGAAAGATCGTTGCGAACATAACTAAACTATAAACGAGAAAAACAATAAAACTTATAAAAGCATGATAATGACTATAGCGATTGAACATAGAACAAGCAATGATCCACCATCCCGCAACCCTTAATTTAATCTCTAGATTATCTTATGATGATTTAACTAAAATTGTGATTCACCTAACAAAGGTATGAATTCCCAATCTCTTAGGTAATTAAATACATCAATCTTTTATCTTTCGATCTTAAAGATTAACACTTTCAATTCAGAGGTGTAAGATTTATTCAATCTAGCAACCTAGATATTCAACCTAATCAACTCTCGTTACTTATAGGTTAAAGATCCATTCTTTCCTATGGTGATCTAGTGTTTACACCGATTCTCATCATATGGAAAACATCAATAGCAAAGCATCTCTCGATTTAAATTGCATAACACATAAGCATAGAAAAGAAACAACTTAATTAAAACTCACGAAATCATCCAAAGGAAGAAATAAAAACGATGCTGAAAAGTTTTACATGCTTGCTCCAAGTTTGATCAGCTTCAAACCATCCTCATGATCCGGAAGGAAAACGAAACAAAATAAATAAAACAACTAATCTAACCCTCGGTCGACCAAGCACCAAGGCTTGGCCGACCGAGCACAACTCGGATTCAGAATTTAGGGTTTTATACGGCTGCTGTAATGTGTGTATGATGATCCTTAGGGTTGAGAATGCGGCTGCTTTTATAGAAAACTATGTCGGTTTCAAAGATGGGGCGGACGGACGCCCGTCTGATACCTCTGGACGCCCGTCCAGTTGGTGTAAATTCTTCGAGTCGGGCGAGTCTTCTCAAACGCCCGTCAATACATTTTCAAACTCGTTCACTAAAAATCGAACATCACGATCCAACTTCTCCTCCACGGACACGATCCACTCTTACGGACGCCCGTTTGGGTAAAAATCATGCTTTCTGAATTGAGTAGCTCCAGTGGGCGCTTGATCCATGCTACGACGCCTTGATCCAGTGGACGGATGGCAAAGCGTGCGTTCAGTCTTCTAAATCTTCATTCTACCTTAGACTTGCATCTCCTTCCATTTAACCTTCAATCAAGTATCTTTTCAGCTCCTTCAATCCCTCTCCATGACATGTAAATGTACCTTCAAAACCATAAGAACACGCAAAGTGTAAAACCATAGATAATTACCAATAAAATCATGAAATTAGCTCAACTTTACACTTACAGACTTTTAAAACTCGTCTGCTCAATAATTCGATTAAACCCTTAATTTCTATGCAAATAATACGAATATGGAGGAAATCATTATAAAATATAACGATATAAATCATATAAAATCACCCTTAACAACTCCCCCACACTTATCCTTTGCTCGTCCCGAGCAAAACAAAACAAAAATCAAGGCTCGGAAAAAGATAGACATCTCAGCACATATAGCGCATA
This sequence comes from Gentiana macrophylla, assembly GCA_026214975.1. Lineage (NCBI taxonomy): Eukaryota > Viridiplantae > Streptophyta > Magnoliopsida > Gentianales > Gentianaceae > Gentiana > Gentiana macrophylla. The sequence continues at coordinate 91,912,742 of CM047817.1, forward strand.
GTCAATAAATTAGAAGTTCACCCCGGTGTGTGTGCAAAGCCATAACAAACTTCCACTAAGTCCAAACTTGAAAATTTCAAGCAAACTAGCTAATACCCCCTTCAAACTAGAGATAAATGACACTTATAAGATGTACCCTACAAAACGTGACATATCCCGAAAAAGATGATAGAATACATCTAGGGCCTTTCTTATATACTCAGAGGATAATCCCTACAACATATCTGCCAGTTTATACTGGGGATAAGGTAGACGATAACTAAGTCTTTTATTCATTTCATACCACTTTCTTATATAAGTTTATTTAACTATTTTCACATTTAAACACACATCAGAATGAGCTCTTGCCCTGTCATAGCAGAATAGGACATTCGAGATATACCCTACCTTACTCAAATCATAAGGCAGCTTCTTCTGACTGTCGTGAGCTTTTGGTCATCATAGTGGTATAGGACATTCGAGATATGACCTACCGCACTCAAATCATCGACCAGCTTCCGACACACCCAATTAATTCATTTAAAATTCAAATTTTTCAACAACATTAGTTACGCTTTACTTATCACATTCAAACCTCAGATATTCACAGTAAATCATACTTTGGCTATAAACACAAACTATTATAATTCCCACGATATATACGTTAGCACTAAGAACAAGACTTATAAGATAACAAAAATCACTAATCAAAAAGGGTATAGCTTTATATTATAGCTCATCATTCAATATGGCTCGTGAAAAATATATATCGGGTGAAACAACTAACTTACTAAGCATACGGTATACAGCATCAATGAATATTAAAACCGAACAAAAATATGCATTTGCTCACTCGGGACCAAACAAAAATTTTGAAAAAATTAGCCCTTTTTGCATAGAATCGAAACGAATTAAGCAAACGAATAGATACACATAAACCATTCCCCTCCCCCACACTTAAACCACAACATGTCCTCAGGTTGTGCAGAATTACATAACGGATAAGAGTACTTAGCTGATTTGGTAATGATCCGAAGAGTGGCTGAAGAGGACAACAATGGTGATGTCATATGGAGTCCTTTTTCAGCAACGACTTCCAAAGGTAGCTTGGCAAAAACAGCTAAAAATGTGCATGCACCACTTGAAAAACATGGCAGTATCTCGGGGAACACAGGGGAAAATATATCATATTGCGCATAAAAGTTTGATATAAGCACAGGAAATAATTGCTCAGATGGAAAAATCACCACACGGAGAAAACACAGGACATCTAAGCGTCAAATAAGCCACAGAAGCTTACAATACAAATATGGTCCAACATGTGCATACAGAAATATCAAACTCCAAATGAAAGTGTAAATGCGCGTTAAGGCTTACAAGATGATGATAGAGGACACTACAGAGTAGCAAGGCTAGGTGCACTAAATAATAATAAAAATAAAATATAACACAATGCAACTATACTAAAAAGGCAAAAAGAAAATCAAGAAAAATGCTAGCCCAACTAATGCCATAGATATCACCCTAATCTACAATTTAGATTACGCTACGAAACATGTCAACATACAGAAGGAAGGTCAAATATATAAACGTCTACTAAATAACGCCACAGAAGCGCAACAAAATTCGATTATGCAAAGCCACAGAAGCTTGCCATGTAAAGTGTAGACGTGCCTTAAGACTCATCAGAAAGTGATAGCAACGGAAAACCGACAGCAGCTATACTAAAGCAAATATAAATCATATAGAAAAGAAAATTGAAAGTGTAAACGGTCTTAAGGATTACAAGATCCATCTAAAAGTGAAAGCGACGGAAAACCGACAGTAGCTCAAACTTAAGCACATATGAATCAAGTAATAAAAGATGAACGAATAGAGGGCCCTAAAAGCTTACAAGATCCATCAAAAAGGAAGTAGCAACGGAAAACCGATAGTAGCTACAGATGAATCAAGTAAGGGACAACAAAAACAAACGACCCCTAAACAACCCTAACACCCTAGATAGACGACAAAAGGAACAGCATGAATCAAATTGGAATCACGTCTAGCTCGGTGCTCTTGCATCAATAGACTCGAAACACACACAATCACTCAACATGGACCGTAATAGATGGAAAAATAACCATAACGGTGAAAGAACAGGACATCTACGCATATCAGATAAAAGCCACAGAAGCTCGCATTAAAACATCCATGTCAAATAACGAAGCATGTATCAAAAACAAATTCTATTCACTAGAAACTGACACACTGGACGGACGTTCAGACAATCCAAACGCTCGTTCTCCTGTAAATGATGAACTGGACGGGCGTTTGGAAAGGACAAACGCTAGTTTGGTTCTCTTAAGACATAACATAGTTGGTGCATGTTGGACGGACGGGCATCCACTCACTATGGACGCACGTCTGGTAACCACAAAGAGTGGCCGGGCGTTCACAGAGAGCAGACTCCCGTCTGGTCTTAGCATAAAGCACAAAACGAGACACCTGAGCAACCTCATAAACCCTAGATAAAATCATAAACCCTAGAAACCTTAGAAACCCTAGAAAGCCTTTTATTTTTTTAATACGATAAAGAAAAGAAAAAGATACGGAAAACTTAAACAGAAACCTACCTATGAAAAATTTAAAACAGAAAACAAGAAAACAATAAAAGGGAGAAAAACGTGTTGAAATCTTCTGAGCCCAAAATGGAAGGGAAAACAGCATATTTTGACCTCGAAAACGGTGCCGAACGGACACTCGAGCCGAAAGTTACGGCCAAAATACTACCATGTGCCCTAACGATCCCTTTTATCCAAACTTATAACAGAAAATCAGAAAAATTAATAAACTAGACAACCGTACCGATTCCCCGGCAACGGCGCCAAAAACTTGTCTCGGATTTTATCAATGGAAAAACAACAAGTAATAAATTTATAAATCCGGTTTACCCCAAGTGCAGGAATCGTAGCATAGAGATTAATATCGGAGTCGGTCTCAGGGAATTGGGGTATCAAGTTCGTACTAATTTTCCAAAGTTTGATACCATTATTATTAAAACCTAAAATAACAAAACGAAAAGTAAACTGGACAGAGGATTGTCAGTCCAAAGCCAGGAAAGATCGTTGCGAACATAACTAAACTATAAACGAGAAAAACAATAAAACTTATAAAAGCATGATAATGACTATAGCGATTGAACATAGAACAAGCAATGATCCACCATCCTGCAACCCTTAATTTCCTCTCTAGATTATCTTATGATGATTTAACTAAAATTGTGATTCACCTAACAAAGGTATGAATTCCCAATCTCTTAGGTAATTCGTCTTTCAATCTTTTATCTTTCGATCTTAAAGATTAACACTTTCAATTCAGAGGTGTAAGATTTATTCAATCTAGCAACCTAGATATTCAACCTAATCAACTCTCGTTACTTATAGGTTAAAGATCCAATCTTTTCTATGGTGATCTAGTGTTTACACCGATTCTCATCATATGGAAAACATCAATAGCAAAGCATCTCTCGATTTAAATTGCACACACATAAGCATAAAAAAGAAACAACTTAATTAAAACTCACGAAATCATCCAAAGGAAGAAATAAAAACGATGCTGAAAAGTTTTACATGCTTGCTCCAAGTTTGATCAGCTTCAAGCCATCCTCATGATCCGGAAGGAAAACGAAACAAAATAAATAAAACAACTAATCTAACCCTCGGTCGACCAAGCACCAAGGCAGTTGTTAAGGGTGATTTTATATGATTTATATCGTTATATTTTGTAACAATTTCCTCCATATTCGTATTATTTGCATAGAAATTAAGGGTTTAATCGAATTATTGAGCAGATGAGTTTTAAAAGTATTTAAGTGTAAAGTTGAGCTAATTTCGTGATTTTATTGGTAATTATCTATGGTTTTACACTTTGCATGTCTTTGTGGTTTTGTATGTGCATAAACATGTCATAATTGGAGATTTAATGGAAGGAATGAGATGCAAGTCGAAGGTAGAATGAAGATTTAGAAGACTGAACGCACGTTTGCCATCCGTCCAACCTGGACTGGCGTCCAGAAGCATGGACTGGCGTCCACTGGAGCTACTCAATTCAGGAAAGCATGATTTTTACCCAAACGGGCGTCCAGAAGAGTGGATTGGCGTCCAGGAGGAGAAGTTGGATCAGGATGTTCAGATTTTTAGTGAACGAGCGTTTGAAAATGTATAGGACGGGAGTTTGAGAAGACTCGGCCCGACTCGAAGAATTTACACCAACTGGACGGGTGTCCAGAGGTATCAGACGGGCGTCCGTCCGCCGCCATGCTGAAACCGACCTAGTTTTCTATAAAAGCAGCCGCATTCTCAACCCTAAGGATCATCATATCGACTGCGGCCGCCAGAGAACCCTAAATTCCGAGCAGAGGCAGGCTCGGTCGGCAGAGCCTTGTGCTCTGTCGACCGAGGTTAGTTAGGTTTTTTTATTTTATGTCGTTTCTTCTTGTTCGATTCATGAGGATGGCTTGAAGCTTATCAAACTTGGAGCAAGCATGTAAAACTTTTCAGCATCGTTTTTATTTCTCCCTTTGGATGATTTCGTGAGTTTTAATTAAGTTGTTTCTTTTCTATGATTCACTTGGGATACACTTGGGGTTTCCCAAGTGTAGGGATACACTTGCTATGCTGCCGACACAGATTCCTACGATCTAGATACCCCGATTCCCTGAGATCGACTCCGGTATTAGTTGCTATGCTACGATCCCTACACTTGCTATGCTACGATAATCGTCGTTATTTTCTATCAAGCATATACAGATTCCGAATGGGCTGCCGACACAGATAATCGTAGCTCCGTCGGTGCCTATTGTGTCTTTCTCGGCAGCAATCTCATTAGTTGGCGCTCCAAACAACACATTACCGTCTCCAAGAGTAGTACGGAAGACGAATATAAGACACTTTCAAATACCGCTGCTGAAGTTCAATGGTTGTGTAGCCTCTTAAACGAAATGAAAATTCCTCTTCCCTCCCCGCCGACTTTATGGTGTGACAATATTTGGGCCACCTACCTTGCCCACAATCCGGTCTTCCATGCCCGCACTAAGCACATTGAAATTGACTTTCACCATGTCCGTGAACTAGTTGCCTCCAAGCGTCTCTCCATCTCGTTTCTTAGTTCGAAGGATCAGCTCACCGATATTCTCACGAAGCCACTTGCCCATCCTCGCTTCGACTTACTCAAGACCAATCTCCGTGTTCAGCCTCTTCCCACGGGATTGCGGGGGCGTGTTGAAGATATTATAGAAAAGGATTAATTTATTTAAATATTTGTATTTTATATTTTGGTATTTACCATTTACTTGTTGGCCAAGCCATATGTGGCTATATATATCTCGATGTAAACCCATTGCAATTCTATGGAAAATATCTAATTCACTTTACAATATACATGTATTTTGTGAATTAATTAATCATACTATTATATTTGTTAATAAGAATATTCCAGATGCCAATTTATGCTATATGGGGTGCAAGTTTTAGTGTATAAGATACACTTGGATAGTGCAAATTAATTAGTATTATCATATATTAATATTATATATTAATGTGTATAGATTTTCACACATGTGTAAATTGATTTATGGTAATATGATAAAGATAATCAATATTAGATATTGACAATATCTTGGAAATATTTAATATGAATTATTAAATTAAATGAGATAAATCAATCAAAGATACATTCTTTATTTTAATAGGAAAATGTTTTCATTCTCCTCAATCCATTAGAAAGTTTCTCCCAATCAGATTGGGACTACATTGGGGTGCCACCTTCATTATAAATAGGAGGTGGGTGTCAAGCTCTTTTGTATCATCACAATTCCAAGAGTTAATAATTCTTGTATAAAATAAGAGAGCTTTCTAGAGACAGTTTAGAGAGAGAGAAAAGGTTGGTCTAACAACCGAGTTTTTCTAGTAGCAATCCAATGGTGGATTCCGGTGGGTTGTTCGTGTGGACTAAGGGTAGAGGCCGAACACTTGGGCGGCTTCGTGCAGAAACTACAACCGTAGACAAAGCGACGATCTATTTTAGATCATCCAAGGTATTCTCTTAGTCTACTTCTTTTATGCTTGTTGCTTAAACGAAGTCGATCCTGGTTAAAAGGAAATAAATTTTTTAAATTCCGCTGTGTTCCCGCGTAGATTTCCTTACACAATGTTGGTAATTATCAGCTCCTTTCAGTAAAGGCTGAACCAACACTAAACTAGGATTGTCATGATTATTAGTTGCAAAGAAAGAAATGGAGGAATTACTTGATCCGCATTCAATCAAGAATTTGAGTAAGAACATAATCATAAAATGAAATTCAAAGTGCTAATGCGAATTTAGCTTTGCTACCATGTTAAAATCGAAAAAGAACGAACTGAAAACGATAATGAATCCTTAGTTAATTGAATCAAGAAGGATTGATGAGCTTCATCTTGAAGAAGATGAAGATAACTGTTTTTGAATATTGGAAAAGCGGGAAAACGAATGCTTAATGATTTACAACAATTGATGAGACATGAAGTTAATTCGAAGTTCTAATTGTAGTTTGGCATCTCCAATTCCTATTTACAACAGCAGGAGCATGGCCAATTGATTGTTGTAATTAACTAACCAACTCCTTGTTCTATGTGTTTGATAAAATACCCCAAAGAGCAAAAAGCTACCTTTCCTCCTTTAATCCTCAACAGTTGGGCTTGTATTTTCTTGTGTCTTATCTACGTGAAGTGTATATCATAAATGTATCACGCGATATGTTTAAAGATCATCAACTTATATTTATATATCATGACTTGATTGACTAATTCACTAGTCAATCATATGATACTTCAAAAAGCTAGCACAAAAGAATTTCTCATTGTATTATGGGCACTGATACATCCACTACATATAGTGTGTAGTGGAGAAATATCACACACATCTTATCCACACATTTGAAGTAGTGTACTTTAATATGTGGATACGATGTGTGTAGTGTATGTCCACTACACAATACACAGTGTGTATTGGATATTAGGGACGGACCCAGCATGGAGGAGGGGATGAATGGCCCCCACTCAAATTTTAGTGTGAAATTACTTCAGATATCCTCCAATAATATTAAATATACGTGTATGTACTATTTTCCTACATTTCTAAACCCATGAGGCTTAGCCATCACAGGCTAGACTTTAACTGTACAAACATGTAACTAGAAATCATTAGAATTCGAAATACCGGCTTAATCAACGACCACATGAGTTAAGTACCCAAGAGATGAAAACATACAGACAATATAACTTCTTGAACGGGCGAAAAATCTGGCAATATCATGTATGAACTGTGAAATAACATTGCATACACATTTTCTTCAGTTAAATTGCTCTGATGGGAGGTACTTCGGTTGGTTCCTTTGGGAGAATGGTTCGATTCGACGAGGCCGACGGAGAGTCAATTTGATTGCGGAGAGGATGGCTTCCCGTCTAATGTGGATTTCATGGAGGTGGAAATGGAAAAGTGGGTTTCATGTAGTTCACTAGTTAAGGGCACCTTAAAGTTTCTTTTTTCTTTTTTCAGTAGACATAGCTCACATGATATTGCATAATTCTAGACCTGGACACTGAAGAATTAGACTTTGATCCTTATGGTGCAATGAATACTCCACTTTATCAAACAGCTACTTTCAAACACTTGTAGCTCAATTGGTATAGTGTCTAAGTACTAACCATGGGGTCAAGAGTTCGAATTCAGCTGCTACATCCTTTTTTTAATCCTTTTTTTGTTTGTTTTTTATCTATTGTTTGTAATTTATGTTTTTTTTCCCTTTCTAGTGTTTAATATTTTTGTTTTTCCTTTTTTCTTATTAACATTTGTAAATTTTTCGAGAAAAATTTCCGCTACATATTTCAGTGAGAATTATTTTTGCTGAAAAAATTCTGGATCCATCACTGTTGGATATATCTTATATATATTTGTAGTGTTGTGGAAAAAAAAAAAGGATGATATAGTTTATAGGGGTTTATTATGTGTACTCCACATGTTCTATCGGTACACACTTATCGGTGTACTACACTGTTTTTACACAACCGTTCTTGTGAAACACGGATCTGAGTCATAAATACCGACTTTCCCAAAGCCGATTCTCACAATACATCTAAGAAAAGTCAGTTTCTGATTCCAGAATTGATTTTCACAAGATCAATTCTATTTTGATACACAGGAAGTGTGGTGCACCGATAAAGTCGCCATGGTGCAAATAAATGCACCCTAATTTAAACACAATACGAGGAGAATTTCACATGGACGCCGATTAATAGTAAACTAGTTAAGTTATCTTTACGAAGTCCGATCACCCAAATTGTTACTCGAATCTACTATTGACGATTTCAGCCATCGTCGTCGATTAAATATTTTTGTTTTATTCTAATTTAATTTTCTTGTTAAAAATTTATGGTCCAAACCGTACAGTTCAAGTAACTTTTCATTTTATGGGATGATCTAAATGAGAAAAATTACACAATCTTTATCTTAATTATTGAGAAGTTGATACATATACACACAATCACACTTGTTGTGATATGTGTCCATTAAATTTGATAATCATTGACCATCGTTAATAATTACCATCTCTCTATAAAAAATTAAGCTGGTCGGCAGAGAGACTATTGAGAATACTATTACATCATAGATTTATTACCATTATTTAGATTAATTATTATTATTTCTTTGTTTATATTTATATCTTGTAGCACAAGATTGTACTCCTATTTAAACACTCTGATGTACATTTTACAATTCAATGAAATACAATACAAACACAATTTACCATATGGTATCGAGCGTGAAGTTCTCTCTTCTGCAGTATTAGCAAAAATTAAAAAAAAAAAAAAAAAAAAAAAAAAAAACCCTAAACCTAGTGCCCACCTTCGCTCTTCTTCATGGTGACCACCGGCGATTCCCCCTCCGGCACCAAGTCGCCATCTTTCAATCCCCCCACTTCGTCTAACTGATAAAACCGAACCGCACAAACTACCACATGGAAGGCCCAAATCCTTCCTTATCTCCGAGGACAGGCATATATGGCTTCGCCGTCGATGGATCTATTGCTGCACCACCGGCGACAATTACCGACGGCGGCACCACAAAACCCAATCCTGAACACGCTGGTTGGACAAAAACCGACAACCTAATATTGAGTATCATCACCTCCTCTCTCTCCGAGGACGTGTTGATGCAGGTCTACACTCATTCCACGAGCGCCGGAATCTGGTCCGCCCTTGCTGCCATGTACGCTGCTCAGACCCGATCGAAATTGGTCCAAATCCGACAAGAACTCACCTCTCTCCGCAAGAATGATCTGTCTGCTACAGATTATTACACAAAATTCAAGAAACTGGCTGATGACCTTGCACTCGCCGGCCTTCCTCTCACCGCCGACGAGTCTGTGGCCTATTTGCTCGCCGGCTTAGGTTCTGAGTATGAAGCTTTTGTCACCATGGAAACCTCCAAGGACTCACTTACCCTCGAGGACACCTACGCCATTTGCTCGGCGTAAGCAATTCAACACTACCGGCCAACCTCCTTCACCGGCAACAATGGCAACTCGGCTGCCTCAGGTTCTATTTCTGCCAATTATACTCAGTCTTACAATAATAACAATAACAGCAACAGCAACAGGTCCCGTCCCAATTTTGGAGGAAATGGACGAAATAACAGTTCTAATGAAAGTCGTGGCTCCAGTAATGGTAATAATCGGAATAATGGAGGCCGGGGCGTGGCTCCGGCTGGAACAATAATTCAGAGTCACCTCGGTGCCAAATTTGCACAAAATTTGGTCATTTAGCTACACAGTGTTATTTTCGGTATGCTCAGTCCAATAATAACCCCAATCCTCGAGCCCCACGTCCTCCTCAAGCCTATTACACATATCCCCAGAACCATCCTCCCCAACCATACCCGAATTCCCCTTACCCAACGCCCCACTTCCCTCCACACAATAATGAATGGATACCTGACACTGGTGCATCCCATCACTTAACCAACGACATGCGCAATCTCAATATTTCGTCCGAACCATATGACGGTCCTGACAAGGTTCACATCGGTGATGGTTCAGGTTTGGCCATTACTCATTTTGGTTCCTCTACCTTACATTCCCCTCCCCATACTTATCAATTATCCATTGTTTTAGTGTCTCCTGCCCTTACTCGCAATCTTTTATCTATTCAGCAGTTTACTTCTGATAACTCCGTTTTCTTTGAATTTCATAACACATATTTTCTTGTGAAGGATTACTCGGGGCGCGTCCATCATAGGGGATATGTGAAAGACGGCCTTTATCACTTTTCCTCCACCTTCAACCGGAGTCCAGTCCAAGCTAATGCCTCTGTCCTAAGCTCCTTCTCTACGTGGCACAAACGCCTTGGGCACTGCTCGTCTCCTGTTTTACATCAAGCTTTGCGTCAATTTCCAAATTTTCTTTCCAATAAAACACCTACGGGTGTGTGTGAGTCCTGTCAATTGGCTAAAAGCCATAAATTTCCATTGTATGTTTCTTCCTTTACTTCGAATAAACCGTTGGATTTGATTTACTCCGATGTATGGGGTCCTTGTATTGAACCCTCCATTCATGGTTCTTACTATTATGTCAGTTTTTTAGATGATTATACGAAATACCTGTGGCTTTATCCGTTAAAACGCAAATCCGATGTTGAAACTGTCTTTAGCACCTTTCTACCCCTCATCGAACGCCAATTCAACACAAACCTTAAAGCACTTCAAACCGATTGGGGAGGTGAGTACCGCCACCTCTCCCAATATCTTGCCTCCGTTGGCATTCAACATCGTCGATCCTGTCCCCATACTCATGAACAAGTCGGCGCCATTGAACGGCGTCACCGCCAAATTGTTGAAGTTGGGCTCGCCCTACTAGCCCATTCCAATCTTCCCCTTCCCTATTGGGAGGACGCCTTCACCACTGCCACTTATATAATCAACCGCCTTCCTACTAAAGTTCTCCAAAAAAAATCTCCCTACGAAGTGGTCCACTTTCGTTCTCCTGACTACTCTTTCCTTCGGACTTTCGGTTGCGCATGTTGGCCCTACCTCCGCCCTTATAACTCTCACAAAACCGACTACCGCTCAAAAACTTGCATCTTTCTAGGCTACAGCTCCTCCCACCATGGCTATAAATGCCTCGATTTATCCACTGGGCGCATCTACATCTCCCGCCATGTTGTCTTTGATGAAAACATCTTCCCCTATAAGCCTTCCCCAACACCGCTCCCATCCTCCACCGACTTGGTCTCTGTACCCATACTACAAAATATTCCCTCCTACACTGCCGCCCCCACACCTGATCCAATCGAAACACCTGCCACCCCGGACCCCACCCCACCGGCCTCTCCAGCTCACAATACTCCCACACATAACACTTCCCCACCGCCACCTCCCCCACCACCTCCGGCTCAACACATGGTTACCCGAACTCGCACAAACAATCTCAAACCTGTTTCCCACCCTGACTTTATCCGTTACCCTCTTCCCCGAGCATACCTTACGACAACCCATGACCCATCTTGCTATACTGAGGCTTCTAAGCATAAAGTCTGGCGTGATGCTATGCAAGAAGAAATCAATGCTCTGCACCGTACCAACACTTGGGAGCTTGTTCCTTACTCCCCACGCATGAATATAATTGGCAACAAATGGGTCTATCGCACCAAGCATCTCGCTGATGGACGTCTCGAGCGTCATAAAGCTCGGCTCGTTGCTAAAGGCTTTCACCAAACTGAGGGCATTGACTTTACTGACACCTTTAGTCCGGTTGTCAAACCGGTCACCATACGTTTGCTTCTCTCGTTGGCTATTTCCCAGGGTTGGTCTTTTCGACAAATTGACATCCAAAATGCCTTCCTCCATGGCACTCTATCTGAACAGGTCTATATGCAACAGCCTCAGGGTTTCATTCATCCGGAACTTCCTCACCATGTCTGTCGGTTGAAACGTAGCCTCTATGGTTTGAAACAGACTCCTCGTGCTTGGTTTTCACGCTTTGCGGATGTTCTCACACAGTTCGGGTTTGTGGCCTCAAACACTACAAAAAAACAGCAATTTTGCGACGGAGTTTTTGCGACGGACCTTATTTCCGTCGCAAATTTACGTTTGCGACGGATGATTTAATGTTTGCGACGGGACACTTGGCGGGACCGAATTTTCCACTTGGCGGGCAATTTTGCGACGGACTTTTTATTATTTTGCGACGGACTATTCAATAAAATTTTATAAAATTATTTTATTATTCTGAATTTAGATAAAATTTGCGACGGAAATTAAATTCCGTCGCAAAATGCCTTTTGCGACGGCATTTGTATTATTTTGCGACGGAATATTTAATACATTTTTATTAATTATTTTATTTTTCTGAATTTACATGTTTGCGACGGAATTAGGTTTATTTTGCGACGGACATTAAATTCCGTCGCAAAATGGCGGATATCGATCGATAATCCCTTTTCTTCCTCATTTCTTCTTCTCTCTCCTTCTTCTCTCCGCCACAGTGGATATTAAATTCCGTCGCAAAACGGCGGATATCGATCACGATAATCCCCTTTTCTTCCTCATTTCTCTTCTTCTCTCCCCTCTCTCTCCCTTGCCCCCCCCCGCCGAACTGTTTCCGGCGCCACCTCCTTCCACCACCGCCGCAGCCCACTCACAAGGTAAACTCTTCCTCCCCTCCCACCCCTCTCCCCACACCCGATTCCAATGCATAATGAATTATATATATTTAATGATATAATTGTTGATGTTTAGACTTAATGATATTGTTGATTTCAATTTCTTTGTTGGATGAAATCTTGAAATTTCATTGATTATTGTTTTTGCAAATGAGATGATGATGTGTGTATTACTTGAACAACCGTGATCGTAATGAGGAACAAATTTGTGTAATGATGAAGTTGACTAATTAGCGTATATGTTCTTTTATTTTGTTGAATATTGATTTTGGGTTTTGAGGATTTTCACTAAATATATCTTAGTAATAGTCCTCGGGTTGTTAAGCCACCGTCATATGCATATGTCGGAAGGAGGTGATTTCTTGCGTAACGATATGAAGAGACTACTTTGATTATTGTACAAAACTACTAGGATTAACTTCAACGATACTGAAGTCATCCCTTAGCGGTTGAACATATTAATTAAGCCATAAAATGTCAATACGATTTGTGATTATGGTGGCCTGTGGTTTGGAAATTATGATGTGTTTGTTTCGATGAAATGATTATATTTTAGAGATCGTGCCTTGTTTAGAGAACTGTGGTCTAAGAAATGGCGAGACCCTTTGTGGTTTGTCCTTGAATCCTTTTGCATTTTTTATTTGATGATTTGCATATTTTGTTTTTTTTTTTTTTCTGTTTTATGAGAAGGGTATTTGTCCATTTACAAGTCATGTGTTTTAGAGGGCACGGTATGATATGAAACAGCTAGTTATGTATATTGGAACAACATAAAAATTAACAGTTTATTATATTATTGGACCTGATTTTTAAAGCAATATGGATTGTGACCATGTTGGTTTTTGGGTTACTAGTTAATAATCTATTCGATCTAACCTAACCGGATGTTTTGCTCTTAATCGTAACCCTTGTAAAATTTAAGTCATTGAACACTAAATAAATGCAATTGGTGCTTGGTGATGGGTGGTTTGGGGTTTTGATTGTTTTGAGTTAGATTTTGGATGAAAGTTCATTTTTTTGATGAAATTTTGACCTATGTTTATCTCACTTTCTTACTATCAAAACGAACTCAAAATCAGTTGGTCTAAGAAGATAAAATGCTCATAATATTCTGAATTATAATCCCTTAAATTTTCAGCTCGTTTGGGCTTCAACCCGACATTCAAAAACACCACACAGCCTAATTAGCTCCCAGCCGGACAGTTTTGACTAAGCAGTTTGTGACCAACATTTAACTATTATACAGGCCTCAAACCAGAATGGTTTCTCAATGAAAAATGTACCCTATATGCAATATATAACACATCAAAAATTCAGCTCATTCCAAGTAGTATAGGGTACTCAAAGTTCGACACAAAACCACATCAGAAAGCTGTAAAACAGATTTTCAATATCTCGATGCGTTTTTGTTTGACATGGTGTGTGATGTGTGATGGATGAAAATGAGATCTTAAATATGCGTTTTGTAGCTTGCATTCTGAGCTTTCCAACCATATAAAGAAAACGCAATTTGGTGCAATTGTGTTTTCGAGGAGGTGCTGTCCGTTTAGATAATCATTTACGAATGATTGATGTATTTTACTTGTTGTTTTAAGTTATAATGTCTAGAGGCTTACATGCTTTGAGGTGGAACAACAATGTAGTCAATCATAAGACTACGGGATTTATGATCATCATTTTGGTATCACTTTATCTTAGCTTAGTTTCACCTTTGGAATCTCAAGTGCATCTACTTTATCTTAGCTTAGTTTCACCTTTAGATTCTCGCCACCTTTGTTTGATTGACATATGATACTCGGTGTGCGGCTATACTTACCTAACTTATTTTTTTGGCAGTCCACTTACTTTGCTGCACTTTTTACAGTTTCGAAGAAGGTGTTGTAGTTACTCGGCTTAGCAAACAAAGAAATTGCTTGAGGTCGGTGTAGTTAGAGGTGCTATCTTTGCAAATCTCAATAGTTGGGATCTATTGCAAACCCCGTGAGTTACGAGATCTACAGAAAATCTCGCTTTCCTTGCACATATTATTAATTATTATAAACGCCTTTTATTATAATTGCATTTAGATTAGTATAAACGTCATTTTCTCGTGTCAAATAGATGTCGTAGTAGTGTATCATATGTAGTATATATTTATAGATATATATGTGTTGTAATTATAAGTTAGGAAAATGCTTACTTATGTGTATTAGTTAGATAAGTTAGGAAAATGCTTAAGTATGTGCAAAGCTGGATGTTGGTTGAATTGGTTGAATTGGTTTGTTGAATGCTTAAGTATGTGCAAAGCCGGATGTTGGTTGAAAATGCTTAGTTTAGAAACAGGATGGTGCAAAGCCGAATGTTGGTTGAATTGGTTTGTTGAATTTGGATTGAAATGATGATAAGTATGTGGTTGAATTGGTTTGTTGAAAAGGGTCTTTGTTCCTACTGCTTGGAAAATGGTACTGGGGGTACTTTGTTATCCGGCAAAGCCTCCGAATTATTTTGACGTCGAACCTTTGACCATGAATTAAAAATTTAGGTTAAAGTGTTGTTAGTTTCATAGTAAGTTGAGTAAAACCTGAGTTTGCAAAAGTGTTGAGACAACCTTCAAAGACTATTGTTAGTCTCTCATTTTTGTATGATATGATGTGTAGGATTGAAAATGAAGAGAATAGAACGTACTTGGATGTAACGAGAGGTTGGATGCTAACAAGAAATTTAACCCGGTATTTGTGAATGGTGTGGAGGAATTCATAAAACATGCAAAGCATTTAGATTCGCTTTCGGGCAAATAATGGAATGATGAAGTGTCCATGTAGTAAGTGTAAGAACACTAAATTTTCGATCGAACATGACGTTAGATTACATTTAACTAAATATGGGTTTTGCGCAAACTACTATGATTGGGTGTGTCATGGTGAAGAGTTTCCCATTCCGATGAACGCTCAAAGAAAGACGGAATGTGAAACCTTATCAGGACATGGTTAATGACGATTACGTGATAGGATTGATCACGTAAGAGAAGAATTGCTTAACCAAGAGGAGAACAATGAGACACCAAACCCTGAAGTTGCATCGCTTTTTTGAAATGCTGAAAACGCAGAGGAACTCAGATGTGATGGAAGTAGTGTCTCCGCATCGCAGCGGCTTCTAGGTTGCTCACTTTGAAATGTGATCACAACCTCTCTCACAAATGCGTTTGACGGGGTTACCGGTTTGATAGGAGATATTCTTCCGAAGAATAACTTAATGACCTCGAACTTCTATCAAACCAAAAAGTTGTTAAAGGCATTAGAGCTACCCCATGAGAAAATACACGTGTGTCCCTTGGGGTGTATGTTATTTTGGGAGGAGGACGCGACGGACAAGTGTCGGAAGTGTGAGCCATGATCGATATAAACCGAAACGAACGCAAGAGGTCAACGTGTGCCTAACAAAGTGATGACTTATTTCCGATTGGACCTAGACTCCAAAGGTTGTACGCCACGAAACATATAGGCAAGGAAATGAGGTGGCACGCGGAAAACCCCAGGACAAGCGGTATAATGGCCCACCCAAGTGACGCTGAAGCTTGGAAGCATTTTGACCAAATACACCCCGAGTTTGCTAAGGAGCCTAGAAATGTGCGGTTAGGACTTTGCACAGACGGTTTTGCACCTTTTGGTAATTTTGGGAAGAACTACTCTTGCTGGCCAGCCATGGTTACACCATACAATCTTCCGCCCTGGTTGTGCATGAAAAGACAGCTTTATATTCTTATCGATTGCTTGTACCGGGCCGAAAAATCCGAAGGAAACCTCGGTGTTTATTTGCAACCATTGATTAAGGAGTTGAAGCATTTGTGGGAAACGGGGTTGTTTACTTACGATGTATCCACAAAGCAGAATTTTCATATGAGGGTTGCACTAATGTGGACTATCAATGATTTTCCTGCGTATGGCATGTTATCCGGGTGGACTACGGTGGTGTGAAAGCTTGTCCCTATTGTGGTGATGGAAACAAGTCATTTCGCTCAAACATAGTGGTAAATGCACTTGGTTTGATTATCATCGCGATTTCTCCTCAAGACCATATTTTTCGTGACCGATAAAGGTTTTTGAAGTCCAAACAAGATGAACACGCGACTCCACCCCGTAGATTGAGTGGTGAGGAGGTATGGGAATTTGTACAACACCTACCAAGCATCATTGATGGCTCAGATTCGGACTTGAAACGGCTTAAAAACTTCAAGAATGGTTGGTGGAAAAGAAGCATTTTTGGGATCTTCCGTATTGGAAAACATTGTCGCTTCGACATTGCCTGGATGTGATGCATATTGAGAAAAACTTCTTTGAAAAACTGATTGACACGGTTATGGACGTTAAAGGCAAAGCGCTTGTGGTCCAAAATCGCTAAAGATTTGAAAGAGCTTTGCGAAAGCGCCCGATTGTACACTTGTTCTTGACAAGCGAGTAAAAGAAAAGTGTTGTGTGAATGGGTCACCAAGTTGAAATTTCGACGGTTATGCTTCAGACCTGAGTAGGTGCGTAGATCATGATCAATACATTCTACGTGGTTTGAAAAGCCATGATTGTCACGTTTTTATGGAACGCTTGTTGTCGATTGCCCTTCGAGAATTGATTCGAAAAATGAGTGGAATGCATTGACCGAGATAAGTCAATTCTTTCGAGACTTGTGTGTCGCTACCCTAAAAATAGAAGACGTGATTCGTTTAGAGAATAACATTGCCGAGATTATTTGCAAGTTAGAGAAGATTTTGCCTCAGCCGTTTTTAACTCGATGGAGCATTTACCGTATACTTGCCGATGAGGTCGAGTTGGTGGTCCGTGCAATATCGATGGATGTATCCATTCGAAAGGTTTTTGAATCACTTAAAACAAAAGATTGGTAACAAAGCTTTCGTAGAGGATCAATATGCAATGCGTATTTGTTGGAAGAGATTTCAAACTTATGTTCAATGTATTACGATGATCATATTGAAACAAAAGCAAAGAATCTTCTTTGTTGGTGAGACTTCGCATCGCAATCGCTTTGATTTACCGAGTTATTCCGTGATCATAATGGTACAACAATCGGGAAGTGCAAGACGAGGTTCTTGGATAATAAAGAATATGACTTTGTGCACAAGCACGTATTGTCTAGCTGCGAAATCATGAAACCGTATGAACTGTAAGTACCTCATTACTACATATATACAATGCTTAACAGCTTTTTTCGAACAAATATACATTAATCGACAAAATGATTCATTCTTAGATTGTTCGAGCAATTTATTCGTGTTCAACAAATTTCAATTGACCTCGGCGAGATATTTGGAATAAACATGAAAATGAATTTACCAAATGGTTTGCACAACAAGCATCATTGTTGAATGATGATTTGCTAAAAGCTTTGGCAAGTGGTCCTTCTCGTCAAGTCAAAACTTGGAAACGTTATTCGATTAACGGCTACAACTTTCGGACATTCAACCGGGCAATCGATATTGGTAAATCTTCACCAACAACGGAGTTTGTGTCGGTTCCACGGAAGGTGCCGACTATTATGGCACTTTAAATGAAATCATTGAGTTGGTGTATTATGGAGCTTAATCGCCTACAAAGCCGTATTGTTCAAATGTGATTGGTTTGATAATTTCGAACGGGGGCATGAATGTGCATAAAGATTATAAGATAGTTGAAGTTCATCGTGGTAGGAAATATGGCGCTTATGATCCATTTGTTCGGCTTATCAAGTCGAGCAAGTCTACTATGCTCCATATCCAAGTTTGAAAAAGACAAAGATCAATGGTCGGTTGTTTTCAAAACAAAGGCAAGATCGACTATCGATGCTCCCGTCGAGGAAACCGTTTTCCAAGAACAAGTGATCAATGATGTTTCCGATTATCTCGATCCTCTTAACATTGTCCACCAAGATCTTGATGTCGATGTTGACTCCGATGTTCGGGATAATGACTTGATGATGATGAGATGGCGGATTTCATTCAACAAGAAGATGGAGAGGAAGAAGAATCGGTTGATGATCTAGATATCGATGAAGAGGAGGAAGAACTCTTCCATTCTAGTAGTGATAGTGAATAATAATGTATTAAATATTTTATTTTGTCATCATTCTTTGAATAATAATGTATTAAACATTGTAATTTATTATTAATTAGTATAATTGCATTTAGATTAGTATAAACGTCATTTTCTCGTGTCAAATAGATGTCGGTAGAGGTAGAGGTAGACGCGCGGTAGGGGTAGTTCCCCTCCCCGGAGCGTCTTCCTCCCACATGCACACTCACGGTTTGGATGATGAGATACACCAGATGTCCGAGGAGGATTTGGGTGTCATTGTCAATGGTGACCTTGGATTGCCGCTTTTGGATCCCGAGGAGATGGTAAGTTAATACATATCTTGCTTTAATTTGTTTGTATTTTTATTTATATTTTGATTAACCAAATATATTAACAACTTATTGTTTTCAATATGACAAAGTTTACCGACAACTATGTCAAGAAAATGGCCAAGACCGCCATAATCGTGGCCAACACTTTTGCCACCACGTGGCATAATGCCACCAGGAGCAAAGAGGAAAGGTGGTGGCACGCATTTAGTGGTACGTCGTTCATATAAATATAACTATATATAAATATAACTATAATTATAACTATACATATAACATATATATAACTATGTTGCGAGTGCTCAAGTCACTTCGAGTTACGCCACGAGCTGGTTAGGGAAGCTTTTGAGCGGTATGCTATCAATGTGGTCCGTGATTATATGTATCGGGCTCAAACAAAACCCCGTGCTCGGTTTTGATGACCCGAATATTCTCCGTCGATTCGAGGAGTGGATTGGGAGTCCCGTAAGCAATTATTCAATATTTAATTAATAATACTTGTGTTTTTATATATATATGTATGTACTAACTTGTTTATCTTATGTCGGAATAGGCATTCAAGGAAACATCTCATAAAAAGAAGATAAACCGAGCTTCGGATCCGGTGAGGAAGGAAGATCCCAGGACACATGCTATGGGCGACGCGCGGCGTTATCGATTTCGCTCGGGCCATGGAGGACAATAGAGAAGTGCCCCTATCACCGGAGATCACGGTGACTAGTTCGAAGAAGAAGAAGTCGGGCAACTTCGCCTCGAGGAAGTTTGAGAAAATCTTGGCACGTTATGTATTCTAAATATTATATATACATTATATATATATCATGTAATTATTGTTACTAACAAATTTATATCATACTTTACTGGGGACGTCTTCACCTCAAGAAGGCGAAAGCCAGCGAGGCGCGACTGACACCCTCGTCGGACAGTCGCGTCTTTATTACGGGCTTGGTGGTGGTTACGACAAGAAGGGAGAGTTTTGGCATGGGGTCACCGCCTCCATGTACTACGACAGTTCTGCTCATCGCTCGACACTCATCCGCCGAGACATACTCTCTGGGCATACTCACCCATCTCACCCAGGAGATGGCGAGAGAAAGACAGATTAATGGTAAAAACAGGCGAGGTTGGAGGAGCTAGAGAGAGATGTAAAGCGTCGGGAAGACAGACTAAGCGCAGATGGAGGAGTGGATTACCGGTTAAGCAAAGATCCTCCGGAGGGATGCAACCCGGCACGAGGCAAAGACAGAGATGACCGATCCGATCACGGACCTGGAGGAAGTGACATGGGTTTAGAGTAGTACACCGGTCCGACTGGGTGACATATTGCTTTATACATTTTTATTTATTTTGGCTTATCGTATCCCCTTGGACATATCGTTTTATCCCCTTTGACATATCGTTTTATCCCCTTTGACATATCCCTTTTGACATATCGTTTTATTTATTTTGGTATCGTATCCCCTTTTATATTGTTGTTGTTGATAGCCGGTAGCAATTGTAATGCTACCGGGGAAAATTATGGCTGTTTTGCGGCGGTGGTTTGGCGGTCACGCCGCAAAGCGACCATAATTTTTCGATTAATTTTAACTTTGCGACGGAAATATTCCGTCACAAAAATGTTTTTTATGACGGAAAAGTGTATTTGCGACGGATATGTAAGAGATCTAAAAATAAAAAAATTATTTAATAAAAAACTTTGCGACGGAATATACAATTTTGCGACGGATTATAATTTTTTTTGCGACGGTTTATAAAATTTTTTGCGACGGATTATAAAATTTTTTT
The DNA here is from genome assembly GCA_026214975.1 of Gentiana macrophylla. Lineage (NCBI taxonomy): Eukaryota > Viridiplantae > Streptophyta > Magnoliopsida > Gentianales > Gentianaceae > Gentiana > Gentiana macrophylla. The sequence goes on from CM047817.1 coordinate 91,933,607, forward strand.
GCGCCGGATTATATATTTTGCGACGGTTTATACAATTGTTTGCGACGGATTTTACATTGTTTTGCGACGGAAACTATGTTTTTAAAAAAATAAAATACGTTATTATCCGTCGCAACATTCGTCGCAAATAATTTGCGACGGATAAACCATCGCAAAATCTCGGTTTTGCGACAAAAAATGCGACAAATAAAAACCGTCGCAAATCCGTCGCAAATTAGGATTTGCGACGGAATAAGCCTATTTTGCGACGATAACCTTCCGTCGCAAAAAGCCCAGTTTTTTGTAGTGAAATGCCGACACTTCTATGTTCGTTTATTCCTGTGCAGGTGCTCGGCTCTACATTCTTCTCTATGTGGACGATGTTATTATCACCGGTACCTCTCCGGCCTTGGTTGAACGGGTTATTACTTTCCTTGGGTCTCACTTTCCTGTCAAAGATCTGGGTTTCCTGTCTTATTTCCTTGGCATTGAGGTGCTCCCTGCCCCCTCTGGCATCTACCTCAGTCAACGCAAGTACATCCTTCAGCTCCTCCAAAAGGCAAATATGGATAAATCCAAGCCGTGCTCTACTCCTATGGCCGCTGCCTCCAGCCTTTCTCAGGATGATGGACCTCCCTGCTCTGATCCGGCCCTATACCGCACTATAGTTGGAGGCCTACAATACCTTAGCTTCACTCGTCGGACATCGCCTTCGCGGTTCACAAAGTCGAGAAGTTTATGCACTCTCCCACACGAAACTCACCGGCGGTACATAAACGCATCCTCCGTTACTTAAAGCACACTATATCTGATGGTCTCTTCTTCTCCAACGACTCTCCACTCACATTGCAAGCTTACTCTGATTCCGATTGGGCGGCCGACACCGACAACCGCCGCTCTATTGGTGCTTATTGCATATTTCTTGGGCACAATCTCATCGGTTGAGTGCGAAACAACACTTACGGTTTCCAAAAGCTCCAATCGGCCGAATACAAAACCTCTCGATCGCATCGCCGAGCCCAAAGTGGCTCCAAAGTCTTATATCGTAAATGGCGATTACTCTTCCTACGGCTCTATCTTATGGTGCGACAACATTGGCGCTACTATCTTGCTTCACAACCCGGTCTACCATGCTCGTACTAAACATATTGAAATAGACTTCCATCATGTTCGCGAACTAGTTGCGGCAAAGAAGCTTCAGATTTTCTTCATCTCCTCCAAGGAACAATCGCGAGATCTCCTCACCAAACCATTTGTCCTCTCCACGGTTCACTTCCCTCAAGACCAATCTCCGTGTTCAGCCTCTTCCCACGGGATTGCGGGGGCGTATTGAGAATACTATTACATCATAGATTTATTACCATTATTTAGATTAATTATTATTATTTCTTTGTTTATATTTATATCTTGTAGCACAAGATTGTACTTCTATTTAAACACTCTGATGTACATTTTACAATTCAATGAAATACAATACAAACACAATTTACCATAGAGACCATTAACACGTCCCTCAGGTGTACATGGGCGTATTGCCTATTTATATAATAGCTTTTAACACACGTCCCTTAAAGGTTGGCTTATTATACTTTTTCTTTTAGAGAGGGCAACCATTTGAAACAATATTTTTTTTTGGGACTGTGTTTGGAGTGAAGTTTAAACTCAAGATATTATGTTCTGATGTCATGTTAAACTATCATCTGTCTCAAAAACTTAATGTTATAATTTGATAGAAAATAAACATTTTAACACCCTTCTGTGAAAATGTTCTTGAAAGGGATGGAATTCCAACTGAATCCATTTATACGTATGAACACAGCCCACTTCACAGTAATAGGTCAATAATTGTTTGCCAACTCGATATAACACTTTCTTCAATCGGCTTTGAGCATACCCACGACTTTTTTTTTTTCAATAAGGCTTTCCCATTATTTAGGAGCAAAAGGCAGCCCCAATATGTTTTACTTTATTTAATTCCCCACGTACTAAAACATGTCTCGTGCCGAATTCAGAAAAACTTACATAGATTCATATTTATATATATGTATACTAGTTAATGTGAGCCGTGCAAAGCACGGCGAGCCCAACATAAATCGTTAACAACAATAATACCAAAAAATAGATACAGGGGCGGACGCAGGATCCCGGATAAGGGGGGCAATACTATGGGTATTAACACAACAAATTTAGACTGTGTGCCTTCAGACACAACAACAACAATTTAAATGCAAACAGTCGAGCGGGAGATATAAGGATGGACTCTTGAGAGATAAGGTTGAAATTCAAACAATTAAGCGAGTTGGAGTGTGTGAAAGTGATAAGATTATCTAGAGCTACAAATTCAAAAGATAAAATCGGGTTTATCTCAAATAAAAGAAAAAAGCAATGAGGACACTACCTTTATCCTCAAAGAACAAAGAACAACAACATTTTTGAGTTCATCCACGTTTGAATTAAGTCCTTTGTAAATGAATTGGCTTTTCTTTATCTCGTATGAATTTTAATAAATATTAGAGATAAAACTAGGGTTTATGAGTAGTATAAATTGAGGTCCCTTGTAATCAGTTGAATACAGGAAAAATAAAACTTATCTTCCGTTTTTGCCTTTGTTCCATTGCTTCTCCTCCGCACTTGTTTTCTTTCATTGTATCAGAGAAAGAAAGCGTGTAATCAACAAAACGAAAATCACAAATCAAACACACACACAAATTCCAAGACAAGCACAACCACAAAAACACATCAAGATACATCCACTTCAAACTATCCAAACACAATGAGACACAAAAACTCAAGCCAATCTGCAGATCAAACAAACCATACAAAGAAGATCAAACAAAACAACAAGTCACATACAACAACAACCAAATGACAACATTATCACTCAATGTCAGCAGCTTCATCACACTCAAACTCACTCAAAGAAACTACCCACTATGGAGGGAACAAGAAGTTGCACTAGATGAAAGCCAGGACCTCACTTTGGACATCTCACAAAAGATTCACCAAAGACCGGATCAAGACACAAAAAGTACCAATGCGGAAGGAGCAGGAAGAGACAATCCCAAATCCCGAATATGCAAAATGGAAGAAATCGAGATAGGCTTCTTAGAGGGTGGCTAATAAGATCACTATCAGAAGAGTCACTAGGCCTTGTAATAGGCCTAGACACTGCAGCAGATGTATGGAAAGCACTGAAAGATGCCTATGCACAGGACTCACACACTACAAAAAAACAGCAGTTTTGCGACGGCATTTTTGCGACGGAACTTATTTCCCGTCGCAAATTTACGTTTGCGACGGATATTTTAATGTTTGCGACGGGACACTTGGCGGGACCGATTTTTTCACTTGGCGGGCAATTTTGCGACGGAATTTTTATCATTTTGCGACGGACCATCGAATAAAAGTTTTATTAAATTATTTTATTATTCTAAATTTAGATAAACTTTGCGACGGACTTTAATAGCCGTCGCAAAACGGAGTTTTATGACGGAATTTTTATTGTTTGCGACGGAATATTTAATAAATTTTTATAAATTATTTCATTATTCTCGTATGCACATGTTTGCGACGGAATTAGTTTTTTTTTTGCGACGGACATTAGTTTCGTCGCAAAATGGCGGATATCATCGCATTTCCTTTTCTTCCTCATTTCACTTCTTTATCTCCTCTTCTCTCCCGCCGCCCCACCCCCACCTCCTCGCTGAAGCTCTTCCGGCAACGCCACCTCCTCCCACCACCGCCGCAGACCACCCACAGTATGCTCTTCCCTCCCCTCCCTCCCCTCTCCCTAGACCCGATTTCCCCCCCTCCTCCGCCACAGATATGTATGTGTATATTTTTTTTTATTTCGTTTTATATATATATATATATATATATATATGTATGTATGTATATGTATATATATATATTGTATATGTATGTATATTTTTTTTTATTTCGTTTTTTATATATATATATATGTATGTATATGTATATATATATTGTATATGTATATGTATGTATATTTTTATGTATGTATGTATATGTATATTTTATGTATGTATGTATATGTATATTTTTATGTATGTATGTATATGTATATGTATATGTATATATATATGGTATATGTATATTTTTTATTTCGTTTTTTATATTTTTTTATATAGTGTATCATATGTAGTATAGATTTATAGATATATATGTGATGCTATGTGATGTTTGCATATAAAAGAAACTGATTTAAGAGAAAAAAAAAAACTAAGGATCTTATTGAATGTTGGTTGTGGTGATGCTATGTGATGTTTGCTCGGTTGGTGCTTGGTGATGGGTGGTTTGGGGTTTTGATTGTTTTGTGTTAGATTTTGGATGAAAGTTCATTTTTTTGATGAACTTTTGACCTATGTTTATCTCACTTTCTTACTATCGTAACGAACTCAAAATCAGTTGGTCTAAGAAGATAAAATGCTCATAATATTCTGAATTATAATCCCTTAAATTTTCAGCTCGTTTGGGCTTCAACCCGACATTCAAAAACACACCACACAGCCTAATTAGCTCCCAGCCGGACAGTTTTGACTAAGCAGTTTGTGACCAACTTTTAACTATTATAAAGGCCTCAAACCAGAATGGTTTCTCAATGAAAAATGTACCCCTATATGCAATATATAACACATCAAAAATTCAGCTCATTCCAAGTAGTATAGGGTACTCAAAAGTTCGACACAAACCACATCAGAAAGCTGTAAAACAGATTTTCAATATCTTGATGCGTTTTTGTTTGACATGGTGTGTGATGTGTGATGGATGAAAATGAGATCTGAAATATGCGTTTTGTAGCTTGCATTCTGAGCTTTCCAACCATATAAAGAAAACGCAATTTGGTGTGCGGCTATACTTACCTAACTTTTTTTTTTGGCAGGTCCACTTACTTTGCTGCACTTTTTTACAGTTTCCGAAGAAGGTGTTGTAGTTACTCGGCTTAGCAAACAAAGAAATTGCTTGAGGTCAGTGTAGTTAGAGGTGCTACTGCAAATCTCAATAGTTAGGGGATCTATTGCAAACCCCGTAGTTACGAGATCTACAGAAAATCTCGCTTTCCTTGCACATATTATTAATTAGTATAAACGCCTTTTTATTATAATTGCATTTAGATTAGTATAAACGTCATTTTCTGTGTCAAATAGATGTCAGGTAGAGGTAGAGGTAGAGGTAGAGGTAGAGGTAGACGCGGTAGGGGTAGTTCCTTGCACCTTGGATTGCCGGTTTTTATAGTTATTTTTTTTTATATTTTTTTATATAGTGTATCATATGTAGTATATATTTATAGATATATATGTGTTGTAATTATAAGTTAGGAAAATGCTTACTTATGTGTATTAGTTAGATAAGTTAGGAAAATGCTTAAGTATGTGCAAAGCCGGATGTTGGTTGAATTGGTTGAATTGGTTTGTTGAATGCTTAAGTATGTGCAAAGCCGGATGTTGGTTGAAAATGCTTAGTTTAGAAACCGGATGTTGGTTGAATTGGTTTGTTGAATTTGGATTGAAATGATGATAAGTATGTGGTTGAATTGGTTTGTTGGAAAGGGTGCTGTTCCTACCCGTTTGGAAAATGGTACTGGGGGGTACTTTGTTATACGGCAAAGCCTCCGAATTATTTTGACGTCGAACCTTTGACCATGAATTAAAAATTTAGGTTAAAGTGTTGTTAGTTTCATAGTAAGTTGAGTAAAACCTGAGTTTGCAAAAGTGTTGAGACAACCTTCAAAGACTATTGTTAGTCTCATATTTTGTATGATATGATGTGTAGGATTGAAAATGAAGAGAATAGAACGGAGTTGGATGTACGAGAGGTTGGATGCTAACAAGAAATTTAACCCGGTATTTGTGAATGGAGTGGAGGAATTCATAAAACATGCAAAGCAGTTAGATTCGTTTCGGGCAAATAATGGAATGATGAAGTGTCCATGTAGTAAGTGTAAGAACACTAAATTTTCAATCGAACATGACGTGAGATTACATTTAACTAAATATGGGTTTTGCGCAAACTACTATGATTGGGTGTGTCATGGTGAAGAGTTTCCCATTCCGATCAACGTTCAGCAAGAACGGAATGTGAACCCTTATCAGGACATGGTTAATGACGCATTACGTGATAGGATTGATCACGTAAGAGAAGAATTTCTTAACCAAGAGGAGAACAATGAGACACCAAACCCCTGGTTGCATCGCTTTTTTGAAATGTCAAAAACGCAGAGAAACTCAGATGTGATGGAAGTAGTGTCTCCGTACTGCAAGCGGCTTCTAGGTTGCTCACTTTGAAATGTGATCACAACCTCTCTCACAAATGCGTTGACGGGGTTACCGGTTTGATAGGAGATATTCTTCCGAAGAATAACTTAATGACCTCGAACTTCTATCAAACCAAAAAGTTGTTAAAGGCATTAGAGCTACCCCATGAGAAAATACACGTGTGTCCCGCGGGTGTATGTTATTTTGGGAGGAGGACGCGACCTGGACAAGTGTCGGAAGTGTGACCTTGATCGATATAAACCGAAAACGAACGCAAAGAGGTCAACGTGTGCCTAACAAAGTGATGACTTATTTCCGATTGGACCTAGACTCCAAAGGTTGTACGCCACGAAACATATAGGCAAGGAAACGAGGTGGCACGCGGAAAACCCCAGGACAAGCGGTATAATGGCCCACCCAAGTGACGATTTGAAGCTTGGAAGCATTTTGACCAAATGCACCCCGAGTTTGCTAAGGAGCCTAGAAATGTGCGGTTAGGACTTTGCCTGACGGTTTTGCACCTTTGGTAATTTTGGGAAGAACTACTCTTCTTCGGCGACCATGGTTACACCATACAATCTTCCGCCCTGGTTGTGCATGAAAAGACAGCTTTATATTCTTATCGATTGCTTGTACCGGGGCGAAAAATCCGAAAGGAAACCTCGATGTTTATTTGCAACCATTGATTAAGGAGTTGAAGCAAATTGTGGGAAACAGGGTTGTTTACTTACGATGTATCCACAAAGCAGAATTTTCATATGAGGTTGCACTAATGTGGACTATCAATGATTTTCCTGCGTATGGCATGTTATCCGGTGGACTACGGCTGGTGTGAAAGCTTGTCCCTATTGTGGTGATGGAAACAAGTCGCTCGCTCAAACATAGTGGTAAATGCACTTGGTTTGATTGTCATCGGCGTTTCTCCTCAAGACCATATTTTTCGTGACCGATAAAGGTTTTTGAAGTCCAAACAAGATGAACACGCGACTCCACCCCGTAGATTGAGTGGTGAGGAGGTATGGGAATTTGTACAACACCTACCAAGCATCATTGATGGCTCAGATTCGAGACTTGAAACGGCTTAAAAACTCCAAGAATGGTTGGTGGAAAAGAAGCATTTTTGGGATCTTCCGTATTGGAAAACATTGTCGCTTCGACATTGCCTGGATGTGATGCATATTGAGAAAACTTCGTGAAAAACCGATTGACACGGTTATGGACGTTAAAGGCAAGATCGCTTGTGGTCCAAAATCGCTAAAGATTTGAAAGAGCTTTGCGCAAAGCGCCCGATTGTACACTTGTTCTTGACAAGCGTAAAAGAAAAGTGTTGTGTGAATGGGTCACCAAGTTGAAATTCTCGACGGTTATGCTTCGGACTGAGTAGGTGCGTAGATCATGATGAATACATTCTACGTGGTTTGAAAAGCCATATTGTCACGCTTTTATGGAACGTTTGTTGCCGATTGCCCTTCGAGAATTGATTCGAAAAATGAATGGAATTTGACTCGAGATAAGTCAATTCTTTCGAGACTTGTGTGTCGCTACACTAAAAATAGAAGACGTGATTCGTTTAGAGAATAACATTGCTTGAGATTATTTGCAAGTTAGAGAAGATTTTGCCTCCGGGCTTTTTTAACTCGATGGAGCATTTACCGTACACTTGCCGTATGAGGTCGAGTTGGTGGTCCGTGCAATATCGATGGATGTATCCATTCGAAAGGTTTTGAATCACTTAAAACAAAAGATTGGTAACAAAGCTTTCGTAGAGGATCAATATGCAATGCGTATTTGTTGGAAGAGATTTCAAACTTTCATTCTATGTATTACGATGATCATATTGAAACAAAAGCAAAGAATCTTCTTTGTTGGTGAGACTTCGGCATCGCAATCGCTTTGATTTACCTGAGTTATTCCGTGATCATAACGGTACAACAAGCGGGAAGTGCAAGACGAGGTTCTTGGATAATAAAGAATATGACTTTGTGCACAAAGACGTATTGGCTAACTGCGAAATCATGAAACCGTATGAACTGTAAGTACCTCATTACTACATACATACAATGCTTAACAGTTTTTTCTGAACAAATATACATTAACTGACAAAATGATTCATTCTTAGATTGTTCGAGCAATTTATTCGTGTTCAACAAACCTCAATTGACCTCTCGGCGGATATTTGGAATAAACATGAACATGAATTTACCAAATGGTTTGGACAACAAGCATCATTGTTGAATGATGATTTGCTAAAAGCTTTGGCAAGTGGTCCTTCTCGTCAAGTCAAAACTTGGAAACGTTATTCGATTAATGGCTACAACTTTCGGACATTCAACCGGGCAAGCGATATTGGTAAATCTTGATCAACAACGGAGTTTGTGTCGATTCCACGGAAGGTGCCGACTATTATGGCACTTTAAATGAAATCATTGAGTTGGTGTATTATGGACATTCGATCGTCTACAAAGCCGTATTGTTCAAATGTGATTGGTATGATAATTACGAACGGGCATGAATGTGCATAAAGATTATAAGATAGTTGAAGTTCATCGTGGTAGGAAATATGGCGCTTATGATCCATTTGTTCTCGCTTATCAAGTCGAGCAAGTCTACTATGCTCCATATCCAAGTTTGAAAAAGACAAAGATCAATGGTCGGTTGTTTTCAAAACAAAGGCAAGATCGACTATCGATGCTCCCGCCGAGGAAACCGTTTTCCAAGAACAAGTGATCAATGATGTTTCCGATTATCTCGATCCTCTTAACATTGTCCACCAAGATCTTGATGTCGATGTTGACTCCGATGTGGGGATAATGACTTGGATGATGATGAGATGGAGGATTTCATTCAACAAGAAGATGGAGAGGAAGAAGAATCGGTTGATGATCTAGATATCGATGAAGAGGAGGAAGAACTCTTCCATTCTAGTAGTGATAGTGAATAATAATGTATTAAATATTTTATTTTGTCATGATAGTGAATAATAATGTATTAAACATTGTAATTTATTATTAATTAGTATAAACGCCTTTTATTATAATTGCATTTATATTAGTATAAACGTCATTTTCGTGTCAAATAGATGTCGTAGAGGTAGAGGTAGAGGTAGAGGTAGAGTACGCGGTAGGGGTAGTTCCCCCTCCCGGAGCGCCTTCCTCCTCACTGCACAAAGAGTTTGGATGATGAGATACACCGGATGAGCGAGGAGGATTTTGGTGTCATTGTCAATGGTGACCTTGGATTGCCGATTTTGGATCCCGAGGGAAATGGTAAGTTAATACATATCTTGCTTTAATTTGTTTGTATTTTTATTTATATTTTGATTAACCAAATATATTAACAACTTATTGTTTTCAATATGACAAAGTTTACCGACAACTATGTCAAGAAAATGGCCAAGAACGCCATAATCGGCGGCTTCAACACTTTTGCCACCACGTGGCATAATGCCACCAGAGCAAAGCAGGATAGGTGGTGGAACGCATTTAGTGGTACGCTCGCTCATATAAATATAACTATATATAAATATAACTATAATTATAACTATACATATAACATATATATATATAACTATGTTGCGAGGTCATTTCGAATTTTCGATTACGCCACGGCGCTGGTTAGTGGAAGCTTTTGAGCGGTATGCTATCAACAGGGTCCTCGATTATATGTATCGGGCTCAAACAAACCCCGTGCTCGGCTTTGGATGACCCCCGGATATTCTCCGTCGCTCGAGGAGTGGATTGGGAGTCCCGTAAGCAATTATTCAATATTTAATTAACAATACTTGTTTTATATATATATATATATGTATGTACTAACTTGTTTATCTTATGTCGGAATAGGCGTTCCAGAAACATCTACTAAAAAAGAAGCTAAACCGAGCTTCGGATCCGGTGAGAAGGAAGATCCTCGGGACACATGCTATGGGCGACGCGGCGTTATCGACATTTCGGGCCATGGAGGACAATAGAGGCGCGCCTATCGGCCGGTGATCCGGTGAGTAGTTCGAAGAAGAAGAAGTCGGGCAACTTCGTCTCGAGGAAGTTTGAGAAAATCATGGTACGTTATGTATTCTAAATATTATATATACATTATATATATATCATGTAATTATTGTTACTAACAAATTTATATCATACTTTGCAGGACGTCTTCACTCCGAAGAAGGCGAAGCTCAGAGACGCATGACTGACACCCCTGTCGACGAGTCGCGTCTTTATTACGAAGCCGCCGTTGGTGGTTACGACAAGAAGGGGAGAGTTTTTGGCATGGGGTCAGCTGCCTCCATGTACTACGACAGGCCTGCTGCTGCTCGACACTCATCCGCTGAGACATACTCTCCGGGCATAATCACCCGCCTCACCTGGGAGATGGCGAGAGATGCATGCACTCATGCAGAAACCCAAAGCGAGGTTGGAGGAGCTAGAGAGAGAGAAGCGTCAGGATGACGGATCAGCGCAGATGGAGGTGTGGATTACCCCGGTTAGGCAAAGATCCTCCGGAGGATGCAACCCGGCACGAGGCAAGGCGACCTGAGAGATGACCATTCGACGATCATGGACCTGGAGGAGGTGACGTGGGTTTAGGTAGTACACCGGTCCGACTGGGTGACATTGTTTTGATACATTTTTATTTATTTTGGCTTATCGTATCCCTTTGACGTATTTTTGACATTTCCCTTTGACGTATTTTTGACATATCCCCTTTGATATCGTATTCCCGTTTATATTGTTGTTGTTGATAGCCGGTAGCAATTGTAATGCTACGGGAAAATTAAAATTTGTTTTGCGGCGGTGGTTTGGCAGGGTCGCCGCAAAATGCACCATAATTTTCTGTTTAATTTATTTTTGCGACGGAATATATCCGTCGCAATATGGTATTTGGCGACGGAAAAGGCTCATTTTGCGACGGATATGAAAAGATCTAAAAATAAATAAATTATTTAATAAAAATAAGTTGCGACGGATTATACAATTTTTTGCGACGGATGATACATTTTTGCGACGCAATTTTACATGTTTGCGACGGAATATTTCCGCCGCTATTTGTTATTTGCGACGGACTATACATTTCTTTGCGACGGAAATTATAATTAAAAAAAAATAAAATACGTTATTATCCGTCGCAAAAGCCGCCGCAAACAATTTGCGACGGAAACCCGTCGCAAAATCGGGTTTTGCGACTAAAAATGCGACAAAGAAAATTAAAGCGCAGAACCGCCGCAAACTAGGGTTTGCGACGGAATAACCCTTGTTTGCGACGGTAATCTTCCGTCGCAAAACTGCTGTTTTTTTGTAGTGACAGGAGAGAGAATTTACACTCAAGCAGCAACTGATCTACCTAAAGAAAGATGAGGGCAAAACCATATCAGATCATATCAGAGACTTCAAGGGGCTATGTGACAGCCTTGCTGCTATAGGCAAGCCTGTCCAAGATTCTGAAAAAGTATATTTTCTCTTTACAAGCTTGGGACCCAATTATGAAACTTTCACCACCACAATGCTCAAACCACCAAGACCCACATACACCGAAAGTTAGTATCTCATCTAAAGCCTAGATCAACCCGAGAAACTGGTTCTCCACAAGCCTAAACATATCTTACCATCAGTCCACACCACAGATGGCCTTCTACGGCCAAAACCAGTCCAGGACCCCACCACCAGGCTTCAAGGGACCAAAGAACTCAAGATAGCGGTGTTTGTGTCCTCTGGAAGGGGATTTTGTGCTCAACAACCAAGAAACAGCTCCACAGATGGCATGACACAGAGGAAACCACCACCACCAGGTCAAAGAAGGATGACAAATGCAGAGAGGGAAATGTACCAAAAAGAAAAGTGTTAGTATTGTGGTGTCATGGGACACATTGCCAAAATTTACTGGTGGGTACTGCAGAAAGATCAACCAAACACTGAACTACCTCAGGCATTGGCTGCACTCACCCTAGACAACACCATTGCAGATACAGAGTGGATTGTGGACAACAGGGGCATCACACCACATGACTGGTAAGTCGCACATGCTGCACAACATTCACAAACCACTAGGGTCAGATGTCATAATTATTAGAAATGGCTCTACACTGCCTGTCACGTGCACTGGCCAAGCGAACCCAAAACAGACACACAACACTATTCCACTAAAAGATGTCTTACTTGTCCAACAATTAACTAAAAATTTACTTTCAGTAAGTCAACTTACTACAGATGAACCCATAACTTGTGAATTTACTAATAGTGATGTGTTTGTTAAGGACCAAGCAACAGGACAGATTCTGACAACAGGGAGAAGAAGGGGTGATTTGTATGTACTACAGAACACCCCTGAATTTCATTTCTCAAACAGATTCAGGGCAGGCACCAGTGAGCTATGGCATCAAAGGTTGGGACACACTCAGATGGCCACTGTTCAGGACTTAAAGAATAAAGGTTTTATTGATGTTCTAGGGCAAATAAAAACAGGCCACATTTGTGAGAGCTGTCAATTAGGCAAACTCAGTAGGCTTCCTTTTTTTGATTCAGAACATTTTACTTCATTTCCTTTTGAAATAATTCATTGTCACTTATGGGGACCAGCACCCATTAAATCTATTAGAGGTTTCTCTTATTATGCCTGTTTTGTTGATGACTACACTAAGTTTTGTTGGTTTGTGCCTTTATCTTTTAAGTTTGATTTCTACACTGCTTGAATTTTGAGAGCTATGTAAAAAGACAATTTGACAGGGACATTAAAATCTTCCACTCAGACTGTGGCACAGAATTTGTGAATAGCAGACTTTCTACTCACTTCCAACAGACTGGTATAATCCACCAACTGTCATGTCCACACACACCACAACAAACTGGCATGGTGGAAAGGAGACAAGGACAATTAGGGAACTAGGTATGACTATGCTCTTTCATAGAAAATTGCCCCTATACACTGTGGACGAGAGGCTTTTGCCATGCGCAATCGCTTAATGAACAGATCGCAAACATCATCTCTTCATAATGGGCGCCTATCACAAACTCTATCGAGAGGACCCCAACTACATTGTCCTTAGATTTTTTGTCACTAGATGTTATCCATATACTTGGGACGCCAAAGCCAACAAATTTGACCCCAAGATCGTTCCCTGTGTTTTTATTGGTTACAGTATACAACACAAGGGATACAAGTGCTAATACCCACAAACCAGAAAGATTCTCATCTCTAGACATGTGGTCTTTGATGAGACACACTTCTCTTACAAGCAACAACACACCCCTATTGAGCCACCTTAATCCTACACTAAGAGTATTTTTTAAGACTGGACCATACCATCTACCCCACCAGAACATCATCCTCCAGACTTCTCAACCACGCCCTCAGGGCGCCTACCCTTCCGAGATATACCCATCCCAGACTTCACCACTGACCAATCCATCCCTCACACTGACAGTGCCCCAAACTCAGACACACCACCTTCTCCTGAACCACAATCTCCACATCCACCTACTTTAGACACACATTCACCAACCCCAGATCCTCTTATTGACTCAGCTTCAGATCCAGGAAGTCCCTCCTCTTCACCAAGTGCCACCTCAGATCCAGACACACCACCTAGACCTCCACCAGTCCACCCTATGGTTACCAGGGCCTGATGACGGTCAAATTATACCCATAAAGGTCATCAACATTGTCCTTAAATCGAGATTAATAATATATATTTTATATTAAATCACATGTTTATATTGATTATTTAGTGTTGTGTGATTTATAAGATATAATTTGGTATTTATCCGTTTTTATTATTTAAATATGATTTACTTTGGGATAAATATTTATTTTGTAGATTGCAATTAATCGAAAGATATCTATTATCGGAGGAAGTAAATCTCAAAGGAAATTAAAGCAGAATCGGATTGCATTGAAGATAAATACCGAGCAAAGACTAAACGTGGAGTAAGGAACAAGAAAAGCCAATGAGCCGATCAGAGATCGAGTGAACTCATTGCGGCAATGAGCCCCCGATTATTGAGGCGAGATCACCAAAATCGAGGATCGGCCGGGAGTTACCTCTAATTGTTTTGATATTTTGAAATATATCTTTAAATCGCCTTGAACCCCTATAAATAGAGTTGTATTTAATTTCATTTGAGACACAATATATACAAATCTAGAAACACAATATTACAATACTTTTAGTTTATCAATATAGTTCTTCTTATTTTATATTATGTTTCTTCATCACGGAGGCGATGGATATATCGATTAGAGATTACATTGAAGGATCGGAGGACCTTCCGTCTACGAGGGTAATGTCTATCCAAATATGTCATTTTTATTCGTAGATCTATTTTATTTCGTTATGGAGTAGTCGTTTGTGTATTGATTTCGTGATGTAGTTAATTAACAAACCCATATTCATGTAGATCTAAGCCGTACGAAGGCGTTTTACGAGTAAATTCTAGAGTCACCGGTCTAGATCTACCACGGTCTATATGGTTAGATCTAGCCATCAAAATTCTAGTAATTTTCTGTGAACGACTTCGCCACGCTGCGTTTTCTTTGCTTTTCATATAAACATTTAATAGATCCGCCAATTTGTTACATCGTTCTCGTAAATTAATATGATATATTGTGAAAATTGTCATGTTCCTAGGACATTAGTTAGCCGATCGTTTAGGAGGTGTGCCAACCCGTCAATGGTGGTTGCCTAGACGAGATGATGATTTTAGATCGGCATCCCTAATTTAGTATAGCATGCTTGTTATATGATGTTATATCTCGTCCAAGGAAGGATTAAGTAATTAAGCATACGGATCTTCTATACGTTCTCACTAATTAGATCCGATTTAGGGATGGCTCCCTTAGCCGTAATATAATCAACCTTAATGTCTTTTTCTGTCTCGGCTTAGATTTACATGTATGGGGAGTAATTACTACTAGCGTAATCAATACCGTTTGTTAGAGTCCTATAATACCATAAAAATAAGTGTCTAGTATCTTGTGTCGTATTGTTAGTCTTTGTTTTTTCTATCGTGTCAACCTTCATCTCTACGTTATAGTGTCGTAGACCGCCCTTTTAAGCTATTTTTAGTTTAATAACGTTGTACTTGTTTAAGCCGAGTCTCTGTGGGATCGACCTCGACTTATCTAGCTATGCTACGATTGAACCTAGTTCTCTTGCTAGTTGGTTATTTAGGTATCGAGTATTTTATTACTTGGACCGCACATCAAGTTTTTGGCGCCGTTGCCTTCGGACTCGTGTCATTAAATAAAGTATAGCTTATTTTATTAAAAGTAGATTCAGTAAATAGTGTAAATAGTGCCTATTTAATTAGTTTTTATAACATAGAATTAACTTTGTAAGAGTCGTAAAACAAATCAAGCGATTCCCAGAATCAGCAGCTCATGGGCGTGAAAGGAGCGATCATTTGAGGAGCACCAGCTTTTTCGTGCAATTTATGTTCTGCATTTTGTTTTTACTGATTTTTACGCTTTGTGTTTTTGTATTTTTCGTATTTTTAGAGTCATTTTAGTTTAGTTTTTATTTATTGAGTCTAGTTAAAGGATTAACCTTTAAAGTTTCTAATTGTTTATTGTTTTTGTTATTTTTATTTTTGTCTATTTTAGAGTCTCGCCAAAGGCAGTAGACTTGGCGTATTTAAATTGTTTATTGTCGTTTTTGTCTTGCAAATTAAAAAAAAAACAAACAAACAAACAAACAATCTACCCGGATTTCTAAGGATCCAAACGAAGAGCAAGGCGAGGAAAAATCTACAGGAGCACATCAATCTGACTCAGACATGGAAGCATTACTGAATACGTTATAGTTGGTCGTAGACCGCCCTTTAAGCTATTTTTAGTTTAATAATGTTGTACTTGTTTAAGCCGAGTCTCTGTGGGATCGACCTCGACTCTATCTACCTATACTACGATTGAACCTAGTTCTCTTGCTAGTTGGTTATTTAGGTATCGAGTATTTTATTACTTGGACCGGACATCAAGGCCCAACAAGGCATTATCAAACCAAATCATAAATATGCCCTCACTGTATCCACCTTCCCAGACATCCCCAGAGAGCCCAAAACTGTGACAGAAGCACTTAAGCACCCTGGTTGGAATGCAGCTATGTTAGAAGAACTCCAGGCCTTAGATCATAATCACACATGGAAGCTAGTCCCCAGAACACATTACATTCATGTTATAGGTTCCAAGTGGGTCTTTAAATCTAAGCTCAAACCTGATGGCACTCTAGAAAGACTCAAGGCAAGGCTTGTAGCTAAGGGTTATAATCAAGTTGATGGTATAGACTATATCGAAACTTTTTCCCCAGTCATTAAACCAGGCACTATAAGACTTGTCCTAGCTAACGCCTCTAATTCAAAAATGGCCCATTAGGCAACTTGATGTTAAAAATGCTTTCTTGCATGGTCCAGTTAGTGAAGAAATCTATATGACACAACCACCTGGTATGGCACACACTCACTTTCCACACCATGTTTGAGGCACGCAAAAGAGCACGTTATGAGTTTAAAACAGCTCCAAGAGCCTGGTTTGACAGTTTAGTTCCTATTTACTCACACATGGCTTCTATGCAGCTTTGGTGATCCTTCTCTGTTTGTGTGTCATTCTCCTCATGGTTCTCTATATCTGTTACTTCATGTTGATGACATATTGCTCACAGCTCTAGTGAGCACTTAATTTTCTCCTTTATTGAGCTATTAAACAGGGAGTTTGCTATGAAGGATCTGGGCCAAATCCATCACTTTCTTGGCGTTGAGGTTACTTATGCAGGTCCTGTTGGAATAGTGTCCTAAACCCAATCGGGTTGGACCGGATCCGACCGGGTCAGAAATTTTCTACTATTTCTTTATGTTTATACATATATTAAATAGCTTTTCTGTTGTCATATATGTTCTTCTAAAGAACCAATTATGAATTGTTATATGATAACGTCCATAGTGTTAAACTGTGATAGGGAAACCATGATAGGCGATTATGGTTGATGAGATCTTTAATCACTTTAATAAGTTTGATACTTAAATGTCTCTAGGCTGATGTATTATTAAACAGGGCATTGATAGTATAAACAGACTAGCACGTATTAGATGTCTTCTGCCTTTAAGTCAGGGATAGATCTCGTCTATCGAAGTGTAGAGACACTTGGACTCTACGTGGACGTGTATTAAAGAATACATACGTTAGACTGACCCACTTACACGGTTAAGTGTCACACTATGTGGCGGTTGTGTAATTATCCTTTGGACCGGAGTCTTCATGGCATCACGGTGTGGATTGTCATGCTTTGATACTATTGAGGTTTCCCCTAGCCACGGGCGATCATGCGGTAGTGATTGGGTGTGATATTGAAGCATGCGGAGTATACATGATTGGTCGTCTGGGAATCACGTATCCTATGATTGGGATCGAATATCCAAAATGGCCTTCTTATAAGGAATGTCTAGCTCTCGTGAATCTTTTCAAAGTGGGAGTAAATGAGTTACTTCGAGCGGGCATGATATCCAGATTATAAGATACGGTCGTTAATGTTTGACACTCGACGCATTTAACCGTATGGATATTATTACAAATGATAGGATTGTAAGTTACACGGTAACTGTTTCACATGAAAGGTAGTAGTCATTTCATTTGACTCTTCCGATGATTGGGGGTCACGGTGTGTTGCTAGACGCTATCCCGTGATCGTTAGGCATGAAGGGCATTTTCGTAATTTGCATTTTGTGTCTACGGCCAACATATTCGGAAGCCTATCGGGTCACACACATAAGAACATCTAGCCGGATTAAAATGAGGTTATAGATGATAACCAAATAATGAAAGTTTATCTCGAGACTATAAGGGTTATAGTGGTAAATTATTATGGTGGTATTTATTTATTATGAATAAATTAAATACAAGATATTAATAGTATTATATTAATTAAAGAATATTCTGGAAGCCAATTTATTGGCTAAGGTGGCACAATTTTGAGGTGTATAAGATACACTTGGATTGTGTAATTTAATTAATAGTATTACTAAATATTAATATAACATATTAATATATATATATATATATATATATATATATATATATATATATATATATATATATATATATAAGTGGCGCCTAAATTGTGTGTGTGATTGACACACGTAAATGCCAATTGATCAAGTTGACATGTTTGAATATTTGGATATTAATAGATTTATATGTGTTATATATATGTGATATATACACATAATTGATTTATGGTAATAAGATAAATATTGTCAATATAAGATATTGACAATATCTTGGAAATATAAGATATTGACAATATCCTAGATTTATTTAATATAAGATATTATAATAAATGAGATAAATCAATCTATTATATTTTTCTTATTTTATTGGGAAAATGTTTTCTTCTCCTCTACTCTACTAGAGGGCGCCCCAACCACTATAAATAGGAGGTGGGTGTCAAGCTCTTTAGTACATCACAATTCCAAGAACTAATAGTTCTTGTGTAAAATAGAGAGCATCCTATAAAGAGTTGGAGAGAGAGGAAAAAGGCCGGTCTAGCAACCGGAGTTTTTCAATAGCAATCCATGATGGGATTCCAGCGGGGTGTTCGTGTGGACGAGCGGTAGAGGCCGAACACTTGGGCGGCTCTATGCAGAACTACTCTCCTTAGACGGTCAAAGCGTCGATCTTATAGATCAAGCAAAGTAACCACCGTCTTTAGCTTATTTGTTTATTGCTTAAACGAAGTCGATCTTGGGTCGATAGGAAATAAATTTTTGAATTCCGCTGCGTTCCCACGTAGATTTCCTAACAAGTCCAACTATGCATCTGTCTCAAACCCATTATGCTCTCACAATCCTTGAAAGGGCTCAGATGGTGGAATGCAAGCCTGTTGCAACTCCTTTGGAACTCAAGCCTCAACCAGACTCTACATCTCTAGAGCTCTCCAATCCTACATACTATAGGCAACTTATTGGGGCCCTACAGTACTTAACTTTCACCAGACCAGACATCAGTTACAGTGTGAACTATGCTTCTCAATTCCTCCAAGCACCCACACAAGCACATCTCAAGTTTGCTCACAGAATCCTCAGATATGTTAAAGGGACTCTATCCCTTGGCTTGCAATTTACAGCGGATTCATCTCTGGCCCTCTCTGCCTATTCTGATGCAGATTGGGCAGGCTGCCCTGTTACCAGACGCTCTACCACAGGATACTGCACCTTCCTGGGCACCAACCTCATCTCCTGGTGTGCCAAGAAACAGACCACTATCTCCAGGTCCAGTACTGAAGCAGAGTATAGGGCCTTGCTTATACAGCAGCTGAATTAGCATGGCTCTAGTACCTCTGTCAAGATTTGCAGCTCCCACAGCCACCTCCTACTGTCTACTGTGACAACCTCAGTGCCCTACATCTCACTATTAATCCTGTGTTCATGCCCGTTCTAAGCACATCGAGTTAGACTACCATTTTGTCCGAGAACGCGTAGCTCTTGGTAAGCTTGTCACCAAGCATATTCCAGCTCAGTTTCAAGTGGCCGATCTGTTTACTAAACCCTCTACCCGCTACTCCCTACAGCAATTCCTCAACAAACTTTGTCTTCACCCCAGGCACAGTTTATGGGGGGGTATTAACACAACAAATTCAGACAGTGTGCCTTCAGACACAACAACAGCACCAGAAATGCAAACAGATCGAGCAGGAGATATAAAGATGGACTCTTGGAGAGATAAGGTTGAAATTCAAACAATTAACTAAGTTGGAGTGTGTGAAAGTGATAAGATTATCTAGAGCTACAAATTCAAAAGATAAAATCGGGTTTATCTCAAATAAAAAGAAAGCGAAACAAAGCAGGACACTACCTTTATCCTCAGCAACATCAGCAACAACATTTTTGAGTTCAGTCCACGTTTATCTTTATCTGTATGAATTTCAGAATAAATATTAGAGATAAAACTAGGGTTTATGAGTAGTATAAATTGAGGTCCCTTGTAATCAGTTGAATACAGGAAAAATAAAATGTCTCTTCCGTTTTTTGCCTTTGTTCCATTGCTTCTCCTTCGCACTCATTTTCTTTCAATGGGCGAGTGTAAATTTTTAGGGGGGGCAAAATAAATACACAACATACATAATAGTGTTTTTTCAGATCTAAAGGTGGGCGTTTGACCCCCCTCCCATCCTTCTACATCCGCCCCTGAATAGATCCCAACGTGAAATAAATCGCGTGAGCTTAACCCCGCCACGTGTTTCACTCATTTTCTATACAGCATTTCAATTTATTATCATTAATGAATGCGTCATTGATCTCGTGTTCATTCATTTGGTGGAAGAAAAAACACATGTCAAACAGTATGAAGAATGTAAAAAACGCTTAACAACAATGATGTGAATACGTCAACAAAAAAGCTTAACAACAATGAGTAGAAGGAAACTGGATGTGAATATGATGCATAAGGGCTTAACAACAATGATGAACCTGCAAAGGAAGAGATTGATAAATTCACACCCAACAAGTGTTCGATAGAATTACCCTTTGAGCCATACGTCAACAAACAAGATGGGGAAAATGATCTAAGGCCCTATGGGATATCTGGACTAATTCATGAAGGAAACGACATCGAAATTTCAAAGAAATCTACACCAATTACTAGCGTTGTGGAAAAATATGAACATGAATGCCCGTTGTCAAACAAGAAACACTGTGTCAAGGCAATATCACTTACATTCCCAAATTCTGAGAATTGTGAGATTAAGGAAAAGTCTGTTGATAACTTCATTGAAGCAGAGTTAACTGAGTTGGAAGCCCAGGATCGATGTAATGCCTGGTCAGTGAAGATTGGTGTTTTTGAGGACCATAAAGTAGGTAGTGCATTTTTCGCTTTTAAAGAAATGCCGAAAGTGGTCCCGTATGATGTCGATTTCCTTGTTAACGATACAATAATGCATAACTTTGATCCTGGAGGCGCTTTTGCAGAGAAAACGTGTTTGTTTGTGTGACTCAAAAGTGTGAAACAAATTTGGGGCTTGAAGAAAATTCATTGGCATCTGATTTTGTTGCCTCTCGCCAACAAAAAGTTGAAAAAAAGAGCCTAGCCAACATGCTTTGGATAAAGAGAAGGAAAAAGTTACTTTGGACATACCTATTTTACCAATCGGTGGAACTAAGCAAAGGCAAAGAACACAAGGCCCCCACAAACCTATGTTTGACTCGAGTTCATCCAAATGCAAATCGAAAATGAGTTTCGGGTCCAAGAGAACTATGAGTTTGATACTTGGTCAACTTTCAACCTAATTGGTAAATTTATTAATGATTCTTGGGCGGAATACGTGTTTGTTGTCTCGAAGATGGATGGTGCGAAGCTACTCATGAATTATGATCTGGTGGAAAGTGGTCCAATAAGCCTAGTGTAGATGGATGGATCGATCGTCCATGGTTGTGAGCAAGGAGAACAAATCTCTTGGTCTTTGCTTGGAGAATTTACTTGTAGTCATGTTGAGCTTGTTAGGTGTAGTGCCCGAAAGACAATTATCTAGTTGTTTTAGGACGTAATTAATAATTCATCTTATTATATGCATGTATGCTTGTAATTAAGACATTATCAAAACCTAAGTACTGCGTTATGTAATCACATAACTCAATGTATGGCTATACACAAGAGGATTGAGTTAGTGAGATGTACTTAAAATTAACTTAGTCCGTAGAGTTTATTAACTGAGCACGGGTTTCATGATTTATTTTCTATTAATGCGCCTGTAACACTTTAGTGTGTGACAAATCTTATCCGGATCTGCCGGTAATAGGGTACCTAATGGGCATTTATATATGATGATGATCATATAAATTTGGACCGATTTGATTTGAGTTCTCGATATAATTCCGTAATCGAGAAGTCTTATCGAATCACAAGATGATCATATATGGATTAATCTCAATCTCGAGGTGATCACGCACAACCGCTAGACTCAGGGTAGGGTTTGATGTGTTAGTAAGGATCACTTCGTAGTATGTGGTCCAACACTTCTCGCTCTATTCTCGGGATGAGTGAGTAGTCCGTGCTATCACAGATATGGAATTCATTCCTTCCTCGGGAAGTAGACAGACAGCCTCTTATTTGTTAACCCTAAATCGATCGATGGGCCCGGTTCATATTATATTGGTTATGAACTAATTGATCACTAGAGGTTAATGGTAAATAAGGATAATATGTTTTGAGAAGCGGTCTACGGAGATATCCCGAATCGAAATGAACAGTCTGTGGAGGATTTATCCGTATGTAATGATTATATCGGTGGACGCTTATCAACCATGGTTGAGTGTAAGTTATCTATATTCGGCAGAGTTCAATTTCGGGTTTATGGTGGTGTAATCCCGAATTAATAGATTGAATATAATTGTTCGGTCCGATTTAATAATTTTATTTAATTTATTATAAGCCATCGAATATGGGTCCATGGTCCCGACGTGGCTCCTAACATAGCATATGTTTTCTCGTCGCTTCACTCAATTATAATTAAATAGTTGGATTGACTATTTAATTGATATGTGGATTAATTGTTTTGTTGGACTAGATAATTAAATACATGGAAAAGAATTTTCGATGACTTAACGTGATGTGTCAAAAAAATGCGTGGACCTTTATTTACTAAGGGGTGGGGCGCATATTATGATTAAATAATTAGAGAGAAATTAGTTTTCTTGGATAATTGTTTAATGTGTGATTTATCTTTTATTTGTTAATTGATAATTCATGGAATATTACATAATAATATGATTTATCATAATTTGTTTGGGATAATTATTTTATTTATCTTTTATTTGGAATAAGGATTAATTAATAATTATCTCTTAATTATTAAATCCTTTGGAGGACAAGGATTACTCTCCTA
The DNA here is from genome assembly GCA_026214975.1 of Gentiana macrophylla. Taxonomy (NCBI): domain Eukaryota; kingdom Viridiplantae; phylum Streptophyta; class Magnoliopsida; order Gentianales; family Gentianaceae; genus Gentiana; species Gentiana macrophylla. The sequence continues at coordinate 91,956,713 of CM047817.1, forward strand.
TATAAAGAGAGTTCTCCCAAGCCTTTTGACACAACAATAGATAAACACGCCATTTTGTGTAAGTACTTGGCTTAGAATTTTCGGCCATTGTACTTTGGGTTCGAGTTTAGAAAACTTCGGGTTTTCTAGGTAGCATATCGAGGAGGTCCGGCGGCTTGAAACACCATCCACCTGGTGGTGCTTTGAGACACACGTTGGAAGACTGTGGCTTCTCATCTAGCTTGGATCTAGGATTGAAGATTGTTCTTGGAGTTTATTCACCATAAACTGAAAAGCAATCTAACCATAAATGAGTTAGATCTATTTATTTTATGTATTTTGGTTGACTGGATCTAGATCTATACTATTCCGCTGCGTAATCGGGTGGATCTTGATCCATCCGCGATATTATATCCAACAAGTGGTATCAGAGCCTTTGATCTATCAATCAAAGTATGAAAATTTTAGATCTAAGGAGTGTAATAGCATGTGTAGATTGCTTGTTTCGTTTTAAATTTTTTATTTTGATTCGAATTTTTTTTTTGATAATGATGCTTGTGAATGTTGTGATTGAAGAGATGGATTGTGGTTGGTACTGTTTACCCGTAGATCTATTTTGTAATTTTTTGATTAAGTATCAATCGAAAGACACGACTTGTATTTATTTTTCTTGTAATCGGAAATTGTAAAAGTTAGCATCTTTGTATTTTATTTTGATGTTCCGGGTTCGTGACGACGAAAATTATGGTGTTGAAAATCATCAAGAATGTAAAACGGGAGGAGGCTGAAATTGTTGTTTTTTTTTAATTAGGTCTCGGCAATGGTGATTTGTTGCAGCAGCCTGTTTTGTTTTTGAACATTAGGTCAATGAGAAAAAATAAAAAAAAAAAAGGCTGGACACGTTTTATTTTTTAAGGGTTTGCGGCAGCGATTTTTTTTTTTTAACCTAATGTTTTTTGTTGGCCGCCAGGCCTACTGTTAATATATATATTAAAAAAAAAACTTTTTTTTTTTTTGATAAGTTTTGCCGAGAAGTTTAAAAAAAAATAATAATAAAAATATATAAAAAAAATTTATTATAAAACAATTTGATAATATAGATATATATTTTTTTATATATTGGTATCTTACGGCCTCCTCTCCTCGCTCGCTCGTAGTTAGGTATCGCCGAGATCGTTTTCAATATCCGGATGATTCAAGTTTGAAGATCAAGACTTGAAGACATAGATTAAATTTTTATTTTTCCTTAGAAAATAGATTAGTCGAGTACAACGATCCATCTCTGGTGTGCACTTTTCCGTTATTTTTTCGTGTATGATCGAAAATTGCATGATATAACCGGAAAATTGCTGTGCTGATACATCATATCATGATTCCACTCCAATGCATACATGTAGCTAGTTTATTTCGAATAAATTAGGCATGTATAACTCGTGATAATTAGTTTAAAGGCTTATTTAATTAATATGTGGTAGTTAATAAATAAGTAACTAATTATAAAACCGAGGAACCGGTTTTGTCAATCATTACGATTTTAGTGATGGATTCTCGGTGAATCCCACTTAGATAAATCGGTGAGTTTTTCGTGAACCTACCTTAAACAAAAACGAGATTACGCTTTGGTTGATAATTTAGAAATCGAAAAAATCTTAGTACATGGGTTCGAAATGGTCTAACCATGGTTGGGACGAGTTCAACCGAGCTTCGCTCAATCGAATCCCATCCACGTGTTGTAATGTTACGATGAGTTCGACAAGACTTAGCATAGCCGATAAGCCTTCGGGCAAAACGGGTTTCTCTTGCCGGATTGGCCTCGAATATCACAAATATTCCAACGATAAGACGGCGTAGGCTTGCTCTACATAACCGACTCTGTTTGAGTACTTTGATTTATTGTTTCTTATTGTCAAGACCGAAACCGTAATTAATAAACCCACAACTTTTTCAAATTATTGAGTGGGAGCGGGAAGGCGACGCCAACCCCATGGCCTCTACTATAGATGCAAGCACGTGAGAGAATGGTGACGCCTCGCGCCGCTTTTGATTTCGCCCCCTTCGGATGGTGTTCACCGCTATCAAAATTCAAGGCTTGGCCTCCGAAAGGAAAGGATATCGGTACTCGCTGGTCATCGACCTACCCCTCGTAGGCATACTCGGGCGATCTCGAGATCCGATATATAGTAGGTCACACTCTTTATGGATATTTTCAAATATCTAGGCTAGAAAAAGGAAGGTAATCAATAATTAAGGTCCGGGATGTCCGATTCCCGTGAGATGTTTGATTCTCAAGCTTAATCATTGAGAGAGATTGTCTCTCAGCTTTTAACCGCCATAAGGTCGATATCGACCCTCTCGGACGAAGACTATGCGAGGTTAAATCCTTGGAATGGTAGGATAAACTTTTTATAGTTTATAATTCCTAAAATAAAAATTTAGTAGTGAAAATTTATTTTTTGAATTTAGCTTTCTGTCATATTTTTTACAACTAAATCTCTAGGCTACTAAACTATTAGCAATAGGACTTCGTTAAAAATGTGGAAAGTAACAAGTACGTTGTGAATTATCAACAAATGCAGTTAATTTTCGGAAAAGATTTTCTCTTGAGCCTTTATAAACTTAAGTGACATAGTATAGGTATGTCACGGGTGTCACTCGTGTTGAACGAGAGACGACCACACTTAGTTTACAAAAGATGATTTAGACTATCAAAAAAATTCATTTAGTGAATTTTAAAAGGTGTAATTACACAACAAATTTCTAAATTGAAAATTTGAAAATCATATACATAAGGCGTTGTTAGTTAGACGGTATTTGGAACCGATAAACTAGTGGGAGCCTTAGTCTTATGATTTGTTGTTTTTCTGAATCATTAGAAACATGTAATGGACTGCACATGAGTTTTCCCATTCATTGGAAAAACAAGAACAAAGCGTTACTAGTTAGACAAAGATTTGGGCGATAAACTATAAGAGCTTAGTTACGGAGATTTTATAATCTTTGAAACATCATGAACACAAAGATTGCTAGTTGGGACAAGATTTGGAACTGATAAACTAGTGGGAGATTAGTTCTAGGTGATGTTCTAATCTTCGAAAAATCATAAATACAAAGTGTTGCTAGTTAGCGGTATTTGGAACCGATAAACTAGTGGGAGCTTTGGTCTTATGATTTGACAATTAGAAAAATCGATAGTCCAAACAAGTAACACTGAACATCCCACAGTTCAAGAGTAGTGTCTACTCAAACGAACTACTAGTTCAAGACTGTTTCCATCTAAGGAAAGTCGAGAATGGGAAAGAATGTTTATACGTGTTAGTCATCTAAACTAAGCAGTTTTAAGGCTAAACCGGAAAATTAATGAATTGGAAATTAGAGGATAAGGAAAGTGAATTCGGATCACTGACCAATGCATCCTCAGAAATTTCCTCGAAAGCTATTTTCTTTGGAAGAACTAGGTAGCTTTGCATTAAACGATAAATCAAATAGACAACGAGCAGTTATTTCAGATTGACTAGTGGGAGTGATATAAGGAAATGAATCTCGGATTCAATTCTTGAGTATCACAGAAAATTCATTTTCTGTTTTCGGATTCGTTGGAACGAACGTATTCATTTTCAATAGGATAATTTGTTTGTCTTATTGACGATGAATATAACGAATGTAGTACTAATCCAAGACTCGACTTTTGTTTGATAAAGTCAGAACCACTAATCATTCTTTGAAAAGTATTAGTAACACATCTTAAAATATATAAACGCAAATGGTTTCCGTATTTCGATAAACGCTTCTTTCTATTCTATTAATTAGTGCATATTCCCTAAAGACAATATCTGAAGACTGGCTTAAGGTGATTCCTATCTCCCAGTCAAAGGAACACTGTCTCAAAGGAACAATGGCTAAGTTTTCTTTCAATCAGGAAAGGGTAATAGATTTAAAGAAGTAACATAGCTTGTTCATAACAACCTTCGGGGTCATATGAAAGATACAAGCTAGTGAAAGCTTCTGAGTGGTGACATGTTGTCTGATAAATACTCGAAACTCCGGTAAGTTTATCCAAAATATTTGAAGGAAATCTCTGAAATCACCAGAGATAGAGTATTCCATACTCAGAAATAGGTTATTGCGTAGTCTTCGGGACTGATGCTCGGCATGCCTCCCAGTGGAATGTTTTCACTAAGGGATACACCATAAATTTGCCTTATATAGTTATTGATGTACTACGATACACTGCTTAACTCATTTAAGATATTGGTTGCAAAATAACGGTTTACGTTGTAATGAAAAACCGAGAAGTCTACCTAAAAGATGCCTACGCATTTGTGGATAAGGAGTGAATTCGGTTCACCCCACTTCCGTAAATAGAGGCATTTAGCACCGAGTGCTTGAAGGTAGGACTGGGAACGGGCTTGATCCACCAAAGGGATTCACCAAAAGGATTCCATAATGTGGTGAACGGGCTTGATCCACCAAAAGGATTCAACAGTGGACTTGGGAATTCCAATGTGTTGGATTTGCCAAGTCCACTATTGAATCCCTTTGGTGGATCAAGTCCGTTCACCACATTATGGAACAATTTTAAAGCCTCCAAATGTTGACCAATCTTGCATAAGATCGTAAGGGCATTTGGCTCAACCGAGATGAACTTCCATTCCGTGATCGGAGTTGTGCTTATTTATTGGAATTCACTCATCCTTTCACGTCCATCGCTTGCCCCGTAACATCGTTTTGGTTTCTCGAATGAATGTAAATACCTTTGTCTTCGAGGACTTTTCTCGAACATCTATGATGCAAAAATTCCATAGCTAACATCCGCTTCATTCTGGTCCATGAATATATCTTCAATGTCCCTTCTTCAACTCGTTCACGCTGCAAACGCAGCCACCATGATTCAGCCTCCCCTTCAAGAGTATAAGAAGCCAAATTACATTTAAGTCTTTCGGGTGCTTGTGTCTCTTCAAAGTAATCTTCTATTGAATCAATCCACTCCCAAAATTCTTCAATGATTGGTGAGCCATCAAAGGTAGGCACAAACGATCTGAACCAGTTTCTATTTCTTTCTCGTACAAAGCTTTTCTGATGATAACAATATCCGCCAACCTCATCCATACGGACGTGGGGGAAAACCCCATCAAACAGCTGGGTATTGCAGTAAAAATTGTGTCTCAGCCCAGACTTCAAATCAGGCTTCAACGGAGTATCCCATTGGATCTTCGAATCCCGAACAACGTCGCGAATTCGGCTTCCTTCACTAGAGGCCGCCATGGATCACCAAAGGGCGAAACCCTAAGGTCCGATCTCTGATACCAGATGATGTAAACGCTTTTCAATTTGAATCAATAGATAAGCTGATACTCTCAACAAACGTTAATACAATCTGAAAATGTCCAAAGCTGCCTAGAGGGGAAGGGGTTTTGGGTTTATATACCCTGATGTTTAATACAACGAAAAGACATAAGTGCCCTCTATTACATAAATAACATAAATAGACAAAAATGACCATCGTCTTAGTTTTTTCTTGCATCCACACTGCATCAGATTTGGTATTCCAACATCAATTTTTGTGACGCTCGTACTGCAAACGGCCGTCGGTTCAACCGACGTTATGTTGTTCAAAATAATAATTACATTTAATGTGGTGTCAAGAGTGAATAATAATCCGTCGGTCTTGCCATTTTTTGTCAATTTTCTGCACAAACTACTAAAGGTACACGTTTGATAAAAAAACACAAAGGTTAAAAAAAATGACATGTGTCGGCCAATGAGGGTGGCCACGTGGCCTCTTGAGGGCTCACGAAAATGTGCTTCACTCATTAATATGTTTGAAAATGTTTTTCGCTCATTTTCTATACACAATTTCTATTTCTTATCATTAATGAATACGTCATTGATCTCGTGTTCATTCATTTAGTGGGAAAAAAAAAGCCACGTGTCAAACAGTCTGAAGAATATAAAAAGTGATTTGGTATTCTAATATCAATTTTGGTGACGTTCGTATTTCAAACGGCCGTCGGTTCCAACGTCAAACGGTCTGAAGAATATAAAAAGTGATTAGTATTCCAACGTCAATTTTAGTGACGCTCGTATTGCAAACGGACATCGGTTTCACCGACGTTATGTTGTTCAAAATAATAAAAACATTTAATGTGGTGTGAAGAGTGATTTATAATCTGTCACACGTGGCCTTTTTTTTCCCTTTTCTTCACAAACAACTAACGCCGCACGTTTGATAAAAAAACCAAAAAGTAAAATTTAAAAAAAAAATTTGCCACGCGTGTAAAGAGAGGTGGCCATGGCCAATCATGTGGGCACACCTCGACTTCTTATAGATAAAAAAAAACCACGTATCAAATTGTCTGAAGAATATAAAAAGTGATTTGGTATTCCAACATCAATTTTGGTGACGTTCGTATTGAAAACGGCCGTCGGTTCCACGTCAAACGGTCTGAAGAATATAAAAAGTGATTTGGTATTCCAACGTCAATTTTAATGATGCTCGTATTGCAAACGGACGTCGGTTCCACCGACGTTATGTTGTTCAAAATAATAAAAAAAACATTTAATGTGGTGTGAAGAGTGATTTATAATCCGTCACACATGGCCTTTTTTTTTCCCTTTTCTTCACAAACAACTAACGGTACACGTTTGATAAAAAAATAAAAAATAAAAAGTGTCACGCGTGTCGTCGTTAAGAGGTATGTATGGCCAATTATATAAGACACCCTCTTGACTTCTTATAGATATAAGAAGTCATGTGGCCAATTATAGGGTAGTCACGTGTCAAGCCAAGAGGGTAGCCATGTGGCCAATTATAGGCACACCCTCTTGACTTCTTATAGATATAAGATATATGTCCAACAGACCTAGGGAAGTACAAATGGCTAATCTCCAGTATCTTAACTATTTCCAATCCGGTATGAAACGATTTCTTTGAGTAAAAATGTTAAAGACAGGCCGAGTATGTTGAATTATGGGTCTACATATCAGTTTCGTACCAAACTATTTTTTACGGTTTTAAAATTTACAAACCATATTAATTACCAGCAAGATTTTGCTAAAAATATTTTTAATACACCCGTTAGTTCTATTGACCTTTTTCAAATTTTAGAATCATACATCAAAAAAGAAGAATCAAAGATAGTAGAATAAAGAAGATTCTCTACTGTAAGAATTGCCTATATATAATAATCGTATGCATTGACTTGGTGTTGTTTTATTAACATTTTTTGTTATCCATTTTTTTATAATGCGCTTGTGTCGCAAAATGTATTACAATGATAACTGATTTAGCTAAACAATTGTATTTACGTCCAATATTAAAGTTTCTACTTGCAAAGCATGATGGCAAAGCGTCTCGGTTAAAACCATTTAAAAGGACATACAAATGCTCAAAGGATTAAGAAAGTTCGTATAAAATAGAAATCACTTCATTACAACGAAAGACCGACTGCTCATCGATCGCCCTGAAGACCGATCACAAAACGGGTGTCCCACGAGAAACTCATTGCAATGAAAGACCAATTGCTCATAGATATGGCCTTACTTTGATTGAATGTATGAACAATTGTTTTCTTAAAGCGATTTTCTCAAAAGAGAAGGTGAAAGTGAATTCAATTGTCGAATTCACTTTTTTCTTTCTGTTAGATCATATGTATGATGTACGATATTGTATAACTCCACGTATTCAATTATGGCAGTTTTCATGATTGTACGATAAAACTTTATAATACTTGACCAGAAACTTGAACCTACATAAATTTCTTAGGGCCTAACAATGAGCGTATATTCAAGAGACAGGGTCGGCTTGGATATTTTTGGGCCTTCGGCAACTTCACCGAAAGGGGGATTTTAGTTTGATTTTTTTTTCAAGTACATACTTATAAGACTTACTTCAACATGGTGTTTCTAAAATCTGTAAATACAAAATTTAATTTCATTGATGTTAGATATTTTTTCATATATTGTTATCGTTTGCATTTGGATTGCCGTAACAAAACGAGGTTCGACCTGGGTTGCCGTAACTAAACACCCCTAGCTAAACGGATACACATATGTAATTTGAACTGATTTATCTTAGTTATTATAAATTTGAGCCTATAATTTTTCTAAGTGTGTCTATTGGCACTCCGAATATATACTTTAGGCATTACACCACTTTGGATACTTATAAAATTACTTCGAACAACACAATTATTTTTAAAGCGCCTAAATGTAATAACGATATCGACTATGACATTATTTTTACAAGTATAGGTGCAATCTGAAGTAACGTCACCGTCATTAATATACTTTTATAAAGTAATGTCAATGCTACCGACATTTATAGGAACGTGATCGACCACTACTTTAATGTATCATATGCCTTTCAAATTTTGCAAAATAAAAAATGTTAACTACTTTTAGATGGTATGAAATGTTGTGCTTCCTCAAAAAAAAAAAAAAAAAAAAAAAAGAAGAAGAAAAAGAAATGTTGGGCTCGTTTCGTCACTTTAATAAAAGTTCGGCCCATCGTCCCAATGAATAATTCCAAAGCCCAACCTAGGTATAAAATTGAATTAATGATATTTCCCAGATAGTTTCATTTGCACTACAAAATTGCTTCGGACATCCGATTTTTAGATTGAAGTTTTTTTGTTTGGCATAACAAAATCATTTTTAGCACATTTCTTATGAACGTCGATGTGATTCTTGCTCGTTGACATTACCTACAATCATTCCCCGTGTGGTGACTTTAAATCAGTGAGGTGTGAATCAAGTTTGAAATGAGTATGAAATATAAAATGAACAAAACGATATTACATGTGATGGCGATGGTGGTGGCGGCAGCGGTAGCGGCGAGCCGCTTATTGTGGTGGCAAGATGATATACATTTCTATTACATCACGTAAAAAGGAGTTTTATGTTAATTTCGTTTCAACGAAATTTCATTAAATCACATTTCATTACAACCATGGCTACACGTTATAACATATTGAAATGTCATTCCATCACAGTCATTCAAGTGCACCGTATATATATATGCATGATATATCAATCTTAATCATATAAGTTACATATTGTGGATTGGGCAAATTCGATTATAAAGTGATGGGAATCAATATTCCTATTACATTCGGTCAATGAGTATACAACATAAATCACTATATATTATGACCGTTTATCAGACAATAAGACTAATGTCGATATCAGTCATGGTCGGGTGTCAAAGTCTCAACGGCTTACGACCAACATCCTGATGTCTATACAATGTCCCTTGTCCAAGTGCTCACTTTGCATGTAATTTTTTAATTCAGGACAACCATAAAACCATCATATATCCCCGACCAAATATAAGATAATTAAAACTACTCCGATCCAAACAAAATTAGGAATAAGGCTTTTAAGGACACCACACAAAATCTACTCGAGACACCAAAACAATGTTTAGAAATACATATGAACTGTGGTGTCGTAAATGATAATGGTAGATTTAATATGATGCCCTTAAAAGCTCACAATTAAGAAATTAAAACTACTTTTAACTTAAAGGACGTTGAGTTATTCATTATTAACTTTTTGACATTCCGTCGGCAGAGGGAATTTCCGGTGGAGCGGTGAAATGCGTAGAGATCGGAAAGAACACCAACGGCAAAAACACTCTGTTGGGCCGCTCACGATTTTTAAAGTGATGAATTTTCCTCTTACTATAAATTTCGTTATTGTCGGCATTGACATGCAGGACGGGATATATGCTAAAAAAAAATGAAATCAAAACTACTCCAACCAAAACCATTATTTTGTTACGGCAAAAACCATTTTTTTTATATTTATTTATGAAAAAACCAGTATTTTGGATTACCATATTTCGGACAGCTGCCAGCAGGTATAAATATCAACCAATCACAAATCGACACGTACAAAGTCCAAGTGTTCGACCCAATCAGAAACAAGACTCTGACGCTTTCGTGTGTGGACTCTAAAATTACTCCCATTCTTCACCGCTTAATATATAAACCGCCAAAAGCCTGTTGAATATTATTACGGAGCTAAACATTTTGCGAGAAAAACAAGAGCAATCGAGGAACATCCACCGCTAAGAAGCTTATCACCGTCAATTTCTTGAGCATTTCTTCCTCTCTCCGGCACAATGGTTAGATTAATTTCGTCGATGTGATGAATTTGTTGTTTAATTTGCATAAAATGTTCTCTTTTTGAATAGTTTTTTTTTGTCTTCTTCGATTTGACCTACATTTCAATTAGTTTAAGTCGATTGAGCATTTTTTTTGACTTGGTAATTTGATCGTATTATTGATCTGGTGGTTTCTCAGCTAATTGTACAAAATTTATTGATATGTGATTGTTTCGATCATCCAATTGTATTGATTTTTGTTCTGTGATGGAGATCTGTAAATATTAAAAAGTTATTTGTCTGATTTTGATCCATTGTCAAAATTTCACGCGATTTCCAGCTTCTTATGTTAAATGTCTAATGTTGCATTGAAATTTTAGAAATTAAACCTGGATTAAAAATGTAGTAGGTAGTCTATGATTAATTTGTTCATTAAGTTTGGTATTGGATGACAATGAGCATAACCCTGGTCCCTGGGGGTTCCAGGTTTAAATCCTCCTATATGCTGGAAATAGGTACATATGCAAAACAAAGGTTTGGTATTTGGATGCTTTGGGGGGGGGCATGGGCATTCTTGTAGAATTTTCTTTTGCATAAGCACTGCACAATAACACAACCCATGATCCTGTTGGTAGCATTTTTTTTATAGCATCATAGGAAAATTCTTAGGTAGAAGAGGATCCGGAGCAAGTTTGGAACAATATTGACTCTATGAATCAGTCTATGAGATAACTCGGTTTTGCCTTGAGCCTTTTATTCTTGCATTTCTCTATCACTTCTTGTGTATTAATACAATTAGCAACATAATAATGAATGATTTTGTATCGATATAAAGGGCAGGGTCCGTGAAAGGCATGTCATTTGAGATTATCATAGGCTGCCTTGACTTTACCTTTCTATAAGATGGTGTTTTCTTATTCAAATCTGTGACCTATGATAAAAAGTTTATATTTTTACACCATTCTAAGCGTCCCTATAAGGTTCATGTATTTGTATCAGTATTGTTGTGTGACCTTAAGCCAAAGTGGGTTGTTTCTGAATGTCGGAATATTTGAATTGTCGTTTGAAATTGTGATCTGCTGCAGCTACGAATTAAACTTTAACATCAAATACTAATGTTTGTATACAGACAACTTCAAGGCGTTTAGCTGACAGGAAGATCGAGAGATTCGAGAAGAACATCACCAGGAGAGGTGCTGTTCCAGAAACTGCTGCAAAGAAGGGAAATGACTACCCTGTTGGACCTATCTTGCTGGGATTCTTCATCTTTGTCGTTATTGGATCATGTAAATTACCTTAACCTTCTCTTTTCCTTATCTCTATTTGTACCATTGTTACCTATATCTATCTATCTATCTATCTATCTATATATACAAATACTTATGGACATACACATATATCTATATCTATCTGGCTGTCACTGTGTAATATTTTTATGTTAGCTCTCTCATCTTGCAAACTGATTACCTTTCTAACGAGAGTAGATCCTCTACCGTGAAAAGATCATTTGTTTTAATATTCATTAAAACTGGTCAGTATAGTTTTACCATGTACACTTTGGTACTTATATTCTTTATATTTACAAATTTGCCTTCCGTAATCTTATATTTCTCTGAAATCCCGTATTATGTATCCTCCTTTCTGTGTCTGTATCCGTATATCTATACCCGTGCAACCTAGGGAAAAACTCCTTACCTAAGAAAACACATAACCATTTCATTGTAGAGGATCTGAACTCCTTTGTTAGCGCTTTCGTATTATTTTATGCACTTGTAGTTTATGCTACTTATAAGTTTAATAACGAGGATTTTCTTTTGCTTTGTTCAGCTCTTTTCCAGATAATCAGGACTGCAACGAGCGGAGGCGTGGCTTAAACAACTGAATTTGGCTTTTGAATATCAATCAATGGCTCTCTTTTGTTTAATTGTGTTATCGTCGTCTTGTTAGTTCAAAGATGTAGACTGTAAAAGATTTGTTAGCAACAGTTACCTTTATCCCCAACCCCCCCTATGTTTACTGTCTTTCTCTTTATACTGTTACTTTTGTTATACTTTAATGGAGGATGAATTGCCCTGTTTGTACTTCTTATTCTGTTGTTTACTCTTTTTCTGCCTGTTTATACTTCTTTTCTTGCCTTTTATTCAAAGGAAAAACACACCCTCAAACTCTCTTTTAACAACTTGACCTATTTCGAATGCATGATTGGGGTTTAAGCCCCTCGAATTCTCGTTTAAAATATACTATTTACGTCCAAAACGTAAGTCCTAAAACGTAAATCTATTTGGGTTTTTTTCTTTTATGCAAATTAAGAAAATTCATTAAATTGGTTATGTATCTTTAATTATAATGAAAAAGTCTAAAATGGTATTTAATTGTTATTAATGTAAATTAGTGAAAAAAAAATAGTGAAGAGTGAGAGGCTAAATAATAAATGAGAGGTAAAGGAAGAAAAATATAATAAATGTTTTATTGGTTATCTAAATAGGTCATAAATGAATTTAGATTTTGCGACGGAGGTTGTATTAGCCGGGTATATCACTACTTTAAAACGAGCCTTGATCCCCTACATCACTGTAGGGTATAGGACAAGTTTAAGGCCTCGAAACGATGTCGTTTCGAGCACCTAAACGATGTTGTTTTTGTTCTTTACACCTGCACTGTACCCTACGGTTCTGTAGGGGATCCGTCTACCTATAAAACAAGTGTAAGGAACCTTGAAAAAAACAATGTAGTGAAAGAAATAATATGTTCTTCAAATCAAACTGCATTTCATTTGGTACTTATGCATACTGCATACATGAAAACAGTAAGAAAAAACAACCGAGTTAAGCTCATACTGCAAAAGTTTAAAGCATCCCAATAAAAACACAAAGCTACAAATCCAGTGGTTTACAAAACTAAATAGTTGAGAAACTCAAACATAACCAAATTATTAATACGTGATCGATTCCCGTGCTCTCTCCCGAGTTTTTAGCACGACGATTATATCCATCCTCCAGAAAACGCACACACGAAAATGGTCACAACAAAAGACACTGTAAGTTGGACTTGATGTTTGAAACCGGTACTGGTTGAATTAGCAGCCGGCGATGATTTCCCGGTCGTATGGTGCCGATGTTGAAGATGGTGTGGCTGAAGCAGATGCATTTGTGAAAACGCTGCGTCTGGGGAATTTGGAGGCAGGCCGAGTAGCTCTGTGAAACAAAAACAGAGTATTATTAAGTTAAAAAACCATAAATTATGTATAACAAACCTGTTGTAAGAAAGTATCAAATGATAGCTATTAACGAGCTGAGCTGAGTATTTTCATTGTTTAAGATTGATTTGTTTATGTTACAAGCTTCTTCGTAATTGTTCGTTTAATAAATAAACAAAAATCTATGTTCAGGTATGATTTATTTAGTTCACAAGTTTCTTAACGATCATCCATTGAATAAACAGAAAAAAAAAATGTGAGTGTAAAAGTTTGCATTTCAAAAACATAATGCAGGTACCTTAAAAAAAAAATATCGATATAATGAGATAATAATGATAAAAACAAACTGACGGATCAAAATCAAATCAAGGTGGGAGATCGTATTTGTGGCGTCACAGAAGTAATTTTTTCCGCGCTCTATCATTATTATAAAAAATATATAAAAAAAGAAGAAGAAAGAGAACATATTGCAGGTAGGATAAGATATGAGTATATGTCCATATCAGTCTCATAACAGTCACATTTCCCAATATGTTAATATATTATATAACATTTGTCAATATGTTAGTATATTATATAAATTTTAATATCTTTATTGCACTTTCTATTGCAAATAGGATATGACGTGAAATTATTGTGTGGTGAGGAAATTTGAGCTGATGTGACAGGTGAAACGATCAAAACCACACAGTTTAAATACAGAATGAAAGTGTGTGGTGTATCACACGTGCTATCCACACGTAGGTACACACCACACAAAAACCTCTCATATATTGCATGAGTATATGTCTCTTTCTATAATAATACTCACACATCCCAATATATAAATATTTTATACAATTTTTTAATATAAATACTGTTAAGCCACACAAGCTTTCAAACAAGGTTTCTACAGAAAGACCCCTCGGTTCTAGCAAACGGATCACAATTACAGGTACTGGGAGCATACCGATGGAATGAACGAAATACGAACAGGTTTAATAGGAAATATCTTTTCACACAAATTTATTTCTTATCACACATAAATTTATTTTCAATTTCACCATTACTTTTTTTATTTTACACGCGTTCATTTTGACCAAAGTTTGGTCAGAATGTGACACATTATTCATATTGAAATATGGTCAGAATATACGTGTTGAGAGTCCACACTAGTTGATTCTAACCATCTTTTAGGTAGAATGTTTGAAGTTTTCCAAACTCATATATAGTCAGAGTATCATTCTGACCAATATTGAGTCCGGAATACTCTACACATTCAGACTAGAATTTGGTCAGAATAACAACAATATAAGAGCATCACTATTGATTCTGAATGAATTTGCATGAGAATATTAAAAGTTTTTTCACTCAATTGTAGTCGAATGTCTTTCGACCGGTGTGAAGTATGAAAAACATTCAAAATTTCGACTAGAATAAAATCGAAGATAATGATCGTATTCTCATTCATATCGGGTCGAGAATGGTTGTTGTGTCAATTAACCATAAATTAGCTGAGAATAGAATATATTTCCGGACACATTTACGTCGAGAATGGCGGCGTGTGGAATATCCAAAGCACTCACTCTTTCTTGGTAAGTGTGAAAAACAGCGTTGGTGTGAAAAGATAATTCCTTAAAATAAAAACAAATCACAGTGAGTGATAAACTGTCCAAACCCAATGTCTAGACACAAAGAATAAAAATTGCACGATTAAAGTTTCACTCGTAATACAACTCGACAAATAATTAATGATTTGTAAAAAAATATTAATCCACTAAAAAGATTTAATACTCCCCAGTTTTTCTTCCCCATAGTCCTTTCGTTTTTTGAAATTGTTACTTCAAACAATTTGTTTTTTTTTTCAGATTTATCTATCATTTTAAAAAATAAACACAACATTTATTATTATTATTTTTCATAATCTCCCTCACATCATTTACAATGGTCAAACAACGCTTTTAATTTTCAATATTCAAAAAGAAAGAAAATGAGAAAATAGTACACTTCAAAGTCAGTGACATTACTAGTGCATTGAATCGAGGTGCGTTCTATCAGAGGGATTTCTACAGTAGGAGCTGCTCACGCGTGGTAGAATCTGACCACGCAGCTTTTCGAGGTGGAATCTGCGATCTTGTGTGTGGAAATTGTGTGGCCTGGGATCTTTCTTGGCGTAGGCAGCTCCTAACAATAGAAATTCCTATGATAAATTTTCCCCTGAATCGCCTATTTTCCATAAAGATGTACATTTTCCAAGTTGGGTATTATTCAACATACGATGACTATTCAAGAAAACAATATAAGGGCAGTTTTGTCATTTACTTGATTTCAGATATTTATAAAATTTTAACATGTGTCCCAGGCTTAAACACCAGATTAAAAAACAACAGAGGGAGAAATTTATTTTATAAATATAATTAATCAAATAAATATTCAGTATAACTCGATAAACGATCAATTCACTAACTACTCGTTTCCTATATTTTAAAAGTCAAGATCAGCTTGGTTAATTATTCTAGTAACTCGACTCAAACTCAAAGCTCGAAAAAACTTGAATCAAGTCAAAGTACTGTTTTACGAGTCGAGTACGAATGACTTACTCGGACAGTCAGCACTGCTGGCGTTCTCCAACTTGCAAGCAGAAGGCAACTGAAGTAAACGAGCTTCTTGAATACCCATACTCTTAAGCTGTGGATTACTACCATCATGAATCTGCTGTATTATATAGCACAAACAAACCGGGTTCTTCGCTTTTATGTCCGTCGCCGACGTACAGCACTCTTTCGACGGCGTGTCTTGCTTTCCGGTGGCGAACGTCAAGCATGCCGTCACCTTAATTTCAATTTAGTCCAGAAAAAAACATTAGTCGTACGAGCCGATTCATCTTAGGAAAACTTGAAAAAATATGTTTGAAAAAGCTGTTATTAACATAGTATGGTTCAAAATATAACATTTGAAAATTATGTCTGAAGCGGCGAGTAGTATTGTCAAAGCAATAAGTGGGTATTAATAGCCAGGGCAGAAAGTGTATAAGGTAAAAATGTCCTGGCTATGCCAATAATAGCCCTAGAAATACCATCAGCTTTCGTAGCTATTTCACCATGAATCCGTAGCGATCCGGAAATGAATTACTTTTCAGACATATTTTTTAAATGTTATTATTTTAAAACATACCATACAAATAATAAGTTTTTTAAGCATATTTTTTCAAGTTTCCTTCATTTTAAACAGATTTAGTGCTCACTAAAATGGAATTTAAACACAGGTCCCCTAAAAAAAAATGAAAAAAATACGCATTTCTCTTACGCTAAACATTTCTATGTATGTTTTTTTGTTACTATTAGAGCATCTCCAACGACCTCCGGCAAAAAATACACCAAATCATCAATTTGCCGGGACTTTTACATCAAATTTTATCCGTCAACTCCAATGGTTCTACATCAAATAAGAATATTCTTAGAATATTCCATCCTAAAATTCAACTATATAATAAAAATAAATGTATTATTCTTATTTTTGAGGAATTGTATTATCATCTTCTGCACTTTTTTTTTTTTTGAAGGGGTCTGCACTTTTTTTTAAATATTATCATATATAAATTATCAAATAATTTTATTTATATTTTTGAATCACATTTTTAAGATATTACATTGGAAAAGATAAAGAAAAAGAAAAAGAAAACTAAAAAACCGATCATCTTCCACAAAAGAAAAAAAAAAGAACAGTGATTTGCTGGGGTCTCATTTTCCCAGCAAATTTGCTGGTAGATTCAGCCTCTCCACCAAATTGCTGCCCAATTTGCTTGACCCTTGAAGCAAATTTTTACACCAAATTGCTGTTTTGGTGGTGAATTCTACCACCCTTGGAGATGCTCTTATAAGACAACTAACATGATGTTTACCGTGACAAAAACACATATATAGAAGTGTTTCTCATAGCATTAAACATATAACTAAGGGGTGTTTACGATAACGATAACAATAAAACATAGGGTGTTTATCATGATAAAAACATATATATAAGAGTATTTATTTTAACAATGAAAAGATAGATACTAATTTGGATAAAATAACAAATAGTGACTAAAAATGTAATTATTTCCTTTGAACATGTATAAGATCACGGGGACAAGTAAAAGTAGTCTACGTCATTGACACAACACAAAACACACACACACATGTATATATATATATATATATATATATATATATATAAAAGATCACGGGGAGAAGAAAAATTAATCTTTATCTGTTCTTTTTACAGACAAACAACAAGGATGGATCGAGGGTTTGTTTTCTTTTTCAGAAATGAAAAAAATAATAAAATAAAGCAAAAACAAAGAATTACAAACACACAATACCTTTTGGAACTCGTTAGCACACTGATCTGGAATAGTTGCACCACTAGCCAAACACCACACAAGATGAAGCACAAGAAAAACCAGCAGGTTTTTTGCAATATTCATTTTTGGATATGGGTTTTTTTTTATTTTTAATTAAGCTTCTTGATTGATTATTATAAGAAATTAGAAATTTTTTTCTTTTTTTTTGTTGAATTGTGGTGTTTGTGTTTTTTTTTTTCTTTTTATGGGAGAGAAAGAGGAAAAGAAGAAGTAGAAGTAGAAGAAGGGGAGGGAAAGGAGTAAATGAGAGTAGGTGTGAAATGGGAACTTAGTTGGATAGATGTATATATGCATTTATTGGTGATTTTCTTTTGTTGTTTTGTTGAGACACTTGTGCTTTCACATGATCATATTACAACACTCGATGTAGTGTAATGTGGCAATCATATAATCATCATACTCCTTTTGTTTTGAAATGACTGAGGCAGCTGTCGAAAAATTTGTTTCAAATCGTATAGTTATTTTTTCAATACAATATTAATTGTGTTTTTCCTACATCTATCATTATTTATTTAGGAGTGAGAAAATAAATAGAACATTATATTAATTATAGACTAAGGTTTTTTTTAATCATTTTAGTATTCAAAATAAAGCATCAACTCACATCCTTAATATGCGTGTTTTTGACAACTACCTCGATTATTTCGGAACGGAAGAAGTATAATGATATGTGATTAGTGACGAAGGCAGGATCTCATTTAAGCATCTAAATATAACGGTATGCATGTAAGCATCTAAATATAACGATATGCGATCAGTGGCGGGTGAAGGATTTCATTTTATACCTAATTTATTAGTATCATTTCAACCAATTGAATCCGTACATTGCAAATATTGCAATGATGATAGTTAAAGTGTATTTCAAGACTTTGATCAACGCAGGGGAGTCATAATGTCCGGTCATGGTACTTTTTGGCCTTATCACTTTGCAAAGCCATCGGCCGTGGGCAGGCCGTCACGTTGGAGGAGAGAGCAAGATTTGGAGAAGCCGTTGGCAACTTCTTGTTCAGCCACGTATTCAACACTTTTTGTGGCGTTGCTTGCATGACTGTCTTGCTATTGGCCAATGTTTGCAGAGGCGGAACACGAGGGATGGTATTTGCTTGGCATGTGGGGAGACTCTCGAAACGATACGGCATGTGATTTTCAAGTGTGAGATGGTAGACAAGGTTTGGAGGGCGTCGCCATTTTATGGGACTTTAGAGCATCTTCGCTTTGCCTCCTTTGTGGAGTTCTTTATGAGGCTGTTTGAGGAACATGGCATTCAGGATGTGGCACGATTCATGTGGTTTATGTGGGGGATCTATAATGTGCGTTGTTTTGCGGTTTGATGATCAAGCGGTCTATGTCTCTACAGTATGTATGCGATCTCTGGATGCCTCGGTTGAGTATGTGAAGACCATGAAGAGCTTTCAGATACAGACTTCGGGCAGCCATTTACCAGACAGATGGATGAAGCCTTCGACATATGTAGTGAAAAGTAACGTGGATGCATCAATCACTGAGGCGGGTGCGGGTATAGGGGTTGTCTCGCGCTCCTAGGTATTCGCTACGGCATTGAGAGGGTAAACTAATGACTACGAAGAATAAACCACCCGCTTGGTAGCTCACACCGACCTTGGACTTTCTGAGACTCGAATGTACTAGTTCTTTATTCCTTTCCATATCACTTCGATTCAGGTGACCCGGTCGAGTACATGGAGCTTAAGGCTGTTTCATTGGCTTTGGAGGAGGTGGAGCACTTAGGGATTCAAAGGTTCGGGGTGGAGAGTGATTGTTTGACGTGCATTCTCCGACTTCAACAGCCAGACGTGGATCTCACAGCTCAGGGTTGTTTAGTTCAGAATGTTTGGCTCATGTACCTAGCTTTGTATATGTTTCCTTTTCCTTTGTTCGATGCGTGGGGAATGTCTCTGCGCACCTTTTAGCTAAACATGATTTGTTTGTTACTGCTCGGACATTCTGGGATTCCTCACCTCCGGATGACGTTTTAGCCGCTTGTTTGGCGGATATTGATTAATATAATCCTTTGTTCCCTAAAAAAAATTTATCATTGAAACTTGTGATATTAATTTAATTATTAAAATGAATGAAATACTATTTTAAAATAACTTCATTTATTTACATCCCGACAATTCTACTCATACTCCCCATGTATTGTTTTAAAAAAAAATTTGATACACCACACTTATTATTTTCAGGTCCCACATTTTACATATACATCTCATATTTAAAATAAAATAAAAACACTTTTGCCAAGGAAATTTTACTCCTGCTTAGGTGAATTATATCTGGCTTTTAATTTACTTTTTTAACTTTCTAAAAGTAGATGAAGATGAAAAGAAAATTAACACTAATGGCTCTTTTTTTCAGACTTTTTTTTTACCCAGGTTATATACTCGTAAAATAGATGAGTGGAAGGATGGCCCTTTTAACATATACACTTTTTGAGAGTCATTACAATTTGAATGGGGCAACTTGTATTTTAATACTTTTACAAGTGAGTCATAATATTATTTTATTTTATTTTACCTTTCCAAATTTGGGATTTAGATGGCCATGAACAAACCTGGCTACTACGACTACTCTTCTTCCTCATCTCCTCCACATGAGCTCTGTTCACCGTGTAAAGGAACTCGTGAGCCGACGGTGCCGGAACCCTCCTCTTCCCTCCTATTCATTTATATGTTAAAGGTTGTAAATGACTGTTTTTAATCTAAAATGACAAGAAAAAAAGATAGTGGTTGAGAAGGACAAAAACGCGTATGTTACTACATGTTGTTTTTCTTGTCTTTTTTTCTCATTTTGTATCTTATTTTGTCTTTCTGACCTCTGGCTCATTCATTTATTAAACAATAATAATTAACTTAAATAAATCAATGTACAAACCAGTAACCTTTGCTCTTTCTTTGTGCATGACAATTTTACCACATTACTCATACGAACCAAAAACTTGTTGATATTATCATTATTATTATTAGAACATATATATATATAAGTGCAATTTTCTTGGAAGGAGAGGTGACAGTTGGTTGTGTGATAAGGAAGAGAGTACCGGTGGCATTGATAATGAATGCTCTTTATTATTCCAATTTTTTGATAAAAAGATAATGATAAATGCTAAGTATGGAGGGTGTTGGTAGGTGCGACTATTAAATGATGTCATTTATTACCAATTTGCTACTCATCTGCCCCCTATCATTTTCTATGGTAGTAGTAGTACCTGTTTTCTTTACTAACCTCATGTAATATGCTTACGGTCAAAATAATTAATACTCTCACATACTTACAGTACTACGGTCAAATAATTTATTTCAAACCACTATTGTATAACACTTCTTTACATGAGTTCAACGTAACAAACGGTTTTAAAAAACGGACTTCAAAACAATCGGCAAATTCACAAGCATAGTTAATCATGGCGAGAGGATTTTGGAATGCATTTTTAAAGCACAAAACATAGACTTTAGAGATAAGGCGCACAAAACATAAATTTCTAAGATATCTATAAAAGTAGTGATAGTTCGATAACAATATTACTACAACATACTACTTTTATATCATTAATTATAATGTGATACAAACATTTATATATCAAAGACCTCACCCCCATACGCACAAAACAGCTTGGAATTAAAAGCTTATGTTGATTCAGATTGGGGATGATGCAATGATACAAGGAGAACAATTACTGGGGTTTTTGTTTTTCTCAGAGAATCTCTTATCAGTTAGAGATGAAAAAAGCAATCCAATGCCTCTAGAAGTTCATCAGAAACAACAAACAGAGCCATGGCAATGACATCTTATGAGCTCTAGTGGTTAACCTACTTGTTGTCATATAATTCAATATACAACATAATTGACCTATTCGATTATTCTATTACAACAAGAGTACTTTGTACAT